>CM036941.2:24154043-24754043 GCA_020352615.2 Yoshiicerus persimilis
AGTATATCCATTTGCTAAAGTACGACTTCGGTTTGCATAATGACTTCTGTACATTGAATCTGTTGTATAACTTTCTTTAGATCTGATTTTCCTTGTATTTTGGTTCCGTGTTCTTGATTTATCACAGCACCTTTCCATATCCTCTCGTTCTGCCTTTTCTTCAAAATAATTTACAGTTCCATTGAAATTTTCTTTACTTCTTTTGGATAAATAGTTGTATAAGACACATCGGTAATCGTTTACTTGCGATGTACGTAATGAACACAGTGCAAAATGGTATTCCTGGTTTGTCAACTTAACAGAACAAGCTGTGGATACTCCATACTTCCCAGCTAAATAAATCAATTGATTACGATTTATAGAATAATGATATTCAGGATCGGCATGATATACAATATTTTCTGCGTTTTGCCAGCCAATTTCAGTCTCCCGAAGTTCCATGAATTTGCACAGCTCTTCAGCATTTATCCATCCATCGCAATCTTTGTCTACTTCCTGAAAACATCGTTTTATGTCTTCTATATCTTCCATAGTAATTAACGGAGGAAAATCATTTGTCGAATCCAAAGAAACAACTGATCTTCTACTAGAATAAGAAGAGGGACTTCTACCTCTTTCGTTATCTGATCTTCCAGAGAGCTCATCTAAACTACTGCAGCATAAATCTTCATTTATGTCACATGGGTTTCTACAGCATAATGTAATTTGTCTTTTCATGTTGTCACAGGATCCTCCTGAATTGCACGAACAAATATGTTCATTAACTTTACGATTCCTTTGAAAGTTTCCTGTTAAAAAGTCCTTTCTCGCTTCGGTACAGCAAATGGTATCAGAATGTCGGCACCAATAATTATTCCGATGAGGATTTTCTCTAACAAAGGATCTTCCACATACAATTACGTTACGTAACATTATGAAAATCTAGTTCATTTTTACGACAGAGCTCAGGGGTGACCTTTGATGTTACATTTTGTCATATTTATTCTTAAATTCAATGAAACACAATAATGGTCACTTTTGCTCCAAATTCTTACTAGGACATAAATATCTGTACAAATTACTAACCCAATAGTTTAGATTAAAAACTTACTAACCCAATGCAATACTTGAAATGATACATAAAATAAATAAGTAAATTATCTACGTAGATCATTGAGAAGGGATTGACTATGGTAACGTTGACTGCAATTTAGTACATGATATGTGTCAGTCAATGCAAATGACTGCGTATAAAATTACATCGCCATTTCCTTTTCCTCTAATTAAACACTCGTTTAGCAAGCTTAACCCCTTCACACCTACCTAACTTACATATTGGTATTTAGGTGACAAGGATGGTTTAACTATCTATCAGTATACCGTCTATTTTAACTTGACAACTTTAAGTTGATGTAGAGTAGGAAATTGTAATGCTAAACGCAAAACTAATTTTAAGAGCCTGTATAATTTCATACTAAAATGAGAATTCATTTAAAAATCTCTGATAAACTGAATTTTAGACATGGAAAATGACTGTTCTCTGTGAATGTAAACAGGATTTTATAATTTAGACACTTAAGATTGCACACATAATATTGCATTACAACACACATTTGCCCAGTATGGAAATGTGTTATCAATGTGTTCTGTACAATGATATTGCGGCTATGAAGAAATGATGAACAAATCTTACACTCCATTTAGCAGTTTAGGTTAGCGTACTTAAAAAGAAGTGTCTGAGAAAGGAAACTCTTGAATAAGTTGAAGCATCTTGTCTTGTTTCACGAAGTTGTATGTACTTTGTGTGTTATCGCTATATCCTAGTGCTAAGTTTGCTTAAGATACACGACTTAGGTTTGCAGCAACTTTAAAGTTTTACTTTCAATCCCGAGGCAAGTTTTTTGCTCGTAAAGAGCTTTAACCTTGCTTTAAGTCGCAGAGTTGGTTTATTGAAAACGTGTACCTTCTACATTGACGCTATAACGTATTATGTTTATGTGTTTATGCTGTAATACCTCCAGCAAAGCATATTACCAAGTACCATTTGCTTTTAACAATATACTAACAATACGGCAGACATTCGTTTCTCTGTGAAATAAAATCTGGTATTGCTTAGCTATCATTCTTAACATCAACTGGTTTCGTTGGCTACTTTTTACAAGAAAGAAAGAGGAATATTACGTATTCGCAATCGCCCCTTTAACCAAACCAGGATTGAGTTGAGCCTTGAGCCCGTTCAGCCAGCATTCACACTATAATCGGATGAGGGCAATGAAATGGAATTGTCTGTATGCGTATACCCATTATATAACAATCTATGTATTTACAACATTACAACAAAGTTAAAAGTACCTACAACAGCCTGCAGCTTCATGTATACTTCTGTAGTGTCTATCCAGCTTCTATGCATTTAGTAAAGATTTGGCTTGTAAGAATAGAAAAACAGATTGCAGGAGTGCAAGTGCAGATGTAAAGGTAAAACAGACACCATACCTAAATAAAGTACTCCCACATAGAATAAATAGACAGTTATATCAAATATTTAGGAGAGAGACATCGACATCGTCCTTTCATCCCAAACGCCTACACCGACACAGTCAATGTACACCATACAACAGAACATGAATTTTCTATCTGTTTGAATAGCCTTACTATTTGTTATGTTTACCTGTGTACCTGTCATTTACAGATAATTTTCAGCTCTATACCACCACAACAGCTTTGTCTGCAGACGTAAGTCGAAGCTAAGGAATGCAACGCAGTTTGGGATTGTGTAGTAGAACATCAAAATTAGACGGTGGTTGTGCAAGGAACGCTGTAAATGGCAATCAGAAACTTTTACACAGAGGTTCAGTGCATCTGCTAAGAAATCGCGCTTTTGTGCTGCCAATTTTCATGAATTTTCCATTTTAAGTGTTTATTTAGTCTCTGTGCGAGAAAATTATGACTGAATATCAGCAAACTGATTTTGTATACTTTCAGCATCCTTTTTTAAACCATTTGGTAAGTCTCCATTCAACGGTATTTAGTGTTATGAAATTAGCTTCTGTATGTGAAATTGAATCTTTAAATTTTACTCGATCAAGATTTTATAGAGTTCATGCATTATAATGTAGTTTTGAACAACTTTCAAAAAAGGAATCTATTAATTAGAAAATACAATAATTTTGGTTATTAGTAAACTAATGTATGGTAGACATGATGTACATTTACATATAATTTTAGAATTCAATAAAGCGTACTTTTCTTTCTAAATGCAGATTGTTTCGAAGTTTTTCTCGTATGTAAGCTACAGCGACTTGAAAACATGTCGATTGGTTTGCAAATTCTGGAAGGAGCTTGCCTCGCCGGTTTTAGCTTCGAAATCCTCAATTAATTTGACAGAACAAAGACTTCCTAAATATTTGAATGCATTTGAAACTAATTCGACAAATGAAGACAACGAATGTAGTGGAGCGAACTTTCACAGAAGTTATCACTTACATTCACTTGTTATTGATCCGACAACTGAAGATGCAACTGGATGCTTCATAAAATTGTTTTTCAGTTTGGCTGAAGAATTACACTTATCAAAATGCATTTTTCTTAATTTGGAACATTTCATGAAGATTTTTGATCTGAGTAATTTGAAAACGGTGTCTTTTAATGAGGTTGATATCTGTGATAATAGTAGCGAAGATGAACTTACAGAGTTAAGAAGTAGAGTGGAACAATCGAAACAGTATTCAAATATTACAAGGTTAGAGGTCACAACTTGTTTTCCAGAAGATGAAGATCAGAAGGGATTTCCATGGGAGTTAATCTTTCCTCGCGTTCCTCAACTTAAGGTACAAGACCTCAAAGAGCATTTACAAAGTATTATCGTTAGCTAAGAGAAATATTTCAAATTTTGATTATTGCAGATTTTACATGCCCAAGTTAAAAGCAAACAAGAACTGTCACATGTCCTTTCTTCTCTGTTGATGACAACTCCATCGTTGAGACTTTCGGAATTCAGTTGCTTTCTAACGGATTTCGATGATGTTCAACTGGAAATTCTTGCAGCGATGAAATTTAAACTTTCCTTGCTTGATTTGAGTGTAAAAGTTTGTGACACGACACTTTCTTTGTTGCTTCACACCAACAAGGATTCTTTACAAGTTTTGAAGTTATACAGGGAAGCTCAACACGATAGCCGAAACAGTAACTTCAAAAACGAGGCCATTTCTTGTTCCATGAAAAAATTAAAGTATTTAGAACTTATGGGAGACTGCATGGAAGCCACAAGTTCTCTTGAATTTTTAAAAAACACTCCAGTATTGGAAACTCTTAGTCTTAATGAATGTGATGGAAAAGTCATAAAGAACACTTCTTCGAAATTCCGCCATAATAATTTACGGAGCTTAAGTATCGAATCTGGATATTTAGCTCCTCGTTTTCTAATCAAAATTGGCGAATGTTTCCCCAATGTTTGCAAAGTGTCACTATTTTTAAATGACGACTCCCTAAGGACTGTATTTTCGGCATTGCCTTATTTAGAAGAGCTAGTGGTTTTGGGAACTGAAATTTCTGATGAAGGGGTCACAGGAGTACCGTCCATAGCTTTGGCTAGAAACTATAGGAATATGCGAGATTTTAGAAAATTCCCTTATATTGGAGACTGCAAAAGTACGATACAAAATTGTTACCTAAATGCAAAATTACTTCAATTCAAATTGTTAGTTCATTTATTTTAAAGATAACTTCATTGTGTGCTTATTAATTGCAGAGCTTCGAAAATTTTGTCTCTACCCTCAACCTCAAGAACGGATTACTGATCATTCTATATATCATGGACTACTTCATGTTAAGGAGCTAACTTCAGTAGATTTGCCAGAAACTGCTGTGCGTAAAATTATTTGAAATATGATAAAAGTAACAAATCTAATGGTGGTGCACAGACAAAATTATAATAATTCAACTCTTTCTTTCCCAGATTTCTGATGACGGTATTAAAGCTCTAATGAAGGGAGCGTCGAATATTGTCCAATTGTCAGCAAGATACTACATTGATAAAGCAGGAACATTAAGGACTCGCTTAAATAGATATCAAATATTATAAGGAAGAATCGTGGCCAAAATGATGTGGTCTTGAATAACACAATCTGATAGGTTTATTTACCACAATTTATACATTAACATTGATTTACATACACACGACTAACCCTTCGTATAGTAAAGCTAATGTAGCACACGTTACATAACCACCAAAATAGCTTTCTATGTAACATTTTAAATTACAACGTAACTTTTTTACAAGTGAAATTTTTATTTATATTTTGGCATTGAATAGTATTTTATAATAATCCACGATCAATGCAGAGTCTCTGTTGTTGACAAGCAATTAGTATTTTGACTGTAATTTTAAATTATCACAATGTATTTTATATGTGGTAGGGTCATTTATTAACCATGACTTGAAAATTTACACTAATAAAATATGGGATTTGTATACGTACCCTTAATTACGATATTAATTACCTTGTTCCTAATTAAAGGTATACTTGCTTATTTCATTTTAACAAATAGTAAATTGGTAAGTAAAACTACAATAAAGTATTGAGCTATTTTGGTTTGGTTTTAAGAGGGCAATTTCGATAACCAAAAATATAGATACTTCTGATATTCTTTATATCAATCAGTTAAGTTGAGTTGGGTTATAAGTTTAATGGATAATGGATAATATTGACATTACACATTACTCACTTGTGCTTATAGAGCTGAAAAAGTGAATTCTACTTCGAAAGTTGAATCAGAGCATATTCTCCACTGACCATCCATTCGGGATCTTTAGATTGCAGTTCCTTTGAAATTTCTATTGAGATTCCAGAAACTACATCTGCTTTCATCGTCCTCAATGCTACTAGAGGGGCTGGAAGAAATCCGCGTAGGGAGTCTTTGAATGGAGTGTCATGAGGCCAATTCACGTCTCCTGTAAGTTTTCTGTAGTTCAGGTCCCCTTTGAAAATTAAAAATGCTTCTTTGGCGAGGGCATCGTACAACTGAGAGTCAACATCTTTCATTTCATGAAATCCATGTGGATATGTCCAAAACGGCTCCTTGACAATACTCCATCTAAGCAAGTGCAGACAAATCAGTAATAAGCCAAATTTAAAATAAAAACGGGAAGTAGATTTTAAGTGTTCGAAATAAAATCTTACTTTCCAGATTCTACATAAGATGTCCATTTTTCGCCTAATTTTTGGAGAATAGGTTTAGAAGATTCTTCTTTCATGGTTTTCAGTAACCAATTAAAATCATGAACCATAACATCAGAAATAAACCACGGAAGAGCTTTAACGTAGAAATTTATGTGCTGTACTCGCGCCATTAAAGCGTCAGCCATCAGTAAGTCGGTGTACAGTTCGAAAGCAGAATTATCTAAGACATAACCTACGGAAATTTGGTTTTCTCCACAACCTTTTATTGCATCAGCTAATGTTGACCAAACTTGAGCAGAATCATTGCAAAGAATAGATTTTTGTAATTCTTTTAGTTGATCTACAAGGTTGCAATTTTGGGATACTTGTTCTCCAGTGGATAAAGACAAATCGCATTTGTTCCCCCATAAGCTCAATTCTAAAAAGATTTGCAGTGTTTCATCTGTGATGGTAGGGGTTATCTTTGATTCAGCAAATTCTCCTAAGACACTTGCAGCTTCGATAGATTCCCTGTATGCTTCCTCTTTTTGTTTTCTAAACGGATCATAATTTTGAAGGTATTTTGTTGCTGAGAACGCATCGTGGATTCGGCGATACAGATAACACTCAACATGTAGCCACGGTGAAAAAAACCATTTAACTTCTTCTTTGTTACCCCCGAAGTAAGTCTTAGCCATTAGAGTCAGGTAATTATCCCAAATGGAATCATTAATTTCTGTAATCGCTTTATTGGTAACCAATTCATTTTTTAATTTCGCAAGTGATCCAACAACTAATTTTACTTCAGATCTCGCATCCTAATTTATAAACAATATATACAATAACATATTTTACTAATACATATTCATATTCGTAATTTAAACAGTAATGTAAAAAGTTCAAAATATTTTGACGGACCTCTCCCAAATTCTCTCCAATTTCATTTTTATCTCGAGACATTTGATCTATGACTTTGGTCAAAATCACAGGCAGTCGGTATCCAATCGTTTTGAATGCAAATCCTCTAAAACAACATATTTAAGTTAAACCTTTGCATTTGTCAAACTTGCATATAATATTAAATACTAAATAACCAACACTAATGAACAATATTTTTCTCGTTCGCATGAACGCATGACTAAATGACTATATTACATTCATGATTTAATTTTTTAAATTGTTTTTCATAATGTATTATAGTGAATGCAGTCGGTATAGTCCACCAACAAGGAAATAGTTATAAAAATAGTATACAAACTATGATGATTTATTGGGTTATTTCATGTAAATGATGTAAATAATAAGAAACCTTCTGTATCTTGCACTCAAAGGAATTCCGATTGGATTTACTTCGTCCAACAAATTGGCCACGCAATTGCTGCTATGTTCTTGGGGATTCGACATAATTTCAGAAAGTAGATTTAAATCTGGTATCCAATTTACACTTAAGACGCTAACTGTTTATCTGTAAGTGCATAAAAATGTGAGGTGATCATAAGCAATAAAATCGACATTAAATTGACAATTTGATGATTATGATTACATAAATACCATAATAATTATCATTTTGACTTTTCATTACCTTTTAGTTTTAGTTACCACTTTTTACAGTCTCCCTGATAATTTGCTGACTGATTGACTATTCTGAGTTTCGTCTCCTTTTCGCTATTATGATAGGATTACAACTTTGGCATAAGCTGATGCTTTATACAAACCAAAGTCGAAGTGCACTGATTATTTTCTTTTTTGATTTTTCCAAATGATGGATGATGTCTGGAAACTCGCAAGAGCTTTAACAATTTAACTATTAAAGATTTTAAATATATTTAAAATCTTTACTAGTAACGTGGTGTAGTTTAATGAATTTTGTTAACCTTTCAACTTTGACCGGCGAATGTCTATTAAAGTTATCAACCAAAAATCTAAACTTTCTTACACTTTCCATTCCAAGTCAAATCACTACATACGGTAAAATAAAACACCATGATTTAAATTTCGTAAAATATTAAGATCCTTTTGGATCCGCAGGTATTAGCTTTGCGCTAAATCACTACGAACATACGAAAGATTGTGATGTGATTATTAAGTTCATGAAAAATAAAAAGTATCCAATTGTGGATGTAAAATATTAAGTAATTTCATTCAATTATTAAAAACATTGCATTTTAATATGTCCTAATAGAATTTCTTAATAAATAATAATAAATATTATTGTTACTACTTCATGAGTACTATTAATTTAGTTAGCATCCTTCCCTTTCCCTTCCCTATGATATCCTTATTAACGATATCATAAAGTACTAACTAGTAAATAAGAATTGAAGAAATCATTGAATGAATAGTGTTTGAATGTGAATAATTTTTATATATAATATCATGAAATGTGGCCATTTATTCCAGAAACTGTCCCGAACCTACAGAAGCCGTACACATTTACATACTTTTATCTAGTGTTTTTAAGACTTCTAAGGAAGTCACGACTAGATAACATAATTCATTTATATGAATTATATATGACACTGTCATAAAATGGTAATAGAATAAGTATGTGAAATGTATATAAAATAAGGGGAATATTTAAATGCACCACATAAATACTGAAATTCCCACAAATGAAAATCCTTAAAATGCCACAATTATATGAATCTGCCCCGTTTATATGATTTTGCCATATAAAACCTGACTCAATCCTATAAAACTTGAACAGCCCATGTTGTAAATTGAAACTCCCACATATCTAATGAATTTTGCCAATATTTTCATATAGAAAAAGTCACCACAAATTTAGTTGAAATTACCACAAGAAATGTGCCACATCATTAATCAACAATGCACGTTTAATACTTAGTAGAGTTAAAATTACATGTTTTCTTAAATGACATTTAAGAAGTACTATATTATTGAATTGAAACAAAAAATAAAATAATACAACATTTGCAATATTTACAATAGTGATGCTTACTTCACTAACGCAGCCTTAGCCTTCCCAGGCCTACCCCTTTTCCGTTTTTGACCAAGTGGAATTACCTTGTCCTCCAAAGGTATAGTATCTGTACACAATTTAAGCCTTATAGCTATGCCTAAACTATGTTTACATATAAAGTCTTTCTGAACAGAGGGACATGTACACGTTGCATGTTTCCAGTCGTTATTAGTAATAGTAATACAACGATACACATTCAACATATTTGTCAAATGTGACCCATCTGCATTTCTTACGCTGATTTAAGTATGTATTTAACATCTTATCAGTTAACGGGAATTTATTGGTATTACCGGCGGCAGCCACATAGTATGAAGTTATAGCCCCCGATGTTTTCAGTAATACAGTTCTATCTTCCTTAACAAATTGATAGGCAGATGTCCATGACTTTAAACTTGGAGTAGGTGTAAATGCAAACGATTTTACATTTAGGATTTAATTATATATCTATTGCAATACGGTTACTCTACTCACAAAAGAAGGCGTCATTGGAATTAGATAAAAAAGGTAAATATGTAGATAAATGCACTTTACATATAAACTTTGGTTCGTATTACAACCCATTTCATTTATTTACTACTATTCTTACTATTCTATTTACTACTACTATTCTTTGTGTCAATGCCCAAAGACAATTATATAAAATGACTACAAATGATTGCAATGACGTTATATCCTAAATTGCGTAGTGTACCTTTGGCGGCCAAGGCAATTCCACTTGGTCAAAAACAGAAAAGGCACGGTTAACCTGGGAAGCAATGTCGCGTAAAAATATTGCAACTGTTGTATTATTTTATTTTTGTTTCAATTCAATAATATATTACTTCTTAAATGTCATTTAAGAAAACATGTAATTTTAACTCTACTAAGTATTAAACGTGCATTGTTGATTAATGATGTGGCACATTTCTTGTGGTAATTTCAACTAAATTTGTGGTGACTTTTTCTATATGAAAATATTGGCAAAATTCATTAGATATGTGGGAGTTTCAATTTACAACATGGGCTGTTCAAGTTTTATAGGGTTGAGTCAGGTTTTATATGGCAAAATCATATAAACGCGGCAGATTCATATAATTGTGGCATTTTAAGGATTTTCATTTGTGGGAATTTCAGTATTTATGGGGGTGGATTAAATGGCAGCCATAAAATAATTGAATTAGCATAACTACCTTATATGCATGTCCAATGTCCATCCGATTTATATAGCATTCCTAGTGAAGTGACCGTGAGTACAAGTGAACTCCAAATAGGACGGTGAATGCATTTATGAACTATATTTAAGACATGTTCATTGATATAAGTTCGGCTCTCAGCTTCTTTTAAGCAATCTTACCTGTATACTTATCTAAACCAACAAAGTGACACATTAGTCGTGGCAAATACAATATAATGGTTTAGAGTTTGGGAAGGTATGCTTTGTTATTTGTAAATGCAAAGTTGAAGCGTCAGCAGACATCGATAATTCGTTCAATTGGCTTGCAAACATGGAAAGGGACAGATAGGGATTGGATCTAACTAATTTAACAGAACTGAGGCACTAGTCAGTCAACTCATCCGTCTCTCTAAAATTCTAATTGTAATCGCTGTCTATTTGCATTGCATCTAATTGAAAATTACCTAGTTGATTTGCAGTAAATCTTCTCGAAAGGAAATTCTAACAATGTCCACAGTCAACTACGAAGATCTCTACGAAGAGTTTCTCCTCCTTACATCTTCGTCATCGTCATCTTCACCCTCTGCCGGTGAACACTCTTCTCCACCTCCCAAACAGACACCTTCACAAGAAAACAGCAAAGAACAAATGCCCGACACTATTAATTTCACGGAACAGCAATCACAACAACAACGTATGTCCGGTAAGTTTTATTACTTCCATGAAAATAAAATTCATAAAATTTCAACTTTTACAGAAAATCAAGCCAATTGGAAAAAAGTGTTCGAAAGTTCTTTTGTATTTTTATCTACACTACACACTACAAAAATTGTGTTGCTTGCAATAAGAATGTATTTCCGTTTTATTCATGGATATATCCATATCCATAAAGTCAACTTCCGTTTTATAAGATTTTATTCAACTTATAGCTATTTGTATGTAAGACACATTATCGAACAAGATTTCTTTAACCTATATACCTAGGTATCTATGTGTATCTTTCACTCAAGTGTGGTGCGTATAGTAATTCTTTTATTTTATCTCTTTAGATGATACATATCAAGTTTGTATGTATTATGCAAAGTAGAGTCGGAAAATGCAAATAGTGTGGCAGACAAGATTGAAAAGTTTTGTCTAAAGTACTACCAGAACATTGAATAAAGGTATTTATAGATACCAATTTGTTGTAGTTTTACACAATTCTACTTCTACCTTTCCAGTAATACACATAATTCTTGCCTTTTCATTCATTCGTAAGTCAGTACTCGACTCGTAAGTAAATGTAAGGTAGATGTAGAATTGTGTAGAACTACAATAATTAATATCTACTGGTACTAGTTGTACCATCAACTGTTGTGGGCCAGTCTATATTATATGCTATTATTATAAGCTGCATTGCACGTACGCTAATGCAGGCTTAAACATGGTATGCTATTCTACAAATATATGGTCCAGTACAGGTCACAGGTTCAATCATTTAATTAAGGTAAAAATTTGCATGAAGGCTTAAGAATAATATTCTTGAATATTTATTTGCTTTTGCAGTAATTAGTACAGCAGGATTTCCCGTCGTGACCAATTCAACCGGCGATCAAACTGAAATTGAAGCAATGAATTCTCAGGGAGAAACCCAAACAGAAGATCAAATTGACTCTCACTGCTCAGTAATGCAAAAAGAACAACCTGGAAACGCTGATGAACTGCGGAAGCTTTTGTGTGCCCCAGCAATGCCAACTCCAAGAAATCACCAATTCCGGTCTCCATTTATTCATCAGCAGCAGTATGAATTTCCACCACAGCATTTTCTTGCTCAATGTTCACCTATATCGCCTAGTCCTAGTGCTAATATAGCATGGGGTCAGGGTCCCAGTCACAGTCAGCAAATGAGTCATAGTCCGCCACAAAATCTAAATTATTTCAATCAGCAGCAATTCATCAACCCACATCACCATCAACCGCAACATCTTCAGCAACAGATCATAGTTCACCAACCCAATCAATCAATGAATCATCAAATGAATCAACAATACCAACATCAGCAACAACAAATGATGAATAACATAAATATGCGCTCAACTCATTGGGATAATCAACCTCTTCCCAAGGGAGTCGTCGAAGTATTGAGAAGTTTAGCTCCAGAATGTCAAAAATACTTTACGGTTCAAGATGTACCTGAGTCCGGTCGTTTTCGGGGTTATTTAACGGTTTGCGAGCAGTTGGTTCTGAAAAGGACTTTGCAGGGAAGATACTCTTGTTCTGTTGAAGAACAGAGAGAAGAAAAATCTGCAGCTGGATCACTAAACTCTGTCGGCTACTCAAAATACAGTTCAAAAAAGAGAAAACGGGTAACTGAAAAGCCAGAGGAGGAACAGCCAATTGAAGAAGCAGAGTTACAAGGCAATTGTGAAGTAACCGTTACTGTGGGCGTGGCTGTTAAAGAAGCTTTAGATGCCTTAGATGAAGAACAACAATCCCAATCTCAATCAAATGGGAATTCGAATACTGCTGTTGATATTCCTGTCCAGGAACAATCTATTATGCTACCGACTTCATCACAAATGGCACAAACTGTTACCAATAGTATGAATCAAAGTAGTAGCACTCAGAATACTCTACAAAATCCAGGACATGGATCTGCTGCCCTTGTTCAAAGAGTGTCTATGGGTCCGCCACCTCCTTATCGTACAGCACAATTGGTATTTAAACTTTTGCAAATAGGAAATTATCAATTGAGATCTTTTGCTGAGCGCACTCCTAATAAGTTTAAAGTGCTTTATAATACTCAGTAAGTTGTTGAGCTCTTTCCAGCATTTCCATAATTAAATATTGAATACAAATACAATATATAATGCTTGTCAGAACTATATTATATTGTAACTAGCAAAATTTCACATTTCATGCCAAATTTTGTGTAAATTTGATTTGCAGAAGAATCGTCTATGAATGCCAACTTCCTTTATTTCTGCCACAAGGGGATGAAATGCAACCTCAGAGAAAACTCCTTACTATTGACATTGGCTTCGATCAAGTTTCATTTGTACGATTTGGAAATGATAAGGTAATTTTTCGGTTCCTGATGAAATGTTCCCTAAATCCATACCTATAACATGCTCATTTGAAAACTTATATACTTAGATGTTTATGAGAGTTGAGGGAGCTCCTTTATTAACAGTGACAAAATGTGCTATAACGGACGATGACACGTCATCCCCGGTAAGTTTTCAAGAACAGCAGTGGCTGGATCAAATTGATAGAGGACTATTAAACCTCAGTCCTTGCCATCAAGTAAGCTTTCTTCGACCATTTCATGTTTTACCCTATAAACATAAACATAATTACAATTGGTTACTACCATAATTATATTTTTTCTGTGAAAGGTTTTTTTCTTAAATGAAAGTAAAGTTCACATGCTCGAGTCTCAATTCCGTGATCATCCTCGATTTCGACATTTGCTCTTTCAAAATCCTATTTGTATGAATGAAATGCAACAAGGCAATTCAGTCAATAATAACCTTCCATGGAATAAATAATATTAAGACAACTCATTTGTTACGGATTGACGATTGACTGATTTCGTGTTTGAGGTAATTACATCAATATTCATATCGCCCCTTGTAATAATGTAGTATAACGTAGCGTAAGTAGTTTAGAATACATGTACTGTACAAGAATGCAAATTTTATAGTGTGTAGATCAAAGTTTTAGATATGTATTGCAAATGTGTTAAAGTTAAGTTGTTACTGAAGATTCGGATAAATCTGTATTTTGTTATGCATATTGTTACCTACCATAGATTACTGACAACTTCTATTTTTCTTTTGTGATTGGATGTAATAAATAAAGAAAACAGGTCTTTGACTAATAAATATGACTTTAATGACATTTCTCCGTTCCAGCTTTTGTCTTCAGCATAATTTGAAAATTTAGTTGCATATTTATTAATGGCTACAGCATGAATTATGGTTTTATGAATTCAAATGTATCAATGATCTTTAGGCAAACAGAGCAACTGTATCATCTGAATATATTTCAACGGGATAACCATCTGGATCTCGGATAAACGCCAAATTTTTCATACTGCCTTCATCCGGTTTTTTCTTAAAGTCAACTCCCAATTTTTCGAATGTTTTGCAAGCCTCATACACATCTGGAACTTTAAAGCTTAGGTGAGCAATCCCACCCCCAATGTTGTAACTGAACGATGCATCATCCTCGGTTCCCCAATTGCTATTTAACCAAAAAAGTACTGTAGAACTACTATTAGATGTTTGCAATATATTTTAGAAAATATGAAACCTACTGAACTAGTTCCAAAGCAGGTTTGCGACTCATGGCGTAGAAACTAGCTTCTTTGCTGTCCTTTGGCACATCTTCATGTGGTACGTAGGCCAAAAAGTAAGCAGTAAATTTTCCTGGAGGATAATCCATTTTCTTCACTAAAATCATCCCCAGCACGTTGTTATAAAACCATAATGATTTTTGCACATCCTTCACCCGGATGGTAGTACAAAGAAAATCGAACCCCTGTAAATATGGACCACAATTATTTTTATCACATCATATCAATTGCTTTGTAAACACAATCTATACATCATTGTATACGGATGCCTTGCGAATCCTCCTAATAAATTTACAAATTATGTAAGCTTGCGTAATAGTAATAATTAATTCTTTTAGTATGGCCCATATGATAGTTGATGAAACAGTAGCCGTGTTAATATTTGTTAATATGCATGTTTAAATGCTAAAATTTACCTTTGCGTGAGGCACAACTGTCTTGCAGATTTGCCTGGCTTCCTCGTCCGATAAACCTTCAGGATGAGACATTTTGTTGACACTACAGCTGCAAACAGAAACTTAAAATGAATTAACTCAGCTTCCAATGCTTTTTTACGCTAAGTATCGCATGCTATTAATTAATTATATTTGCTATAATAATGTTTTATCACATATAGATAATATAATACATCCATGCAATCCATCTTGTCAGTATTTCAAAATTGTTGCGATACCGTGAAATCGGACATTATCAATAGTATACGGAAAGGTAGCTAACAGATAATTATTGTAAATGTTAAGCGTTAAGCTAAAATGTGCAGCCAGATATGATTGTATAGGACCGCACACAGTACAGGGTACTATCTAAACGCACAAGTACATATCGAGTATCAGATTCATATTATCAGACAAATTCTGGGACTGACAAATTATGCTTGTAATGTAATATATTATTGTATTGAGACAATGATAAAAGTACAGACACACAGGTGCAATATCATGACTATTGCGTGTATCAGATCAGACTGTAAGCTCACACCATTTAGTATGCATGTTTACGTCGAAGTATTCCAATTAAGATAAATGAAACAGTTGAAAAGATTTATTTACAGTATCATAATTATTTAGAATATCTGTTGTAGTCATATTTCAGAAATGCTCAAATGCTAGACAAGCTTTTTAAGAAATCGTGATATCGTTAATTAAAAGAATCTATAGATGTTAAATCTTGCGTACATGTTTGTGAATTTCAGTACTACTACCATTTGGAGCAAAGCTTTAAGGCATTCAGTAGTAGTATATGACCTACTACTTTACTTTGCAGGACTACCTTGATGTCATGTCAGTTGCTGTTTGTAGTAATTATAGCCCGAATTTTGCAAATGGTACATTTCATGTAATTGTATAGTACAATGTAGTAGTTATCACTTTATCACAAGTGCATGTGAGTACTGCAATATTAATATTAGATAAATACTACAAATTGAGAATTGAATCAATCCGTTTCCGAATGTAGGAAGGGTAATATTTGCAATTTTTGAAGTTTTTATATTTATTCTTATTCTCAGATTCTTTTCTTGTATAGGTACATAGTTTTTATTGTAGAATACAGATTTCATGCACCTCATATGCAATAATTTAATTCACATATTCACAGTGGTTCAATTGTATTTTAATATCAAATTATTACGATGACATATTTTTTTGGGTGCTTCCATAAGACAAAAGCACAACTAAGGCAATGGAACATTTATTAACAAAAAGACAAGACAGCCAAATAATGACACCAAAATGTTAAGGAGATATCAAATCAGAAAATCAGGAAAAATGATAAGGTGTTCTTCAGAAGATTTAGCAGTTAGCAGCAACAGATTTTGCGGAAAAGATTTCAATCCAATAACCATCTGGGTCTTTGATGAAAGCCAATCCTTTCATTTTTCCATCATCAGGTTTCTTGACAAATTGAACTCCAAGCTCTTCAAATCGTTTAGAAGCTGCATACACATCGGGAACCATGATTCCTATGTGACCGTAGCCAATGCCATCAGCGTTTCCAATTTTGTATGACTGCTCAGGGTCGTTTTCTGTACCCCAATTGCTACATAAATCAAGAATACGCACTTGTAATTAGTTTAAAATTGCGCGTCCAAAAGAATTGCCCTAACCCACTATCTATAAAAATATTTTCCCAAAAAAGTGAATGAAAACTTACTGTGTCAGCTCCAAAGTAGCTTTTCTTGACATTGCCCATTCCATTCTCTCCTTTTCATTCGAAGGAATATCTTCCTTCTTTTCAAACCCCATAAAATAAAGAGAAAATTTCATTGCAGGAAAGTCAAGTTTTTTCAGTAGTGTCATTCCCAATACTTTAGAGTAAAATTCCAAAGATCTTCTAGGATCTTTAATTCGGTACATTGTTTGCTGAAATATGAAGTCCTACAAGTACAGATAGTTAAAATCATTATTTGCATACCTACTTTAATTGGATTTGTGCAAGTGCAACCATGCAAAGATGTGCAATATGTAACTATAACTGAAGCACAACTTTCAGGTAACCTATTATAGATAACATAAATGAATATAAATAAACATAAATAAGCATAATTAATGAAGATATTTATAATGAAACCTTTGTTGACGGATCCGGATCAGAACATAGTTTTTCGATTTCTGCATCATTCAGTATAGCTTCCTCTGCCATGTTTATTTTTTTATTTCCACAAGTTGGATAGTAACAGTAATTAAGTCGTTTGCCTGTGTGATCCTTTTAGAGTTAAATTTTGTCAAATAGGTATAGTATAAATACTGATAATCTATATTTTTATTATGAAATTTTATGACATAAAGGGACAAGGTTAATTTTCAATCAGCTCAACCTTTAACCCAGTAAACGCCAACTAATATTGGTGAAACCAAATCTAATGGATTTCGATTTTTATGCTCTTTCGAGTGGTGCAAATCGCGTTTACCTGCCTTCTCCCGTTCCTCTGATCAAAAAGTGACCGTATATTTCATGGACACCTGGTATATATCTAAGTACAATATGTACTAACTTATTTACATTATATTATTATTGTCGCCCCTTTTTGATATTACATTCTAGAAGAAAAGGTAAAAAATATTTACTCGTCTAATTTAAAGAAATTTTTATGTAAATCCCTATAAATATTTCATTTTTGACAAAATATCCAATACGTAATAATAATGGACAATATGTCTAAAGAAATATTATCAATGTAGTAGACTAGTAGACAGATCAACTTACTGAACAATTATCCGAAACCGGCTGATGAAGACAAGGCCAAGTTGAAAATTGGAGGAAACCTAAAGTTTTAAAGAGAACTGAAGAAAGGTAGGCTAAGAAATCTAATTGATGTTGGTTATATATTTAACAGCAGTTTGTGTTGCTAAATATTTGACTTTAAACTGCCTGTCGGTCAGAGTAATGGACATCAAATTAAGTGTTCACTTGAGGAGAGTTTTTATTCAGCCAAGGTCGAATGATATCTATTCTTAAAGGTATACTACCATATACATGCACTTGCACATGTAAAATCTTTACACTTCGATTAGAGCTAGACACTAGACACTAGACATACCTATAGTACACAGAACGGATTTATAATACATTCCATGTTCCGTACAGTCTCTGACTGAATTATTGAGACGTAGTTCTGAGTTCAATTTTTAAGTACTGTTTTGTTCCTAATTTTTAGTTGTTAAACCTGATAAGTTATCTATAGTTGGACGTGATGACGTAGACTGTCACTTGTCACCTACTGAAAGACATGATATTAAAATATTCCATGGGCTTGGGTTCTTTACACATGGATGCTTTGATTTCTGCCCTTGCATTACACCACACCTATTCTGTTTCCGTTTTGACATTTCAGGGTGCCCCTACCAAGTTATGAATTGGAGGGCCGCTAAGAATTCCCACAAAGATTCAAATACACCGTATTCTGATTACTTAACAACATTGTGGTAGAATTTCGTTTGAATTGCTTTTTGAAAATTGTCAAATTAGAAAGGGTATTTAATCAGTTATTGCAGGGAAGTATTAAATTATAAGATTTAATAGAAAATACTCCAATCCGGGTTACAAACTCCACGATGTTTTACCATGTAAGAAACGATATATGCTTACAATAATATTTTGATAATGAATCAAATAATTTTTGAGTAAGTTTCACGCATTAGCATACAAACAAGTAAATTCACTATCTATATCTGTGCACTTGACTAATTGACTACGTTATTGTTGTGGGCTGATACTGGGAAAGAACTATACTATTTGAACTGCCATTAGGGTTAGAATGATTATTGCTACAAACAAGACAGTTTTTTGTAATTTAGATTTAAGTTTATATAGTAAATTATCAATGTTTACACTATGGTTGAAATGAAATCATGGATAAGGTGGCGGAAGTGGGCATTACGAAGGAGGGGAAGGCCAAAATTACTAGAGGAGGCCTGGCTCTAGTTTAATTACTAATTTTACTTGGATTATTGTTTTTTGGTTTTATTTTGCGTAATATGTATTAAATCAAAGTTGTCAATACAGGGTTATTTTTTAGTCTTTTACTCTTTCCAGATTGGTATGGAACATGAAATTTTGTTGCACCCGCAGTATTTCGGACCAAAATTACTAGACACTGTAAAACAAAAACTTTTTACGGAAGTTGAGGGTACGTGTACTGGAAAATATGGATTCGTTATTGCTGTAACTACAATAGATAAAATAGGATCAGGAACTATTCTTCCCGGACAAGGGTTTGTAGTGTATCCTGTAAAATACACTGCTATTGTTTTTCGACCTTTTAAAGGAGAGGTTGTGGACGCTGTCGTCACTCAAGTCAACAAAGTCGGCATGTTCGCTGAAATTGGACCGTTGTCTTGTTTTATTTCTCATCACGTAAGATCTACACACAAGTTATTTTCTAATCCTCGTCCTTTGTTTCACTTTCGTTTCTTAATATAATGATTGTCGTATTTCATACTTTTCTGCTCTTTAACCTCTTGATTAGGTAATGTATTTGTATTATTTACAGTCTATTCCCTCTGAAATGGAGTTCGATCCCGCAGGACAACCACCGTGCTATAAGTCGAAAGATGAAGATATTGTTATAAAGCAGGACGACGAAATCAGACTGAAAATTGTCGGAACTCGAGTAGACGCATCTGGAATTGTGAGTATTTTAATAATAGTGTTTTTCAATTTGATTTGACCTTTGGCTATTAAATCATTTTAATTAAACTACAACTTTAACCGGTAAAATTGTTGGGTAGCCTTCCGGTAATCATTTCTGTTGCCAAAATTGTGCCTATTTAAGTCACTGCCACAGCCCAACTAAATGTTAATTGCTGATATTTGCTTATTACTTTCAGTTTGCTATTGGAACTCTCATGGACGATTTCTTAGGATTAATATCAAATTAGTGAATATTTTGTTTTTATACTTTTTCGAATATAATGCTAGCGCATTTAATAAAGTGTAACTTAATTTAATCTTTATTGTATTTATATATATTCTTGTACGCTTAAGTTATTTCGATTATTATGTAAGAAGGTTATCATACAACTGAAGTACTTTTACAAAATGCGAGTTAAATTAAATCGAAAATATAGCCTAGTATGATTTTATAGAACTTATTTAGATTATCTATCGTCGTCAATGGAAGATTCGTTTAATGCTTCGTCGTTCGCCGGTTTCTCATTTACTTTCATTTGTCTTTTTAGATTGTCTTCTTATTAATTAGTAAATTAAATATCTATCAAGTACTTCAAAACAATTTTTATTTACATATTTCTACTGGTTTCAAAATTGACTTTTAATTACGAATTTTGATTTTACTGTGGTGATTTTACTTTAGACTTAGCAATCAATCACCCTTATCAAAAACACCTTTAATTTTTAATGGTCATGGTCTTCTATTAACTTCTGATGGGGACTTGAAAAATGCCAGAATTTTTAACCGACTGGTATTTTAAGTTCAAGTGTTAGCTGACATTTGGCTCGGCTAAGACCTATACCATACCGTGTGTATCGCTAAATGACAAATTCCTGTTATGAAGAAATAGATGTAAATAACACTGAATCCATCTTATCCACAATTTATTCCGCATAATAAATGCATTTTACATTTCTGCAAAGAAAATACTGTTTTATTCTTGGAAGTGATATTTCAGTTTGTTCGCATCAAACAGAATGTTTCACAGAACATGTCATTCAATTTTCGGCGTACAGAAAGCAAAGCAAAGCTAGATTGATAGAATCTATTAAAAGTTACCTAGGGTATTACCTACACCTCTTCTACAGTGTGTTACAAATACCCACATACTATCAGAAAAACTTAACTGAACTTGAAGATAAATCAATTCCATGGGCCTGGAAGACAAGACGGAACATTTCATCAACCAAAGTTCGATCACACTATATAGGTATTATAAACTAGCTTACATTTAGCATTCGTAAAACATGTACATTCTCAGAAAGATTGTCTATACCAAGAAAAGTAGGTTGGGAAAAATAGACAGATGTTACTACGATATTAAAAGTATTAAAAGGAGAAAGTCGAGCGAAAGGAAGTCACAGGAAACAAAATCTAATCTGTTGATACGAGAGGGACAGATCCAATTTTATTTTTTATTTACTGCACACTGTATTGGGAATTCATCGCTCTACATCGAAACACTCTAATCTAAGCAAGCAAGTTCTTGCTAGCATGACGCAATGCACTTTTGGGAACACAACACAACATATCTCTTACTGAGCTAATTTTAGAAGGATTCGCTTGATACAATTCTCAGCAAACCCACATCCACCTGTAAATTTCACTTTCACTGAAACGTGTAATTTACTCACATTACACCCACGATTTTAGAATTTATGGATGGTCTACCAAACAAACTCATGTGCATCCCCTTTTTCGGGAGGTATGTCAATGTTTTGTATTCTGGGAATACTACTTCAGTGCAATTAAAATAATCCTCTAACGGTTTTAATAATCAAACGCTAGTTCAACTGTTGACGATGAAAAAGGATACTGATTGTTTGAATACAAATCAGAATCAGCGTCGAAAAGATGTTTTCTTGACTGTAGCAAGTAGAGAATCATGTATGTATAGCTGTGGCACTTCTGATGTTCTGATTGAAGAAATGTACATTTAAGGTTATATCTCCTTCGCTTAAGGTTGTACTAACTCTTAGTATTGTGATCAGAATCAGAATCTTGGTTCCTATCAGTTCTCTCCAGTCCTTCCGCTCGTTCCTCTTTGGTGTCTCCCTGAGTCTTCATGACAATAAGTTAAAATTAGGTTTGACTATCTTAAGCAAAATAAATCGTCGGAATGAACGGAGAAGAGAAGGCAGAATTGTGGTATTCTCGGAGTTATTTCTAAATTGAGATAATTTCAAGTCGGCTTCTCCAGAGGAGAAACCTAGGAAAACAATGATGAAGGCGATATCGACGTTTCCAAGAGCAAACACGGAAAGAAGTCAAGATCATTAATATGATTTGCTCATTTGCCATCCATACGCACCCAGACTATTGCAATTTCCAGAATACGGTGTATTTACAAGAAACTCTTGTTCACCATTTAAAATGGCTGTCAGTCTGTTCACTAAGTAAATGCTATCTGGCTACTTAATATTTTGTTCAGTCATGTACCCTTTACCTGAAGACAAGACATACGGCAGTAGTATTTCGTTGTTGAAAGGTAGAACATAAAAACAGGCTTAGGCAGGGAGATAAGATTAGAATAATAAACGTAGAATTCCTTTGCCTTGTGTCACATCATATTACATCTAACATGCAACAAACTCAAAATAAAATCAACTCGTGCCAAAATAACGTAGTAACGCATCATTTCGTTGGGGAACCTTAAACAACATTGTAAATGTACTATAACACAAAGCTTGTCTTTTCGATAGGGGACTATCACATGTACATGTGTTCCTCAAAAGATTTCTGGTAAAAATCTCCAAACGAAGACAACCCAAAGTACACATACTTATTGTGCATCAAAATCTTCCATTACTCTTTATTTTATTTTCTCTCGTTTTCTTAGCCTTTGATATGTCACGGCTTTGTAACCGAAAAAGATTGCAATCGAATTCTTTTTGTTTTTCTCTCTTTGCATTATTTTCCACGTAATGGAGTATCTGCTTATACAGGTCGTGCAATGTAGATGTTTCGCTTAGATGTTCCTCTTTGAAAGGTATTCCAATTTCAATAAATTGCATGGAAATTTGGTAGGTTACTATTACGCAGTATTTGCCCTTAGATCTTTTGGTTTGTAAGAAATCGGGTAACATAGCTATACTAAAACATGTACTAAAATGTAAATTTTGTTTTGTAGGAAATATATAAATAGGTACTTTGTGAACTCTTGAACAAGGGTCCACAAAGACAAGAATGTCAGCTTCGGGTTTCAGTCAAATGAAAACTGGATCAGCTTAACTCTCGCTGTTCACATATATACTTGTTATATATTGAGATTATTTCTCAATAATATAGTTTTGGTTACTGATATAAATAAACGAATAAATAGCAAAGATATTGTCTAGTCTGTAGAAAAGTCGGAATAAATGATTCGCCTTGTATGTCACGAAAATCATGATCCATGGTTTTTCTTTATCTATTCAAAAATTACAGTAATCTAGTATTCATTTGCAACGATAGAACATGTAAAGGACGCAAATACACGGTTGTGTAATCACCAAAGACGATTTACTGCGTTTTACTGTAGACACAAACGTGTTTAGCAAGCAGCCAAAGTTTATTATCTGAAAATAAGAAATAAGCATCTGTGATGCAGAATGAAAGTGAATTTCGTTGGTAAGGAGTAAGGAGTAATGGATTCTCCAGAGGATTTCGCTTTCTCTAACCCTAATCTCCCTCCTAGTTAGGTATTTCATTTGTGCAGAATTAAAACTAGCTAGACTGCTTTTCTGTTCCTTTGCTGGATGTTTCCAGCAGATTATCAAGTCTGCCATTCTTAGCTTTGATTTAACCTTACCTTTGTGCACCGTACCTTACATGTGAACTCATGCATCTCCAATCCGTACAGAGTGAACACACTAAAAATCCATTCGAGAGTTCTTTCCACTAGATATACCATGTGAAGTAGTCACTTCAACTTATATGACCAGACAGGTAAAAGGACCTTAAAAGAAATTCAGGTTTCGTATTCCTTAAAAACACTATTAGTGACAAGCAGTTTAAAACTATAAGGTTTTTCTCAAGATTTTACTTTTACAATAAATATTTCTTGGGCTTCTTTCGTTTCAGCACAAATAAAAGGTGTAGATATGTACTGCTCAAGACTACTACATATGGATAAGAATGTGATGCCCCGGTGTGGTATGAACCCACACTGTGAATATTTGTAGGTACCCGTCTTTCGTATCTTGTTAGTGTTCAGCATCTTTGACGTGTTGTGTATGTAATATTACTCTCAAATTAAATAGTTTGACACAAAGTGAACGAGATCAAAGGTGAGGTAGAGAAATTCAATTACGAGCTACTGTTTGTCAACTGCCAAACTTCCATCAGACAAGCAAATTACGCATGCTGTGTATTAAATATTCTCTCTGATTGTCATGTGTGTTTGACTTATTTATTACCAAGGCATGTATAATTCATGCTGTTTAAAGACAGGATTACAAAGTTACATCTTCTAACTTTCTGTCCTTGATGGGTACTTTGATATTATTTTATGGCCATGAATACTGCCCTGACATAAAATGTTGCGCATTGAGTTTGTGAGTATTTTAACTAAAATAGCAAAATGTAACATCAAGGATGATACAAACCATTTCCACGGAAGTATCATCATTATTAGTAACTCTAACTGCGTAAATGGCTATGAAGCAAAATGTACATGTAAGTAAAAGTAAAAGTATATGCTAAGATTTCTGTCTATTTTTATAAACCGCTATTCGTATTGTATCTATGCATTGTAACATTTTTGTCCTAAAGAATATTAATGTAAATGTTAAGTTTTTAATTTCATTTTTAATAAGAGGACCTGCATTTTTATTTTACTAACTCTGGACTTTGGATACAATAGCACAGTGCAAAGTGCAACTCCTCTTTGATATTAGTAAATATAAAAAATGAACAATTATTGTATGTATGGTTTCTTCTATGTGATTTGTCTTACTAGCGTACTAACTAACACAAATATTTTATTCCTGATTACACTGATTAGTATTAATCAGTTCCAATAAGGACTAATAAATGTTTAGTATGTATCAAACTGAGAAACTGACTGCCATACCGGAAATGGCACATCAAATATCGCACGGCTTACTGTACCCATACCGTGTACAAACATTGAAGACATCTGATATAGAATTGCTTGAA
The DNA here is from genome assembly GCA_020352615.2 of Yoshiicerus persimilis. Lineage (NCBI taxonomy): Eukaryota > Metazoa > Arthropoda > Collembola > Entomobryomorpha > Tomoceridae > Yoshiicerus > Yoshiicerus persimilis. The sequence continues at coordinate 24,178,968 of CM036941.2, forward strand.
TATTGTCTCTGGAAATATTTCCAAAACCTGTCCACTGCTTCCTCTACCCCTATGTTGTGCATACCCGTGTAAACCTTTGTTTTCTCTGAGGATATGTGATAAGTAGGGATTCTGTTTTGAATTCTCGTTAGGTTTCCACCATGTCGGGTTGCATCTGTAGAACTAGGAGTGCTGTTGAGCAGTTCAATAGGCTAGAGGAATTCAGTGGAATTAATTTTGAGGATAGTTTAAGTAGGGTTTAGAGAGCAAGTTTATGTTCCTGCTTATTTACACACAGGGGTTTCTTGAATGGTGGCTAAAAGCAACTGGGAAGTAGAAAACGTAAATTAACTGCTCCACAACATAGCCTTACTAACTCCACTTCTATTAAGAAATAATTCGAAAATAATTATTTCGAAATATTCTCAAACAGTTTTTAATGGATTTGCAGATCATTTGCTCAATTTAAACAACAGAGAGAGTGAAAAATGAATCATCAAAGACAAACACAATACTTTCTTTGTAAGAAAATACATACTATCTATAGGTGTATTGAATTCCTGTTACGTTCCTATGATGTAAGCTAATTACGTACTATACTAGTATACTAACATCGATGTTTTTCGTTATCAGATCAGGTATCATACGATGTTAAACTGAATTAAACAAAGTCAATCCTATACTCAAAGTCACTACTAATTGCATTCCGCCGTCTGCCGTTTCGGGAAAAAATATAGCTTTCGTATTAAAATTGCAAATTGAAACATCAATGATTCACAGGCAAATGGAATAAGATATGAAAGTTCTTGACGAAAGGAAATACTGCAAAGTAACCTCTTATCCGTTGCTTCCACAGTTTAGATTGCTGAGAAAATCAGAGATATGTATTACTACGCTTATAGCATTTATTTTGGGTTCCAAAGCGAAGGAAAGTAAAACGTTATCCCATACACGCAGATGAATTTTGCAAAATTCTCACCAATTTCCTCACCAAAATAGTAATTTTTAATTTTCCGGACTATCAATATACAATGCTTTATGAAAAGAGTGGACTAATGTTCAGGTTTGATAATAATAATGATCTACAGCTTCTCATTACTTTTAGGAATAGTATAGGTAATCAAATTTATTAGCCTCGTTGATACATCGTTGAAAATGCTAACCTAACAAACCCATAAATAAATAGTAACCCAGTGGAAAAGACCTCAAATCAGTTAACTAATAAATTATTGCTTTCTTTATGCAGAACTATGTTTATGTATTACAAAACTTTCTATTATTTCTCGTAACTTTAACTATCATTTATTTGTATTGAATTTGTATGCACTTGAATAAACTACAAATCTATAAACTAAAACTTAATTTAATGTTATTCGTATTATTTGTTTGCTCAGTGAACAACTAATTGAAAAGAAGGAGTTTTCCTTCTAGGAAATGGAACATGTCACAATATATTCCAGTGAAATCTGACAACGCTTACTAGCTTGCTAATTATAATGTACACCCTCAATCTCTTGTATCCTAAATATTTAAAGCTATGAGTGGGAGAAATTCCTAGAGTTTGTGTAATGCAAACAATACTAAGTACACAGTAGGCTCTCATCAAGAAGTCATCTTAACACCTGCATTAATATTAATGCGTTCAAAAATCTCAAATTTTCTTCTTAATATTGACTACTGCTTTAGATTTTGAGATTGATACTTGGAAAACTTTCACCTTTTCACGAAAATGCAAATAGTTTTAATATAGGTACATAGTTTTAAATATTATGATATTTTAAATCGTTGTAGGCTCTCTATAATGATTTCACATTTCATGTATAGGTCATTAAAGATTAAAGTGGAATTCTCAGATACTAGTATACCTTGTACAGTCGCTAAAATCGTTTTACTGTGAGCTAGGATAAGTATAGTGTGTGAAATATGTATAAGTGAGTACGCACATAATGTTTTAGTATTTTGAGAGTTTGAGTGAGACAGGCAGACAGAATCTACCCAGCGTGGCTTGGCTCAACTGAGGTCGTGACTTCAAATTAATTAAAGTTTGCTCTGTTCGGTTGCAATGAGATATCTACTATATAAGCCAACTATACATATGGCACTATGGTATTTAGTTACATTGCTTAACATTTTAGTAACAGTTACAAATGCCATATATGTACATAGTAAGTCTTTTTGTGGACAGAGATACTGCGGGCCGCACGGGAAGGGGAAGGGGTCTGTGTACAATGTACCTACTCTCTGTAGTGCAAAAAAGAATCTCTTTGTCGTAATTTAATTTGAATAGTACATTTGGCTTGGACATGCATATACACGTGTGTTTAGTACATGTGCTATATTATACGCTGGTTTACAGCATAATATTTAAATATTTGCATTGCAGTCCTCGATAGGGCAACATGACACATTTGTCAGGATTTCCCCTCTGATTGAGGTTGTTCATTTCTGTCATAATGAAATAAAACCCGGTTTCGTTTGGTGAGAAGTCATGCAATCCTGGGACTTTCGAACTTATAAAATAACTGCATATAATTTTGTCATCTTTGGTTAAGTCAAAATCAGACGATGCTTAAATAGCCAGAAATGTTTGGAAAATTGTCCATTCAGAAAACATTTTCAGAATTCATTATAATCATTACTTCTTGGAAGCAAATATTATACTAGCATATGTACATACTGTTATTAGTTTTTGAGAGCTGAGGCTTAGAATTGTAACCGCATGTAACAGTTACAAATTCTTATATTATTTTTAGTAGGTACTTGAAAGACGTACTAAAATTGAGTAAAAGAGTAGTAAAGATAAGGCATTTAAGTCATATTATTACTGACAGTTACCGTAGGCCAAAGGTATGAATAAAAATTACTGTAAGATGGAATACCTTAGAAATGGGTCCGTAAGTACGTAAGCTTATGTAAAGAAACCAATATGGTAATGGTAATGATTGCATATCTGCACAAAGGAAACACACAGAACAAAAATTATTGAAATCGCGAGGGACTCACTAGCTCACGATCAGCTGCATATTATTCGAAAGTATAGTACTGTGTATTGCATTTTATGGTAGCACAGAAGCATTTCAGGCAAGACTGAGACATTCACCAGAAACCCGAACCGAATCAACTAAGGACAGTGACTACTTACAGTCAACAGGGAAAAACTTCTTCGCACATTAATATTTTATCCGTATGAGAGTTTCGTGTCAGAGTCTGTCTCATTGTTTCGTGCTCAGTGAACTAGTTTTCACTTCAGTTCTCTCTCCCTCTATGCAATTTCCAGCCATAAGCAATGTAACGTGACATAACGTAAGCGCAACTTGTGGTGAATATGGAAACATTCTAGAAATGCAGATTTGTACTCGTTTTTCTATTGGGTCTGCTCTTCTGGTTAGATATCTGTTATTTATAGCACGGTACTTTTTAAACTTGCTTTTATACTTACATAACTAAATGTATAATATTATGAATATCAGTTTTATTGTTCCTAAGTTTCGCTTCCACGTCCTAAATCCATAATGCACATTACTGCAAGTTGTGTTTTCCAACAAATACGCTCTACTTGTGATTGTACATAGCACAGCACAGGTGTACATAACCGATATACGATGTAATGCAATTTTACTTCTTGAGAAAACCTACACTCCTGAGAAAATTTAGAGTGAAATTCTATTGATACGTTATGATACCCAAAAATTGCTCTAAATTACCAATTTTTCTGCTTTCAATCTTACCTTTTCGAAACGACTTCGTTTTTAATTGTGTATAGATTATACACACACTCTTCCTATTTTATTTTTTGTGCCTATTTGCAGCAAACAATGAAAAATGATCCTTATTATCCGTGCACGATTTTCAAACAGACTTAGAAAGCAGAAGGAAATGATTATTAGTTTACATTTTTTGTTCATGTTTCGGTCCACTAAACTGATCTGGAGTCGTAAGCTGAACAAAAGTTTTAATAATCCTTTGAGAAAATGGAACTTGGCTCAACAAACTTGGATTTGCTTTGGTATTACATTACAACTCTCTCCGCTATAATATAAAATACAAAAGAAAAGTTTATTTTTCGTTTATTTGAAAGGAGATAAACTTTTCCGGTATGCATATTGCATATTTATGTATCCAATAATAAAGAGGAATTCCTCTCAGCATCCATTGTATTCTATAAGCTTGCTACACAATATTTTCCGTTTTTGTTAGCACCGTATTTCTTTCACTTTCATCTCAAACTACTGTAATGGTAGTAATAATATCTGTGGTTATGATAATTTCAGGGAATCAAAAACCTCCTTTTTCCCATGAAAAAGCAGTTTTACTCTTTTTATTGCATTATTACACTGTGTAAAAACTAAAACCTCTAAAGTTACTGAAATCGTTGAAAAATGGAGTCAAATCGGATCTTTTCTTCCTTATTGCTTAATTCTTAAAGCATTAAAATAGTAATGAACATACACGCGTTTATATTACGTAACTCTCCACATGAGTTTTCGCTAGAAGGAAGCTGAAACATTAATCTTGTAGACCAAAAACCAAAATAGCCCAATTTTTGAAATTCCGATCTTGCTTTATTTACAGAAAATGTATATTTATTAAGATCACTATAATACACTAAAATACAGAATTATTATTCATATGTTCATATTTTCAGATTTCGAGCATCAGATTTGAGAACAGAGCGTTTGAATATAAAGCCATAATCGTTTTCCTATCTGCAAAGGCCAGAGAGGAAAACATTTGTTTTTGCTAGCTTTAATATTCTCTTTCTTCTTTCCCTGATTTCTATTGAATCCTTTGTTTTATTGCAAGCATGATCACAAATTCATTGCAAAAGGGAATTTCAGTTTTCTATTAGTCTTCAAAACTGGGAATGTTTGAAAACATCAAGGGAAGATTTGTGTGACATGTTATGTTACGTATTGCGATGTCCCTGAAGTGAAAGTCACCCGAGTGGTAAAGCATACACGTATTTTATATCTAATCACTAATAGGTACATGTTACTGCGCAATGTATAAATCCTTATGCAGCTTTATTTCTCTCGGTAATGCATGGAAATGCATATAAATATTAGATGCGTAATTTGCATATGAAACTGAGCTGAGTTTGGTTTGAACTGATTTTCTCTTTTATGGCTAAGATGGTAGTGACAGGTAAATATTCCAATTTTTCCTTTGGTAAGTTTGGCAATTTAGTATATTTTATGTTGCATAATTCTGAGAAAGGGTGATATCTTACTATCTAAATAGAGATGTGCAAAATTGGGTTTTCTTGAGACGAGTCGACACTTTGAAATTTGTCTTGTCGGCATAATAATAACTATCGGAAATCCGATCAGCTCGTTTGAAATTGGTTTGTAGGTATTACGCGGCTCTATATAAGATACAAATGGATACGGAAAGACAAAATGAGTAAAGATATGACTGCAATGTAGCATATGTACGTAGCTTTATATAGGTACTTACTTATCTGTACTTGGGAGCGATATTACGGTAGGTAGCGGATTTTATGTGGAGTTGACTCTAAACGGAACATTGTTGAATTGCCGATCTTGAAAAAATTGTTGCTATGCATGCTTTCTTCAGTAAAGTAGCGTGAAGTAAAGCTCAAGTCATTCGAGATAAAATAAAATTGATGGTATGCCTTAGTTGCTTGCATAAGCATTTAGACATCCCTTCACGTTTTATTGTGACAACGACAACATTTCCAAGTGCTCACTCGTCTGAGAGGTTTTCCAGTGTATCTATAGGTAAGTATAACGTTCAGTCCATTATAATATTCATAAATGCTTGCATAGGGATAGGTACGCTATGGAGGTAATAACTTATAATGTGTTGTGTGCACACAGTAAATATTATTGCCAATATACTTATTCTTAGATGCATACATAGTGATGTGTAAATGTTACATGTCTGGCCCTGTTGTTTGGTCGACAATAATTTTTTATATTTATATGCATGTAGTACGTTTTACAGTAATGCGTGCGATGATAACATAAACCTTCAGATTTTCATTTATGATTTCCCTTTTAAGAGTTTGCTATCTGCATACCTTTAAAGTATAGATGTATAATATGTATTAGCTATATCTACAAAATGCTTAAAATGTGGAAAATAACCGTAACTTAAGGTAACCTACATTTGCACAAACGTTACCGTATTCTATTACTATTGTATCATACATATTAGGTTTCTAGTATACCCTTTAAGAGTTCCTATAATGCAAATACATCTTCCTCCGTAAAAATATTTACTAGCGCAATATCTATCGTCTTATCCTTCGTTAGATTTTAATGTAGTCATCGTCAAATCCAATTGGCCAATCAGTGATCAGGGTAGGATATTTTAAAGAAAATTGGTACTACTACAGTAAAGGGTATGTACTTCTAATACACCAAACATCTTGGAATGAATACTTGCCTCGGAATGACATGGGGATTATTGAATTGTCACTTCGTTGCTCTGTAGTATTCAGTATTTTATTCAATAGAATATTTGTAAACAAGTTTTTAGATAACAATATTTCTGTTTGGGGAATTTGTAAGCGTAATATTTAAAATTACAATTTTAACATGCTTGAGTCAATCGGTGTCATCATGTTTGCCTTGTATCATCCGACAGAACACTGAACTGTATCTCATCTAATCAGAATGCTTAATGTAACTAAATAGGTTCTATCAATTGATGCAAATAGAGAATGATACTCTGCACTGCGCTGAGTACACAATGATTCAGTATACATGCATTAGTATCTGTACAGGATCACAGAACATATTCAGTAAATGATATACTACAAAGTCACTAATTACTCATTGGTTAAAGCATTTGTGGGTCAAGTGGGGTATCAAATGTATTGAGATATTTAGATATTACTCTCGCTCTTCAACTCCATTGCTATGTATTACCCAGAGAAGTCTTTCATTGAATCTTCCCGTGGAAGGAATAATATGTTTGAAGTAAAGCTATGTAATATTATATCGTTCTAATTCATAGCTTTGTCGCATCTTCCTCTTCCGTAAGCCCTTATTTGTATCTGAATTTATGTATTACTATTGGTAAACATAAGAGAAGATTCTAATTCCTATAAAAAGAGTTAATCACTAGAATAGAACAATCCGCGAAGTAAAAAAACCTGGAGGTACCTTTACATTCATGTTGTAAAAAGTAAGGGGTAAATATGTACACGACGAGCTTTGTGTAATCCGTTTTTGTAGCATAGTACTTTGAGAGACAAAAGTTGCTGACCACAGTAAGCTTTAAGTTCAATTATTAGTGGTGTGTCAATATTTCTGCATAACGCTACCTCTAGAAATGACATTTTTAAATTCGGTGAGCTAACCAAGGAAATAACTGTGTCGTTTTACTTTATTAATTTTGGGATAAGCATTACTTATTTTACACTTTAAACCTATGCACTGATAATGATAAAATAGAGAGTTAGCAAATCACGTGTACCATTTCCTGTATGGTCGTGTAGTAAATACAAAAATACTGTACCAACGGTCACAGCCACAGGTCATAGACATTTTTAAATCCAAAATTCATCATAAAGTACAAATACAAATTGTAAATAAGGCTAAGTATTAGTTTTGATCACTATGTATGCAGAACTGAAGAATGATTTACTTATTACTTAAAATAGATAGGTATTACATAAAAAAATAATTATGACATGAATGCAGCAGAATAATGTCTAAAATTGTTATAATATGAAGTAGAGAATGAACACCTAGGGAAGCCTTGTACTCATATGCGCTTCTCTATAATACTTAATCTCTACGGAAATCCTACACTACAGACTAGTAGTAGTATCTGCAGAACTGGAGGATTCAAACATCATTCCTTATGGAGCCATAATAGTAAATGTTGGTACTTGCATTCATACTACAGATTACTCAGGTACCTAATGAGTTTGTTGTTACCATTTCTAATTTTAGAATTTATATGTATCCCTACCGCCGATTTTCTCTTTGTTTACCAGAATTGCACCATTCTGTGTTTGGTACTTAGAGTAAATGTTATGATTGTTCCACTTTTGACAGTCCTTTGAACTTATTTTATTGCACAAAGAATTTTTTCAAGTTTTTTAGAGTGTTGTGTGCTAAAAGTAGGCAAGCGTTTAAAAATTACTTCAAACCTTACCTATGCATTGTATATTTCAGTTAATCCAATAGTACATTCTACATAAGACGTTTGAGAGGTTTTGCAAATATATATTTCATATACTCATATATGTCTTACTTTTACTTTCCTTGTCCAGCACAGAAAGGGACAAATATAGTTTTTTGTGCCTGACAAGAATGAAGTACCTAAAAGAAATTCTCACTTACATGGTGACTGTTCAGTGCCAAGGCAAGTCATAAACTGGAGTCGCATGTTCCATTTGTCTAAATGGCAGCCAATAGTGAGCAGTGCAAATTGTAAGTACACAATAAGTTTGGCACGTTGTAAGCAATTTAATGCTACGTACGATTACGACAAAACAGACGGATTCTTCCTTTTCGTCGAAACTGTACAAGTGCTAGTACTAGTAAGTGGGATCCAGTCTTCTGCTATTGTGCACTTTATTCTCTTACTACTCCCCTCTATTACACAGAACAAATAGTTTTTACAACGTTAGGTTTTAGTATAACTTTGGTTCATCGTGTATTGTGTATGTGAAGTTTAGTGTAAGTTTTAGTGCTCCACTCTGATGCACAATTATATTGCATTAGGGGATGGGTACAACATACTACACATGACATTACTTTCACGATCTCACTCTGTTATTTACGCTATGGGCATCTTTTATGTCTTTTCATTTCACTCTTTGTGATATAATCTTCAATCCACTAAATCCACTCCGCTCCTATTGCCCCTACAGAATGCAAAGTCAGTAAATATGAGCAGCTTTGATATATTTTCTTCAAGTCATGTAAGGTAAGGGAATCCCGTCAGTATTCCCTTGCATATGAGAACATCGTGTAGTATGTACTGCTATTTATTACCTAATCTCTTTATTATCTCCTTTTAAATTGGAACATGAGGGTAAGCATTTTCACTGACCTCATGACAAAATTCCAAATTTATGTGTTTCTGTCTGATTTTATCTTCCCAAGGTTTACGGCTTCTAGTGTTAGGATAGCACATCATTAACCAAGATGTTTTCAATCTCAGGTCCTCCGTTATTTGGGTTAGTGCTGCTATTAGTACGTCTTACTTCTCATCTTACTCTACTAATTTTACCATTTTTACCTACAGGGCACTTTTTTAGTTTTAATACAAAATACAAGTATTTTTATACTGTTACTTTGTACCTCTTCGTGGAGTATTTTTGATTTTTCTAGTTTTCAAGCAAATAATTATTACTAGATTTTATTTATTTATAGGTACAAACTACATTGAAAATTCAGTACCTATAAACTGTAAAAACCTCACCTAAGGCACATAAAAGGGATTTTCTTCTATGTCTGCTGAGGTTTAGATATATTATTTCCTTGTATTCTTCTTGTGGTGGAAAGGAATAGTTTGCAAGTTAACAGGTAAAGAATTGGCGTACGATGTATTTTCATTTTGGTAGATAAATGTGGGCTGTCACTTCAATTCGACATTCAGTGTTATAACTTCTTTAAGCTAACTTGTTAAACGCGTATGTAAGAGCTGGTTACATTATTACATTCTTAATCATGATCGATGCATTGTGTCAGAAGGGGGTATCCCAGAAAGCCAATTGCTTGGCAGTTGTCCAAATAAATAGACTTAACTGAATCCCTATTCTATAAAATAAAGCGATTTTTCTATTAAATACATTTTATTGTCTTCATCCTGATGTTGGCATCAGTTTGCTAAAAGTTTTTCTAAGCGCATTCAATTAAGCGTTTTGAACAGAGAAAAAATGGTATTTATGTACCTTTCTGTTTTATAAGCTGCCTGTTCATATCTGCCTTAAGTATTACCTCTGGTTATAAGGTGCACATATAGAAGTAAGGTAATAAAGTTAACCTTCTATGAAATGGGAGTATGAAAAATTAAGTTTTAGTACTTATGGTTATCCCGTGTATGAACTCATCCAACCATGTTGTTCTGTCTCCTTGTCCGACTTTTGTTCAGGTACACAGCCAAGCCATAATGCTGTGGAATTCTGCTTGTAGAATTTTATAGTCAAAACTTTCTGTATTACTGACATTATTTTAAATACGAATAAAATGAGAAAAAAGGAAGAGTAGTAGTGCAGTAGAGTACACACGAGTGAAAGTAAGGGAGTACAGGGTAACCTAGAATTATGATAAATGAAACTGCCAACCATTACTTTATGCCATGGTTCAATTCAATGTAATTCTGTGATACCCTGTACGAATGCGGATGAACCAATCTGAGAGTATTAGGCAGTTTTGTGTATATCAGAAGAGATATGAAGGAAGGCAGTGTAGGGATAGTCGTTTTCACTGTAGCAAAGTTATTGGCAAGTGTTACTTTGCGTTACAAAGCGTTGTGTTCTGTTATGTTTTGTCGTAAAGCACTTCAGTTTGCTGTCGTATCGTTCTGCTATGATCATTCGTTCGTGGCTTGGCATGAGGTAGACCTACAAATACATTTAGGTCCAAAGGAAAGCCAACTGTGAGCTCAGCTGAATTTTATAGGTGGCATTTTCTCTCTGGAGAAAGCAGGAGAAAGGAAAGCAAACCAAAAGCCATCATACGATACCATGCCACTGTTTGATACTTTCAATATAGCTTTTTTTGCAATTTAAAATCCCGGTTACTATCTTTTTAGGACGGGATGGAATTCCTTTTGTGTTTTTATGGAACTCGGTAGTTATATATTTTATACTGCAATTTAGGATTCAGTTCACTAACAACAGGCAATAGTATACCCACAAAAGCATAGATATCACACTAAGAATACATATCTGCTAAAGATTTAAAAGTACACAGTATATATTAGGATGATATGTCTTACTATGTATGTAGAGACCTATAATAAACGTATAGTCTACCTTACCATCAGATTACCTTCAGGGGTATACTTTACTGCTTGTATATTTATGTATATGGATCTGTTCTGTGCTGACAATGAAACTGGTTTGTGTTTTGTATATGCTTATACTCTACCCAAACTCTACCTATATTGACACATAAGAACTATTGTCGCAAACAAAATTTTTATTCAAATAGGGAAACTCTTGCATACAATATACTTTGGTCTACAGACCTCTATGTACAAAAGTATGGCACAGAGTTTCCCCATTCGTCGTATGTGTCTCCATTTTCTCACGTTTTGGTTTGTCTTTAAATGATCAGACAACTTATCTTTTTTTACTTTGAAATGTGTAACATGGATCTCCCCAATTTTATGTGTTTACAACTAGAAACTATTTGTTCACTACATTTGCAGACAGGAGAAAGTATGTTTGCTTTCACCACTTTCACCTTTCCTTTCACAACCGGACGGCAGCCCATATTTTGTACTATTTATACATACAGGTCTCTACATAGTGCTTATACTGACGACAATTCAGGAATAAAGTACGATTTAACATGTATTATGCTGTTAAGTATGTGTACCCTTCCAGTTATTACTTACTTGAGCAGCACATGTTGGTTATACCATATCAAAGGTTTTTCGATAAGTACATTACAGGGTATACTTAATGTTAACCTACTTAATGCTGCATTCCTGTGACTATATTTACTTTTATTCTTCAATTACTACAAAACAGAGTGGGTACTTTACATAGCTATAGACTGGAACTGAAGATAGGGCATGGAAATTCTGAGAGGGTTAGTTTTATAGGTATGTGCTTAGAGTTTTGTGAGCAGTAAGTAGAAATAGGACGAACATCCGTGGCATTATGATGTACTGTAGCATGATCGTACCTCCATGGTATTTATATATTTACTCTTTGGCGGTGCCTGAGCCGGGCTAGTGTGTCCTCGTCTGGTTTGTATGTATTTGGTTTACTTTATTTTACTGCTTTGGTTTTGTGTGGATGTGTCGGATGTTTCTGCACGGGATTGCGTGGGATTTGGGACTCAATTGGATTGAATCGAATTGAATTCATGTCAACAACGGCAGAAAAGATCACAGAAAACGGTTTAAGGATTTGAGCTTTTTCCGAGGATTTCATTTCACCATATTTCTACTCAAGTTGTTTTCCTTGTGCTTTTCTCTGTAATATTAGATTACTTTAGTAAAGCCGAGTTGAGTAGTCGAGTATGCTAGCCGGTGCATGTTTCTGCAAGTTTAGTAATAAAATGAAAACTAAGGCGGCAAAAGTACGTAATAGTAGTTCGTGCATTATGTATTTGTATTACTGCTTTATACGCTACTTCTCTGCGTGCATGAGCTTATTTTCCTTTTAATATTATCCTTATGGCTATGCAAGTTAAATCACTGTTCGCTCGTAAGTATTTTAGGTTTACATACTTTAGTACGAATATTGTTTGTACCTACGTACCATTACTTTCACTATACATAGAAGTGTAGCAGTTGTGTATATCTGCGAATCAAAATTAAAGGTAGTAATATACATTACTAATGTAAGGTAGTTATATACCTTGGAGAAAGTTTACCATTGTTGCACTACACAGTAACTATTACATAATAACATTTAAATACACAGAAATCATCCAATGTAAACTTGCACATTGTACCATACACATATGTAGCACTAAGATTTATTTGTTGTCCTTCATCCGTTTCCCAGTATTTTGCTTTGGGCCATAAGATTTGTAGCTTCAGTTGCTTCTTGTTAAACTACAGGGAATAGTATTAACAATAAGACAGACTTTACTTGGGTAGTAGGAGGAAACTCCGAACTCTCTCAGATAATTATTTTCCTGCTTTCAGGCAAAGGAAAGTAAACATACACCATGCTATTCCTTACGGATACAGTGGAAAAGAGTTGCGTTCATGCGAGTTGTACTTAAAGTTGCTTTAATGCATGCGAGTCCAGAATTTCCAGAATGAAAACCATTTCACAGTTTGCTTGATTTCATTTCATTTCCATTTCACATCACATTCAAAGTTATTTCGTTTACTTACTCATCGTTAGAATCCATTGGTAGCTCCATAAGTAGAGAAATGTAGCATACGCGCCTTAATGTAATTCAATTCAGTCTGTTGTTCTTTAGTGCTGGCAAGTCATAGCTTAAGAAGCCTGCTAAAATACATGGCTATGGCTAAGGGCTAAAATTCTAACCACTAACAATTGTAAAAGCACTTTAAATACTACATAAGTTTCAACTCCCTTGTAGTAAGAGGTTGATTATTTGATACAGTTCAACTGAACCCATTACATAACTTACAGCAAAGTAACAAGTTCCACTTTATGTATTTTAGAAATTGTGCACCTACGTAGGTGTTATAACTGTTTGTTTCATCTAGAGAAAACGGATGGAATGAGAAAGTTTCACATTGTAGTAATATGTATATCGCGTTTTGATGAACATATTTAACTTCCCTTTTCCAGTTACCACATTTCTATTCTATGCAATAAACTTCAGTTCAAGTACATCAGTTTGTACTTTGAGGGCATTTCCTACGAATTCTATCGTTTCAAACACTTTTTCTGTTTTGAAATGAGATTTCCTTTGAAAATTCCTAATTAAGCAATACTAGCGTAAGAAAAACAGAAGCATTCTATGCAAACTTCTTAGAGTAGCTATGCACATCCCCATTTTACTTTGGTATTTACTTCTGCTGTGATGATTTTACTTCAAATAGTAAAGGATCTGAAATAAGATTTGAGTTTAATCCACCGTAAAATACATCAGCAAAATAACTGAAGCAAACAACATAAGTTATATAAGTAATTCCAGGTTATTCAATGGGCAATTTGATCGTTTAAATAAGCAGAATAAGCACCTGACACACAATCACTTAAAACCTTATAACGAATGCGAGCGAGGTTAAAGTAGCAAAAAACTTGTTGTGAATTATGTTTTATCGTAGTGAAACGAAAAACTGCTCTTTTAAAATCTTTTAATACTTTTCTTTTGTTCTGCTTGGCTAGGTGCCCCAAAGAAAGTATTCTGGACAATAAGTGCTTCAGAATACTTATGTGCTTGGGTCACTTCAGGTCAATTGCGTATACACTACACCAAGTACCACTGTTAAGCCTTTCTTCTCAAAAACCTCCCCTAGCTCCGTAGAATTTCATTTCACTTCCTTCTTGGATACCACTTGCTGATATTATTGAATCTTTTACTTTGTACATGGACATTCTTATTCCATTACGGGTTTTCTTTCTGGACTATCTGTATTTTATTCCATTCAATTAACTCTGAAACACAACACAACCATCAAGAATATATCAGAGTTTAGATGTGACTTACCCTTTTCGTTCCGGTCACAATTGTAAAATTATCTTTATCGAATTTTACTCAAAATTCCGTAAAACTTTACAACACGCTTGCTTTTTCATCCAACTAAAGGATCGTGCATTACTTTATGATACTTAAATCAATTCAGTTTGAAATCTGGAGGAAAATACCAAATGTATTACCTTTTTGCAATGTTCATGTTACCTCATTTGGATTCTAGTGCTCGTAGAACTGTTATGTTGCCGTTTTACGTGAAATAAAACCACTTCATGAACAAAATAAAATACCCATCTGAAAAGAATAAGTATTATGTGCACATTGTGTACTGTTGCCTAATATTGTAAAATAAAAATAAAACGCTGAAGAAGATTGGATGGAAGTCAGATAACAAGTAGGGATTACGGATTACAGTGTGTACATACAGTTCACGAGCGAGCATTCTCTTTTTCGGGTAGCCCATACTTCGTGAAATTGGAAGGAGGTTATGTATTTACGATTTCTTCTGCAAGCAAAATATTTCGTCCAAAAAGATTGTCAGAAAAGATGATAACAGAAGAAATTTGCTTTACCTCAAAGATTACTTAATGAATAAGAAAGATATTATAGAAATCTATTGTAAAACCGTAAATGTGATACCGTAAGTTCAAGCCAGGGTAAATATTTTTGTTTACTTTGACGAAATTCTTGGAAAACAATTGGATGTCAGTATTTATTCTGCGCATTAAGATGACCAAGATTTGTATATCATCACTCATCACTATTACAGATATATATCTGTCCTTTGTTGTAGAAAATTTCGATATCATAACACAACAGACTGTTTACTGCACTAATCTTAGTAGTTTTATGATTTGTTTTCAGGAGGACAGGAGATGGAGTCAAGATTTGAAGATACAACAGGACTGACAACAGAAGTTGGGACTTGACACGGACAATCAACTGAATAAACCAACGAAGCAACAGAGTACGTGCCGGGTTTTGTTTGCCATCCACTCTAAATCCGAGAGAAAATCATCCGACCATATCCATGCGAATATAAAATAAAATTATATTCTTATTCTGAGATTCTATAAAGTTTCTTATTTTAACATGGAACAACATGGGATGATAGCTTAACTTAAAACCGTGGTCTGACTCAATAAGAATTTCATTTTGCGTTCTTTTCAGGTAAAGAGGCTTTGTGTTGTATATTGTATCAAGTCCTTTGTTTTTATTGCTTTGTTGATTGAATTACCGATTTTCCAACTTTGCAGGGTTTGTCTGATTAAATTGAAACTCATCCCTTACACTGTGCGGTTGAGTACATGTTCTGTGTTCTCGATGAGTGAAGTGCGGGAGGATTTTAGAAGCTATACACATCACGGGAATACATACAGGAAAAACTTCCGGGGTAAATTCGGGGGAAGACATCCGGGGAAATAGGTCTCGTTATCTGTAATAATGTGCAAAAAATAACATTATTAGGATGGAAATGGGGATATTTTGTAATAGAAAAATATGAGACAATCACTCCGCAATTGTATTAATAAAGTTTGTCTTGTTTAAATCGACAACGGGTATTTTCTGAAAAGTTTTGAAATTTTTATATACCGATGGTGGAAAGCGCCTTTCAATGAATGAATTTTAATTTTAATGATATCGTGAATGTCTCATTTTTGAAATTCCTTAGGATTCAGGCAAATTAGACTTTTTCCTTCCGTGAAACAATACCCAACAATATCTAAAGATGTCTGCCTTTTCTAAAATGCTTTCCTGGAATTTTGAGGAACTGGAGGATGAGGGATCATGGAAGAATCACGTAACAAAATAGAAAGCCGTCCTTCTAGGATGTAAGTGCACTTTTGTAAATATATCATCATTGGTAATTTAGAGAAGGTTTATCGATATATATGGTAAAGAATGTAAATAAATCTCCAAGAAGCTGTATGGCCTGGAGATCTTTTGTCTACCTATCTTGGTTGTGCTCTCTGCAGAAGTAATGTAATGCTAGCAATCCATAAGTGTGCTTAGTGTACATAATAAAGTGTGTGCAGTGTAGTTGTAGGAGGTGCTGATGGGAAATGCAAGTCATGCTCCAGTCGAGACGTCTTCAATGCCATGCCAGCAAAAAGACTGATCTCTTTGGCCTGTCATGCCTTCAGATAATTGTAATTCGGTTGTTCGTTTGCCATAGCATGGATCGTTGATGTTGATGGTGAGCAGAGTTGACCTTACCGTGTTTTCTATTGTCATGTCAGAGTACTGTATAGTAAATACAAACAGAAAACCGATTCCAGTCAACAATCAAAGAAAAGCTTGTGTATAAGGCAGAATCAGCCAAGTTTTCCCGTTTTCTTATAGCGATTCTTCCAGTGTTTACTATATCCATCTGATTTTCTTGCTATTTGTACTTAACATCTTGCTGTTTCATTTTAGCCCAGATCTAGGGAAGTCCAACAATTCTAACTTGCTCACCAGGTCAGTCAGTCAGATGGAGAAAATGGAGATGGAGACCGCAGCGTCGTCCGTAATGCAGAAAACCTGTGAGAAAAGCAAAACAAGACCACAAACTGCACTCAGCCTCCAGTGCACTCTTCTTTTATTCCAGCAGAGAAAAGAAATCAAGAGACGGATAGGAAAGACAAGTACATTACATTTGTGGATTTGGCAAACCGAGGGCTCGTCTCAGATCTGTGTTCCAGTAGATGTTATGCTCCTTGTATAGTATATAGGGGAAAGCATTGTAGCCATCAAATTTCCACTGACAAAATAAACTCAGCCAGCGACTTACTTTGCCATCAAGAAAATGGATAGGACTTTGCTGCTGTCTTACATTACAATTTGCAAGTTTCACGGTGCCTAGTCTTGTGCTCCGTATTTCCTGACTTGGAAGTTGGAACTGGACTGGACTATACTGCAATGCTCTTAATTTGTTGCTTGGTTTGCTATATCTTTATGGACTCTACTTACTTACAGAGTAATAATGTACAAAAAATCTTATATTTACCTACTTACCTATATAAAAATTGCTAAAGTGGGGAGAAGGTAGTAGATACTTGTTAGGTATTTGCTCCTTGGTTAGTTTTGTCCGTGTCTTACTTTTTGTAGGCTGTTGTATTTGTATGGTGCATTGCATGTATGTACAGTAAGTAAACTAGCGTAAGATACTAAGATGTAGTATTTCATGGAAGAAACTGTTTCCGTTCTAGTAAGTTCTTCTCTCCTTTCAAGGAAAAGGAAACATTTTAGGAAAAAAATGTATAGAGTGCTTGTTTTCCTTGAGTATATAAAGATGTCTGTTAAAAAGCTTTGTAAACGCTTTTTACTCTACTAAACTGTTCTGTTGACTTACTGTCTTATTAATTGTCCTTAATTTATCCGAGTGCTTTTCTCGATCTCAAATATTCGACCTTTAACCTTACAATTAGGAGTTAACATTTTTATAACCACGACTTATCAGAAATCAAGTCTGGATGACTTGTCTGTTTTGAGAATAAATTAATGCATTTTCAAAAGAGTTTTCCCATAAAAATTTAGCAATAAGCTTAGCAGAAGTCAGGAGTAGATGCGCAATTTAAAACTATCAGCAGAGCCATCAATTATGGATTATCTGTGTAGTCCATTTGTATTTCGATGTTGAATCCTCTGGCTCTGGTCTGTCGCAAGTTGTACATGGCTTTTAGACTATCTGTAGATAAATTGAGACAAGCCGCTTCCATCAAATCACCATCTGGGATTCTTTACTTTTCCGTTTCTGCCCCTGGCTGACAATGAGAGAGAGTTTAGTTGTAAAGAAGATTTTCATGTCCTGTCCTTTCTTCTTGACTCATTTACGTCTACAGTATTATAACACCATGTGGTGTACTGAGCATTGTCTAGTTCACTTAACTAGGCTCACTCTGTCTCGAATCTAAGTTGAAAGTTTAACTTTACTTAAGTCTAACTGAACTCCCGAACTCTCTCAATTCAAACTAACTTATCTACCTACTCTTTCTCACTTACAAGTTGTAGATGTTCTTTGGGAAAAGTTCCACATATAGAGACTCAACCTTTTTCTAATCTAACTGTCCTCGCCTTCTACTTTCTACCTATGCACTTCTTTCAACCGTGGCTACTATCAACCTCAATGCAATCTTAAAAACTCCCTATAAACTAAATCTCTTAGCTATACTCTAGACTCAGTTCTGATTACTTATTTCGGAGTTCTGTATACGTGTATAGTACTGTCATAGGTATAGAAGCTATTTCTAAAATAGTGTACAGATACAAAACTTTGACAGAATTAGTTATATTCCTTTTAGTATCCTGTGCTTTCGGGTCAGACACTTTTTACACAACATTGCGTGTCTCTCTGTTCAGTATTGAAGGTCTCTCTCTGCCAAAATAAGAAGGGATAACAGAACAGACGCATTTACACAGATTGCTTAGAAAAGATGATCCAAATCAGGTCTTGCACTGCACAGAGGAAGATGAAAATAGCGTCTGAGTATATAAATTCCTTCCATTTCTATCTGTGCTGACTAGATTTGGATTACTTACGTTAGTTAAGTATCATAATGTAATCGTATAACAGTAAAAGTGGATTGCATTGCAAATAGAATCTGGAGAGGGGATAGTGCATAGCAGCTCTGCTGATATAATGCTTATGGCAGGCAGACAAGTCCAGCATGGAGATAAGTGAAGCAAAAAGAACTAAACCGAAGAAAGAGGATAGGGAGGCCAAAACGGAAAAAGTAGTGTTAACCCAGTCTAGACGAGACCAGGGACACAAAGAAAGAATGGAAGTAACCGAGGCGTAAAGAAAGAAAGCAGCTAAGCATCGCGAGAAAAGGAACAGTGTGTGCTACTGCTACAGTAAAAGCAAGAAATTAAAACATCTCACATATTTGACTTTGGCTTTTCACTCCAATCGAACTCTCCTCACAAGAATTCCCAAACAAATTCTCTCAAGCTTCTTTTTCTCTGTTTTCACCGTACTTAAAGATTTAGAGAATCCATTCCTTTTCTTTCCCTTTCCCTTTCCCTTTGTGCATTTCCTATCTTTTTGATTTATATACAAATTTTAGTGTCTGTGTAATATCCGATTGTCAAATCTCCTAAGGAATATAGAATTGCATGATTTAGCAGCATCCATATTCCATATAAATACATAGCAAGAGTCAGAATTTGCAAAAATTTATAGCCATACCACCAGATTTATTCTAATACATGTAGATTAAATACTAAGTGCGTATTCTGTCAAACTGAAATGGAAAAAAGTGTAGTAATTATAAAATAATCTTAAAAATTAGTCAGTTGCTCTACCGTTAACGTATGATTTTTATTTTCTCCCATTAATAGTACAATTTTCAAAAGGAAAAGGGTGGGACTGGGCAAAAGGAAGAACAGGAAAATGTGAAGTGAAATTGTTTTTATGCATTCAGAATGACTGAATTGTGGTCTACCTTTATTAAACTGGTATCTAATAGAGCGCAGCGGTAGAAGATGTTCGATTATAAACAAGTTTCCATTTAGGTAGATACATTTTATGTATACAAAGCGAAATGAAGACAAAGACGTAGCTGAAGAAACATTTGCGCTTTGAATGCTCAATTGGAAATCTTTGGTTGTTTGCTATCTTTATCAACTGTAGCGTAAGTTTCATCAGTGGACTCACTTTGTCAATTTCATTTATTTTCGTTTGGATTTCAATGTTAGTTCGCGTTTCAGTGCAGACCTGGTGATTGAGCAAACACCGTACCGCCAAAAAGAGGGTTTCTTTTCTAATTCGGATTTGTTCTTTCTTTCGTAGCACATAATGAGCGTTACATACAGCTTCCTCGGATAACTCTTATCATGAATACTTCCTATTTCTTGTAGCAGGTCAACTATTCCAGAGTTATTTAGTATAAGTCGCCCACGAAAGTGTAAAGGCTCTTTGTACACAAAAGGGGTCTATAGTTTAGAGGGAATCCGTATATAATTTCCTGTACACTGTAGAAAACAGGCTTAATAACTGTCTGTATGCATCGTGTTGAAATGAGCTTCCTTTTATTTTACCTTGCGTTTTCTTCGATTGAATTATATTGGCATTGAATTGGATTGAATTGCGTTTCGTTTCAGTTCGGCTCCGATGCCTCATCTCATCTTCAGTGGATTGTGGATTCGTTTGGTATGAATTGGGTGAAATAACCAAGTGAGTGACTTGACTCACTGATGTTTTTCTCTTTCCTCCGCACTTATTGCAAGTTGACTTGACTTCTATATAAGTAGTATAGTTTCAGGTTGCATGCATGTTCGTTTGCCAAGCATGTCTGCAGAATTAAGTTGACTCGACAGACAGACGAAGCCCGCTTCGCAAACTGAATGCTCAATAGTTAAGTTGAAAGTCAAATGAATTCTATGACTCTCATCTTTTCTCCTTGGCTTCTCCTTCCCTTTAGTTTACTTCATTTCAATCCGGATCTATGCATTGAATCGTTCCGCAGATTTTCCCGCACATTCAACCACGACTTAGAGATGCTCTGACAAATACAAAAACCTCCAAGAAATCTTTTTACTTTGCAAGCATCTCCACATTGCTCTCTATAAAATTCCTCCCATATTTATGCACATATGTAAACTTATCTCTGAAGGTATGCAAAAAACAATGAAAAACATAAATATTTTATGCAGCTTATCACCAAATTATTTTTCCTTGCGCAATGCCATATTTTTATTCTACGGGAGTCAGTATAGATTGGATTCTGTAAACAGTCAATTGAATTGTATCCCAGAGTGTGGAGCAAATACGATGTAATCGAATTTGAAATTTTTTATGCGTTTATGACATGATATATTATAAAAATCGGAATGTTTCATGTTGGCATGCAAAATCTTTGGGAGAATAGGAACTTCCTATGGAGAAAGTATCTAAAAATAATGATTTTAGTTTTGTCATATAAGAATGGCAATTTTATTCTAATCTGAGAACTATATTTTCAGATATTTTACTCCTCAGACTTTCTGCTATTACTTCTCTAAGATTTAAACATTAAGCCCGGTTTTACTGAGTTAAATTTATCAACGACTGACTGTTATTTTATGCACATCAATGAGGGAAATAACGCATAAGCTCTCTTTCTTGAAATGAGTGAGTCAGCTAATGTGAAGGAGAAGGTAACTATGTAAAGTATGAGAAATGTTCCTTAAAACTTTTTTCATCTTTTCATTCTCATAAATGGCGGAAGGAGCTAATTTCACCACTTAGCGACAGACGTGACACTCATTTTCAAGTGAAATGGGCTAGAGCAGCTTGACGTTTCTTCAACTTCTATTGTAATATTATGTCGAATAAATTAGGTATACGTGTGTAGTCAGATATGAGAATTCCAATAACCTATGAAGACCTAGGAAAGTGCGCAACTAATAATAAGCAAAGAGTTGGAAATAGCATCGACGTGTTTTCTATCTCCATTTGCATAAAACTCTGGAAGCGAAAAGAAAGTGACGATAAGCATTCTTTGATTAGGTATATTTTGTCACGTTTGCAATTAGTTGGACTACTTTAAATTACAGTGACACGGCTCACAAAGTAGGCCATCAAGACAGACCCATTTCAACGGTCTTATTTATACTAATATATTGGAGTTGGAGAAACAATGCTACATAAAATATCTACACTTTTGCTTTTAAGTCTTTATAATTCGTTGTCCATACTAATCAGATACCTTAAAGTAGGATTTAGTTTTCAGCTGCTTAGATATTGCAATATTCGGTGCAAATATTGATTGTGTCAGCAATCTATGTAGGATTTTTATGCCATAATTGGTGAATAGTTATTGGTGAGCAAAAACGAGCCCTTACATAAATTCTGAAGCAGTTCCTCTTTTTCCTAATTCAATATCACATATTATGCTAAAAATAAATTAGTAGCACACAGCGGATTTAAGTTGATATGTCATGCAAAAATGAGACGCCTCAGTTGTTATTACAATTTTTAATGAAAATCTAAAACTTAAAGTCTAATTTCATTATCATTAGATCTCTCGCCCTATAGTTATAGTAGTGTTTAAATGTGCTTGCTACATTCAGAAAGTTTTTGTTTTCCATATCTTCAGTGTACTAAAACAAAGTAGTAAATTCAGGGAGATGAAATGATAAAACTCATTTCAGTGAGAAAGCGCTCAGTGAAGCACTTTGTAGTTTACAAATTATCACCTCTTATCTTGCTTATTGCATGTACATATTAGAGTGCGAAAACAATTTGGAATAGTAAAAGGTTGTTAAATATTATAGGACGCATTTTTTCACTTTGTTTTATGGTTGAATATCTTTGACTTGTATAACAACATCAGTGTTAAGCTGGCAGAAATTAATGGAGCAGTAATAGTATTTGAGATAAAATAAAAGAGATGAGTTTTGAAGGACATGATGAGAAAAATGGGTACATTAGAATCTTGCTACGGTTATGAGTTATACGAATGTGAAAGTAAAAGTATTAAAAAGGGAGGGACGGATGCTAATACAAAGTAAAATAGTATCATTCTGTTCTCATTTTGTTTGGGAATATTGTGAAATGAAATATTCCCTGAAGAGTGTGAATGTCACGTCTTGTCGTAGTCGCACAAATTTCGATTGCGATTCAAACTGTGATGTTCTGTTTTGTGTTTTGAGCAAAAGTCTACTTACTATGGGTTAGGTACTCGTGGCATTTTTATACTGTCTGTAATGCAATGTCGTAAGACTAATGCGAATGTACATAGAAAGGAGCTAGAACAAAGTCGAAATTCAAGGAAGACGAGACAAGGAGATACATACTAGGTTAGTTGCCACATACACATAGATACAGAATCGTGGAGAAGAAATAAAGAAGAGGCATAGGACTGGGACAGTTAGCACAAGCCAAACCGCAGTCAGAAGGAGAGACAGCCATAATGGAGACAGAGAGATGTTGAATGTGAGAACGTTAGTCTTGGTGAAAGCGAGGAATGAAACTGATGTGATGTGATGTGAGTCAACAACACGTCACACAAAGTGGTTTCGTTGGTTTACTAGTTTGGTCGCCTTAATTCCCCCGTCTGTCCCAACCTCACTTCGTCTTCTTCTCTCTTTCCCGCCCTCCTTTCTCCAACTTTCTTTACTTTCTTCCTAAAACAAAACAAAAAGGCACATGGCCAACCAAACCTCAAGCTCTATACAATTCTTTTAAAGGATGTAATTTGTACTGCAAATATGACGAACTACTTTTCTGTATAAACAGAACTCAAATCTACAGATGGTGAGATACTATATACCTGACTATGAAAGCATACAATTCTTTTATTGCTTCTATTTAATGCATTTCTATATCTTCTCATTGCTACTTACGTAGAATAAAATTCTTTTTGTTGGTAGAAAGAACAATAAGAAAACTTACTTTAGATACATTTAGCCCAAGAAATTGTAGGTACTGAATTCTAAACCAGTAAACATCTTAACGTTTTAAATAATTATTAATAAATGTATTTATTTTACTAATCCTCAATTGACTGAAAAGGAACCTCGGTTGTATTCAAATCTTCAATATTTAGAAAGCGAAAGATATTCAAGAAAAACTAATATCTCAAATAAATCTGCAACGCTTCATTTGTTAAAAACAATTTCGGATGAGACTACAGGGAGTTCAACTTGCGACACATATTTTCTGTATCTACTTAGGTGATAATGACAAGAAAAGAATGTTAAAGCAAAGTGGAATCATAAACTTGTGCGATGAAGAAAAAACGTATACACTTGCCAACCATACATATACCTACCCTGCAAGCATTATGTAGTAAAGAAAATAGTTTTGCCAGATACATAAAATTCCTGGAAACTAGAAAGAGACAACAGTGTCTACTGCTGGGCTGTAAATTGTATACTAAGAGTGAGGTGAGTGTATCACCCGAGTGGTGATGTTAGTTCTAAAACTAGGCTAGAGAGTGAATGCAGACAAAGTTCCAACTCCTTTTCAGTAGTTATGTCTCTACTTGCTTAATATTGCGTATATATAAAAACAAGGTTCATATCTTTATATTATATGGTTATATTTTTAGGTATTCTCATAACTGAAGTAGTAAGTGCATAATATCAAGGTACAATATAATATCTAGTTGTATTTTTTCCAGTGTTGGGATTTTTTCAAAACAGGATAAAAATGTATTAATGAATTCGTATACTATTATCGGCAAATTTGTATTTCCTCTAAAATTGCATGTTTGTTGAATTTTCAAATGAGTAGTTGGTTAAATGAATAAATCAAGTAATTAAAATTAATAACAAGCAATATATTCCTCAATGCTATTACATACAGATAAAAAAGTACTAGTATCTACTCCAGTCAAGGTAAAATCCGCAGAACAATGGTCATTTCGAAATAACAAAAAAATACAATAATAATTCCATTTATGTCAGAAATTTTTCCGTTTTCCTTTTTTTACCGAAAACGGTGATTGTAGTATACGGTGATGGTTATAATATTTGCGACCAATTATTACAGACTGGGAGCAGAATAAAAGTTGCAAGTATGCCATGCCGCATATAATGCTGCCCATGGTAAGTCTGTCTTCGAAAGAGACTATTATAATATAATGCAACAGAATATTATGTACCACTACCTAGGGTGTTATTACAGATATTAGTGTGACTTACTACATGGACATGGACCTCCTCTCGGAGCAGTTGACTATCCATTCTGTTTCTATCTTAGTTTTTATACTTTTCTCTTTGCAATACAGATACGAGGACAAACTTTATCTGTATCTGTAGGTGAGTAGAGCGAAAAGCCTCTTTATATCACCAGGGCAGAGAGGAAGTTAGAAGAACGTGGAGTAAAGCAATTAAAATGAAACTACCATTCTGTCTTTCCGCCTCGGCTAAACTCTCTCGTCCTCCAGTCTATATCTTCTGTGCACATGGACAGAACAGACACTTTGTTTTCCTATGAATTTCCTCTAGGTCTATATTATGGAAGCAGTTGAACTACAATAAAGGTGTCTAGTCCTTTCTCTCTGTACCTTTCACTAGCAAATGCTCAACTTTATTGTACTTATCTTTTCCTTTCTTAAACCCACCTTCCGCAGTTTGGTGAAATCAAGTGCAAATTCATTATACAATTTTTTCATTTTTGTGCACTTCATACTAACCAACTTTGCTACAATTAAAACTAAAACCCTTGAAAAGTTATTTAACTACTAGTACAAAGCATAATTTTTAATTTTACATTCAATTTAATTTAGTACCTATTAGTATAACGTCCGGAAGTGCAAGGCAGTCTAATAAACCTTAATATCTAAGCTTATAGTATCATAATAATAGATTTCTAAGACACATTTTTATGTACATAGTAAATATACGTAGTCAATTATTTGGCTTGCCTGAAATTTATTAGAAACCGGTATATTTTATGTCATGGTACACAAACACGAATGAATGTGTTACATAAGAACGGGCGTTGTGTAACGAAGTGTTTGATATATTAGTGACAAGGAATTTTATTAGAGCTTTTACGCTAATCTTATGTATTAAACATTCATTTGTGTCACAATTTGAGTTAAATAGTTAGTCTTTGCAAGTACATTGCTTAAGGAGTGTAATGCGTATACGGAAAGCAGCGTACGTGAAGATGTTATGAAAAATTCTCTTTCTGTGAGTTGACAGCGTGTGTGAACTGGAGAGAGGAGGGAGGAAGATTAGTAAGAGTGAGCCTAGCTCACGGTGTAGATGGTGTTGGGTTTGAAAGAATTCTTAAGACATTATGGGCCGATCCCCCAAGCTTTGAACTTAAGGGGCGGGTTCGGTCATTGATCCAAATGAACAAGTGCATCTTCTCGGTCAGGCCGTTCTGTTTCACTCCTGAAATGTAGTACTACAGGAAAGGTATATCGTAATCGTAAGAATGGGGTAGGGATATAGTAGTTAGGTAATTCAATGTCACGACATTACACAATAGTATATAAAACGAGCATTAAACCTGGTTGTCAAATAACTCGACACGGCATTTCTTGACGAGGTCCATTTCATTAGATTTCTATAAAACGTATTTCTTTACTCGTTTCTCTGTGTTGATTGTAGTGAATGTAAGTGTAATTACATATAGTTTGCCAATTAACATCAAAAACATTTAATCTATTGGTATAAATAAATTAGGTAACTTTCCTCCCTTTTCGATTAGGAAGTGAATTAACCGTAATGTAATGTCTTGTGTATGTCTGTTCTGTTTTATTTCCGTACCAGTTAGTAACCAGCATTGTCAATTAAGTGTACTGTAGTGTGGAGAATAATAATTCCGATTTTTCGTAGTAGACAAAAGAGTTGTAGTGTTCCATAGAATGTATAGTATTTAGCTTTTAACTATGTATGTCTAGAGTTGTCATGCTATCAATGTAGTAATGGCCTTAGCTGTCAATATAAAAAACATGAATGCATTTGATTTTGATGTTGATGTGACTTTGGAAGTATAATACTGTGTATGTATGTATCGCTGTGTACTACGTCTTTGTATTGAGGAATAAAAAACTTAGGGTTGTGAATTTAGTTATGAAAAGTGTACTATGCGAAGGCACATGGTAGTGACACAAAGTACATTGGGTTAGCAAAGGGAAAGAATAGGAACATGTTGCAATGGAGAGAATGGGGCTGGACAGACAAGGAGCAGACTAGGAGATGAAAGCCCTTGACGATTTCTTTTGGTTGTGCAGACCAGACCAAGCCAGGATCGCATCGTTCATTTTCATCACATGACGTGACGCGAGGCGATGTCGTTGTAACATCTCACATCACACCTCCACGAGCTTTCCTCTCACTCCAGTCCGGCAGACTTCCTTAACTTAACTGAACTTTCTATGCCATTCCATGCCAAATGCAAGTCAGCCAGCTGGGCAAGTAACTACACAAAAATGTGTAGAAGTACATACTTAGGTTTTATTGCATATAAGAAAATCAGTTCTCATAAGTATAAATATGTATGTTCCTATAAGAAAGGAGACGTGGCTGCCCTGTCCTGATCTCCTCAAAGCCGGAGAAAGAAAGGAAAAGGTTTATTTTCCAACTGGACTAGAATAAATGGTCAACGTGAACTGCACAAGGCCATCCTTACCAAAGCAAAGACGACCTATGTAAGCCTTCGGTGTGGGACAGACTTTCCCTTTATACTCCGTCCTTCCTTATGGATTGGGTAGGCAATAGGAACTGATTTCAAGGCAAATACAAAACGAGCTGGACTCTCCAGCTCAATCCAATCCTGCTGAAACTCTACTCAACCGAGCTAAAGCAAACTCATACAAATGTGTTCTTCCAGTCCACCTCAAATCTCATATCCTCTCTTACAAGGGCTGATTACGCTCTTTTATTTTCCTTTATTTAGTTTTCCTTTTTAATACCAATACCACACCTACAAATATTCACTAAATTACGCTCATTCAAAATCCTGCAAAATAACATGTCTGGATGGGAATACGAAATAGATTTTCCTCTCCAAACTCTCAAGGGCCTTCTTAAGGCTCATCCTACCTTCTTTATTTGTCACACAATACATTTTCTTTCCTATAATAGTGGATCACATTACATGTTTGGGGCTCAAAACTCTGTATCCTTCAATTCAAAGTTTTTCTACTTTTCTAACTTTTCTAGTATTACCAAATTTTCTGAAAAATATTGCAAATCCAAAATAAATGGTATAGTTTCTCCTGGTTTGTGTGTTGAAATGATCAAATCTCTTTTCTAAACCCCTATTGTTCTACCTGTCCTCTTCTGTGCACGTCTTGTACACATTTACAATGTAGTTACCATCCAATTTCGCTCAGTGATTTTAAGAAATGGGAAAACATGCTTTATAATCAGATTAATGTCCCAGAGGTCCACAGCAAAAAGCTTGGGTTTAATTTTTATTTAATTGCTTGGCCTACTATACAGATTAAACGGTATTAGTAATGATAATACACTTCCGATGTATTTACTTCATTAGTTTTTAACTAAATTTTGAATGCTTAAATAATAAGTGCGTTAAAATTCTTTAGATTTATTTACCACCTTTAGTGAAGTTCCTGATTAGCAATAGTAGTAGTTCTACTTATGGTTCTAGAAAGCGGTAGTACAGGAAATTCAATACTATTAAATAATTTTGAGAATGTTTATTAGAACAAAGCAACCAAGGCATGATAGTAGCTATTGTATAGGTAAGTATAATGGATTATGATTGTTATGCAGGTAGTAGGTATGTATTGTGAAGGAAGACAGCAGGGTTAAAAACAAAGGTTCTGAGATTTCACCTTTTAACACGTTTTAGTAGTTTAGGAGTAGTACTGAGTTTATGTTTATGTTTAGAGTTGATTTAGTTTGTTTTAGGAAGAGACAGTGAACAGTGAAGTTGTAAATAGGTTTATACCATTAAATAAATGTTAGATGTTTCTGGAGGTGAATAAGATGAGATATGTAGTCGGTATTTATCAGAATGGAGATATACTTAAGAGAATGGAATGCCTTTATTATTCTCACTTCTTAAGTTGAGCTGTTTGTAGTAGAAGCATAACAGTTTTAACATAAGGCTAAAAGGTACAAATACAATAGGTGTGTTAGTGTTACTCACTCTATTAACTCACTCTGCTTGAGCGGACTGCAATTTATTAGTGATAAGTAGAAAGGCTAGTTCTGAACTGCCTTTAAGTATTAGTTTCACCAAGGTAGAGGAATGTGGGTATAGGAGATGGGAAAGGGATGGGAAAGCAGACACGGAAGAAAATACTACTAGTACGTGAAGGGGAAGAGGACTGGGAGAGACTGACAATGAGTTGAACTCAGCCACTCCACTCAAAATCGGCAAGAGTTTCTATTTCCCATTCTCTTTTACATACTAGGCAAGGCAGCCTGAGAATTATGCATCTCCAGAGCAGAAATAATATATCAAACTATTATCTATATCTGCTAACATAAAGTCTAACTGCATATAATATGTATTAGACAGAACCTAATGTGTGAAAGCATAATGGAAAGCTGTAGTCCGTTATGATGTGGCATTAGACACTCTCAACACTCTCTAAGGATATAAAGGATCTAAAGATCATATATACATATACTGCCTACTGCCTACCTACAATATTTATGCATTTCCCTACTTATAAGACTATTCTCCGCACAATTCCCATGTTCTCCCATTCTGTCTGGTTTTACAATGTGCGGATGCTGAAGTCGAGTACCAAGTATGTACATATAAGTAAATGTACACATAAATGCTATTCAGAACGGAAACCAAGGTTTGTTTTGGTTGAAGTTGAAGGTACAAAGTCTCGGATCGTCTCTCGCGGGTTCCCAACCCACCGTCCATACCTTTACATGTATTTACTCTCCAGATACCACATTCACAATGGAAACCAAACCAAAGCATAAAAACAACACCAACTCTTCCACTCCGTTTTCACCAGGATTCTTCCTTTCCTTTATTTTAGCCAAAACGAGTGTACATGCATTAGACTTCATCGTGCTTTAAATGCTATGGCTATTAACCCTATTTCACTAAATTTACACTTAATTGCTTTGTTTTATTGGTATCATTCCAGTAAATGGCCTACAACAATGTGTCCAAGAACACGGTTGTTCATTTTAAGAATTTTCCCTCGAATGAAGTAATACTAGCACATTTAAATCAGCAGAATCTATTCATTTAAGTTAGAGAGTTGGAAAAATTAAATACCTATGTATTTAGAATCTGTTTATGTATCTATAAACATTGCTGCTAAGAAAAATCTGCAATATCTATATAACATATCTATAATCAAATAATTTAAAGCTTTAACTAAGTGATTTACAAGGTGGTCATCAGAATTAGGGAAGATATCCAAGTACTGGGTTACTGTGGAAAGTAGTGGAATGAAACCGAAACCTTTGAAGCCGTATTTAGCA
Organism: Yoshiicerus persimilis; assembly: GCA_020352615.2. NCBI lineage: Eukaryota > Metazoa > Arthropoda > Collembola > Entomobryomorpha > Tomoceridae > Yoshiicerus > Yoshiicerus persimilis. Next base: position 24,209,093 of record CM036941.2, read on the forward strand.
ATAATAATGCTGAATGTATAATAATGTATACTAAAACCCAACTCTGAGCTATCTTAGCCATACCGTTTTGCAGGGGTGTAAATATAAAAGGAATTGGGAAGGATCATGCATTCTTAATTGTAATTTAATTTTGGCCATCTCTATCTCTTTGGTCAACATGTAGTACTATTTGAATTGTATGTGTAGTCTGAGCCCTAGAAGCCCAGGTTGGAGCTACGGCCCTGACTTGATAGAAAACTATAATAATATTGTAGGGAAAGGAGAGTAGAAGGAAAAGAAAAGGATGAGGATTGCTTGACTTGTGTTTCGATAGGGAAAGGAGAGAAAGTGGAAGGTAAGGGAATGCCTACTTAGATATTTACTAGGATCTTTCGCCTTTGCCTACATTACACAAAGGGAAGAGAAAGTATGTGTGTATACATGAACTGTATCTGTAAGTTAAGTTTCTCTCCTTTACTTCTGTGTAGCTGGCTAAGCAATGCAATGTATATTTACATATATCAGTGGAAGTTGGATAGGACAAAGTCTGACAACAAATTGTGAAGGCTTACCTCTGAAGGTATGTAGCGGGTAATAGTAATAAATAAGTATATACACATTATAGAGGTATAAGGAGAGATAGTATGTATGTGCTGGTTTCTCCGTTCTTTATGCTTTGCTCCACTCAACTCAACCCCGCTATGGTTTAGTTTGGTTTCCTTTCCTTTAGTTTGTTCGCCTCTCTCAGTCTCTCTTGCTCCTGGAGAAAATCAATGGGAAATGAAATGCGGATGCTGCGTTGATCCTCCTCCCCGACCCTCCGCCACATCATTACATTCCTCCAGAGATCGATCTCTAATTCAATCTCCTACAACGAGGCTTAGCATATCTCCACTATTTTATACACAATACAATACACTACTACTACTACCGAATACTACATAACATTACATTACACACGTAGCTTAGCTTAGCTTTCAACTCGGCATACCTACATAAATACATATTATTATACTCTCACATCACATCACACTTTTTCAGATTCTATTTCTATGTCGTAACTTCCAAGTGTTCCAAACCTTCCAAGTGCAAGACAGTCTAGTTCGCTTCAGTTTAGTTTCACTTGGTCCATTGGCCCTCACCGATGCTTTACTTCCAATGTCCTTTATATACTACACACATATCTCGCGTCTCTGCACCGAGACAAAGGAAAAAGCACAATACACGATTATCGGCAGCCCAATTCAAACACACTCAAGACTTGAGCAGACCAAAAACTAATTCCACCTTCCTCTTTTTTCTATTCACTAATACAAGTCTTGCGAATCACGATTAAGATCTAAGTGGTGCTTTACCAACTTATCCTACTTATTTTTACTGGTTGATAAAATTCGCTTTATTGATATTAGTCTCGTTATTATATATGCCATGTTATTTATTTCTACTCAGCTATAGTAAGTAACCTTCTTCTGTTACGGATTGTCTCTTACGCAAAACCACATTAAGCCTCCATTAGGAACCATTTGTTTGATCTTTTTGTTAATCTCCAAGTAATTGCAAAGATGGTGATTATCTCTCGTAATGGAGCAAACGATAGAGTATCTGTAGGGGTGAGGTGTTATGTGTATTCGATACGATACTACTATTTCCTATCCGAGTGTAATTACATCCTTTCATTTTACACTAGGCTTATGTACAAATTACCATTATATAACACTCTAGGATGTGCGTAAGCAACTTTTAAAATCCCAGGCTGCCCTGATTAGCCTAATGGTAGTGTAAATACAAATAAAAGAACAAAAGACAAACAAAAACTAAGAGCGCGCCGACACTAGGCAAGAAAGGATACAAAAATACCAGTATACTCCTATTGTTTCACTACTCTACTTTGTAATTCCATTTAGGTAGGTACTATGTAATACTGTACTATTGTATCGTAATGTACCACCAACTCCAAACAATCCTTTCCCTTGCATATCACAAATTGGGGTTTTAAGTCTTTACATACTTGTTCCTTTGATTTTATTGTGCAACGGTTACAGATACATTTGCATGCAATAAATCATTATAGTATCTATCGGTCCTTTGTACTCTGTGTATTGTCTAGAGAGTAATTAGAGGCTGTATTATTTAAAGATACGAGAATCCTTCCATAGCTTTCAATTTCGACCTCACAATCTCAGTATTGAAAGTCAATGGTACACTAGCAAACTGCATACTGTAGAGAATACTCCCATCGCATTAGGTAACTTATCAGATTTTCCTTGATAGGGGATAAGGCAGTGTGATGCTTAAGGAGTTATATCCACATAATTACCATATCCAGTTGTTTCACACGTATTTCTAATTGTAGCATAGTATATCCAAATCCAGGATTTAATTACAAGTGCACCAATTACCTTTCCGTATCTAATTTCTAATTAACTTAATGCTAGCGCTCACTATCTGCAAATGAATGTCTGTTGTGTGTGATATATAAGGTTTATTTTAAGAGCACACCAACCAGCTAACTACTGTAATCGAAACGTCATGTCATATACAGATTAAAAATCAGTACATAATGTATGACTGCATGTCACGCTAGCTGAACACCATTACCACGCTATAAATACATAATTCAATTAATCTACGGGTATCAAACCTGATTCAATATTGCCTCAGCTTTGTTCTGTATGGGTGTTCAGTTTTTAATTTACAGTTTGCCTTTCGGTGTTTCCCTGCTTTGCTATGTATAGCAAAGATAGAAATGTATCGTCATTGCTGTTGCGGAAACCTCCCAACCCATATTAGGTTAATTACGTACGTTGTGGAAGCAGATTACCTTAACTTTACAGAATATCCGGTTACTGTTTCACAAGTTTGTTGTAAATTAGTTTCCCTAAGTAATCTGCTTTAATGCTTACCATACACCGTACTGCTTCCGAAACTTATAGAATGCCTTCTCAATTTGTATTTAGTTCTAGCATTAAATTAATCAGAGGATATTCTTCAGGATGGTATTAGCAATTTTTAAAAGCACCACCAATTATGGTATCCGTATCACGTAAATTATTTTATTATTTTGCTTTTCTAGTAGTAGTGCTTGGATATTTTTGAAAACATGTTTTGAGCGGAGAGAAATAATCTTTTAATCTCTCATCACTTCATTTGTCTGACATTACAATATATTATTTCTACAATGAAAGTTTGTATGATTGCAATATTCATTACCAAGAGAGTGTTTGCAGTTGTGATATTGTGAGATATACTGTCTAATTAATAACCATTAACGTCTATTCTAGTTTAATAACTATATGTGCACATTACTTATGTAATTGATTTCTGTAGCGGCATGCATACTTATGCCTACTGGATATATATTAAAGGTGTAACTTGGTACAAAATGGTACACTATTGAAGTTTTGCTTGACTGGATGTATCAGGGCTTGTTATCGCTGATTATGAATTTGTGTTCTATAGCTACTAGCACAATTTACATAGTAGTCACATGTTGTTATTATTAGTCGAGTCACTTGTCCGTATAATGCAATTAAGCAGAGTATAGCTTTGAATGCAATAATGAGAGAGTCATGGTTTTGTTGGTGACTGGGAAAGGGAATATCCCTAAGTGGCTGTCGTTATAGGTTCCAAGTATTTTCTGATGTAGATTTTGAACACAGTTCTAATTACTATTCTGTCTGACTCACACAATCTGTACTCTGTATTGCAGTGTGTGCTCCGTTTAACGTTTCCAATTTCTGCCTTACATTAGAAATGAGACATGACATGACTGTTGGTCCAATTTTCTGCAGATGAAGTGAAATACAAATTATATTAGGGCACCCTTAAGTGATGAACAGCAGACGATGAAGATTGAAAAACCGGAATACGAAAGAAAATTTCATTAAATCCCCCCTTATCTCCTGTACCGTTTGTTTCAATTCCAATTATCTTTATCATGTAACAGTTTCAACAACGTAATTTAAAGTTACGTAACGTAAAATAATAACAGGACATGGAAAATTGCTCTTAACACAATCTAAACTATAAATTTTCCATTCAGAGAAATTTTTCACATAAAGTTCAACCTACAGAATAAAATTACTGCTATCAAAAATATTTCCCAAAACTTACAAGCAGTAGAAAAGGCTTTTTTCATGATTAGTTAGCGAATAGTGAAGGATTTCTTAACTTCTTCTGTTCTATAGTTTTATCTAAACGCCTTATCCCTACCACATCAGCTTAACTACTATTACTGTAGCTGACTTTGTTCTTTCGCCTCATTTTATCTCCAGCATCGAATCACTTCATTTCACAGAGATAGTGCAGTAGTTCAGATAATAAGTTCATAAGGTTTATGTATAGTTCTGTAGTTAGTATAACTTATCAGAAGCTTATACTTATTGCGTTATCTGTATACTTATCGTCATTATGCACAGTTCTGCTGTTTGAGTGCATGTGGTGTATCAGTGTACTATAGTATACAAGCATCAATCCATTGCATTGTTCTTTTATTCTCTTGTAGGATTTCCTTTTTAGAAAATTTTCTAGTGTAAATTATAGTAGAGTAAAAGTGAAAGTAATAATATAATCTATATCGATGGGTAAAATATGACTAATAATAAATGTGTACTAAAATTGCATTGACAAAGGAAACAATTTAGTATTAACACAAATATATTTAAGAGAATAGCGAAAGTCGTTTTCACTAATAATATCTTTGTATTTTAAAAATGCTGGACTGAAAATTATGTAATCGTAATCTGACCATTTATGGATGTAAAACTAGCTTCGATTTATTAATTTATTGTTACTGTTCCCTATAAGCATTTTCGACGGTCATGGTTTTCTTTAATACTAGGTACATTACTAGGCTTTAATATAATATCTTTTACAAAAGAAGAGTTGGGAATTTTATATTCTTTTATTTGATATGCTTTAATATTGAGGAATTTCTTCAGGAATTCTTCAATAAGGTTTGCGTAATTTTTCCGTGAGCACGCTTTTATGTAAAAATATAGATCTTTAGTTTTGATGCAAAGATAGAGCATTATGTTGACAAAGGATAAAGTGTTTGTTTTATTGTTTTGCGGTTTGTCTGGTTGGTTGCATTGGTTGGGTACATTGGAACTAATTTCCATGTTTTCCCACGTTTCTCTTATTCCTGCGGTCATCCAAAGAGCGTTTCCCTGTCCTAACATTTCCATAGTCGTCGATGCTTTGCTTCTTCGGTGTCAATAGGCTTGTCTGACATTTGGAGTGCATGTTTTATACTTAGAAAGGGTTATCATTCTATGAGATACTACTAGATAAATGTATGTATTCTCTACGAAACTAGATTTGATCCGATTCGTCCTATTAAATTTGCCTATTTATAGGAAGACAAAGTGGAGTTTATGTAGTATGAAAGAATATATGAATGAATAATGGAAAAAGGCTGAGTTTCCAAGAAATAATACATACATAAAAGTCAAGGATGCATGTCGTCTTCTAATCTTTGAGTTTCGCTATAAGATGATAACAGAGTGGTACATAAAACGTTACTACTCTGTAAGACATGAAGTACACAGGGTGTAATGGATGCAGGACTATCATGTGTATTTCATGTCTCATTCTGATGGAGACAAAGCAAGTTCTTTGGCCTTTCAGAACAAATGTAAAATTTAGTTTGAAAAAGCCTTTGATTGTTTTTCAGGTAAAAGGAAGCCTCTAGGTTTACAAAAGAATGAAGAATTTCCATAAAGAATTGCATAAGAGGAGTAAAAGTGGAAAACTGCCTTGAGGGCTTCTTCATACTACTTTGTATTCACTGGAGATGAGGAGAATTAAGAGAACAACAAAGCAGATCCATTTATTGCTCAAAGTACCTAAAGAGCACAAGCTATTGTACTACTTGAGAGAAAAGAATCATAAATGAGCATCAAATCTGCATTAGGTGTCAGAACTGTAAAACTGAGCGTTCTAACTAAATAATAAGCGTGCTAGTGTTTCTGTGTAGTCTGGAAAAGGCGTTGTTGTTTCAGGGCATGGGAAGGAATGCATGTTCTGGAATGAATCAAGAATTGATAGAAACACAACTAACACAACAGAACGCAACGGTGGGTACCTCCTTGGGAAGTACAAGGCACGTCGTCGCATAACATCAGGCGAGCACATGAAAAAGAGCGTCACATCTGGGTTTACACGGACATCGACTGTTGCCTTGTTTGCATTACTAATTTCTATCCATTATTATATGGCATTCTCTTTGGAATGTATAAAAATCCCGGAAAAATGTCCTTGAGGCTGGATAAATGGAAAATAAGTATTTTCTTTACTCATAAATTCCGGCCTTCACTTAGGACGGTTGAGAAAAGACGGAAACCAGCGGAAGTAGAAGAGAAATTAGAATATCTGAACTTAAGTACAATCCAGATACAAACGACATTTCTGTATATATCGTAATCTGTAGTAGAAAATAGTTTACCTTCTTTCTCTTAGGAGAAAGCAACAGAAGAAACGTTCCGTGCTACTTATCATATTGACTGGACGGATGAAAGAAAGGGTTTTCTTCCCTGATGTTGTCCTGGCCTGGATGTTATGCTATGACAAGAGTTTTTTGTGTACGCTCAGTATTTTTCCTTAAGAAGTTACATTAGTATAGAAAAATCACATTCTACCATATACTCGGTTCGCTACATGATGTGTTCAGATATGTACCTGAGTGAGTGAGTCGTGAGTTGAGAAAAAGAATGGAGGGATGAAGTTGATACATAAAATTACTTGTTTAGGTACTTTCTGCTGTTCAGAAGTTGAACTTGACTGGAGGTTCTACGACTGAACTGTTTTGGTATAGAGGAGAGGGAAAACTGAGTTGGGATGAGAATGAAAGTGTCTCTAGTAAGTATATGGAGGTTTGGCTTGTGTTCACACATATAGTATGTATATTAGATACCTCTGCAATAATACATAGTAAGTTGACTAACAAAGTGGAGTCGCCTTGACTGGGTCTGTCTGGTCCTTCCGTCTTGTCTAGCTTGCATTGGATTGCATTGTCGTCTCGGTAGTAAGTAAGTACTAATACAAGGTTCGTCTTGAAAGGACGGAGAAAGTAACGGAGACGAGAGGAGACCAGAAGCTGAGGAGGACGAGGGCGACTAAGAGAGCGAAACAAAATAGAGAAGGAAGCGGTGCGCAGAAGGCAGAACAAGTCGAAGAAGAAGAGCCGATGGGATACGAGCCGAATTGGACCGACGGAATGAAAGTGAGGAAACTGAGGAAAAGTACCACACACTACATAGCTCATAGATAAAAGGAGATATCCTTTTACTTGTACATACAGTTGTACATACCGGAGCACTATGTACATACAAACTACACCCTACATACGTATTGTCTAACGGACTAGTCAACTAAACCGAATTCGTTCTCCGCTATACACACGACACACGTACATAGACGACCAGGCCAAACCCGGTACTTTCTACCTTGTGTCTTTTCCTATGTAACTCCAAGTATTCACTCTGTTCCTAGTAGTATCATTCGTAAACGACAAGTACAGATACACGGGTGTAGTTAGTTTGCGTACATTTCATTACATCTATGTACAACCTAATGTACATACTATCCACTCCACATCCACATCAACTGAATCTCTCCTCCAATCCACTACCATGCCCAAATGCACATATATACCTATTTACTACTTACTAGAATATTTGTAAAAGCACAGATCAGTATGCTCACGGTATTACGGCAGTAGAACTAGATATATGCAGTTAAACTAGCAAATAGTCTTGCTTTCCCTCAAAAGAGAAAGTAAAACCGAGAAAGCAGGCAGTCCATGTTATGTATGGTTTCGTGTAGTATGCAATACTACTACAGTAGTAATCTATAGCTGGAGTATGTACATAACCTACAGTAAAAGTAAAACAGGGGTTGAAGTTGAACTCCTATGCTAAGCTGAGCAGTGCACAAGCTAAAGAAACCCAGACGGGTATCTCCTGCAAGTCAGTCCACACCAGACGACAGTACAGAATCAGACTCTCATCTGAAAACATGAATCACAAATTTCTGTCCACCTGCTTTCTGGCACTGCACCTTTATCTTTAACTCAGCACACTAGTTCACATCACAGCACATTTCTATTCTGTTCCCTTTATCTTTGTTCTTCTTCCTTTCAATTCTACTTCACTCCACAACCTCTGTTATGTGTGCCCTTTATGGTTTATACTAGATACTTTAAATTATATCTATTGTGTATTCAATTATGTGGGAAAGTTTAATTTGTTTAATTTACAAAATAAAGCCGTACGTACGCTAAAGGCCCTTTGTGTTCTAAGTGATTATGTGACAATTTCCAGTAGACTTTTCTCTTTATTCTAAGTTTGACTCTAGTGAAAGTTTCGTGAAAGTTTTCCTACTTTCTCCCCCTCTATTTTATTCCTGTAGGAAACGATAGATCTTTATTATTATTACTGTTCTGTGCGTGTGGATTATTGCGTCGAGTTTTTTGTCTGGCTGGAGAGCTACTCAAATCAAGTAGACTCAACTAGAAGTCTGCAAAAAATATCAACCCGATACAATCTAATAATATTACTTATTCTTCAGTATTTATTGCACAATACATTTATTTCTCACACTACGGAGTTGAACATTTTTCAACCAAGTGTACTATTTACAAGAGAAAGTGTGCATTTCATCCAACTAATATCTACATGCATAAATCAATCGTTAGTAATATAACCTACTGTTCAATCACTATTAATCAAAATAAAATTATAACTATGTAAACTAACTGTAATACAATATGCTATGAAATAGAAATTGGTTGAGGTGGAGGAGATATTTTCTCGTCAGTAGAAATTGATGAGTTGTGTTCGACAGAAGAAATGCATTTCAGTGTCATGTTGCTGTTGAGTTTAGTAGGTCCAGCAATATTGGCCTTGGCCGGTGTCCCGGGGACAGGGCCTGGAGCACATTCCTTGCCAATGTCTCAAATAACCGGTGGAAGCTACAGTTCGTGGACAGCACCGACCATAATGAGCTCCTCGGTTACAAGTTCATATTACAACGAGAGTAGTTCGGGAAACACGGGTTCTACTGCCAGTTTGACAATGAGTGCGTCCAACAGCACTTCGTCAACACCGCCGCCGGAATCCAATCGTCAATCAAAATATTCTCTCTTCCAGATGATTCTGATTGCATGGATAGCCAGCTGTTTGGGGCTCCTCACCGTTCTAGGCAACATTCTTGTTATGGTCTCATTTAAAATTGACAAACAGTTGCAGACGATTAGCAATTACTTTTTGTTCTCCTTGGCCGTCGCGGACTTCCTAATTGGGACTATAGGCATGCCCCTTTCCACAGTTTATCTCCTTATGGGCTACTGGCCCTTTGGAGAAAGGATTTGTGATGCGTGGCTCGCCATTGATTATCTCACTTCAAATGCTTCCGTGCTTAATCTACTCATCATCTCTTTTGATAGATATTTCTCTGTCACTCGCCCTTTAACTTACAGGTAAGAATTTCACCAAGAACAAAGACATTCTTTAAGTAGCCTCAATTCACAATTCCTTTGTGTAATATTATACCTAACAATTCCTATCCGGTTCCCACCAAAGCGGTTCAGAGTCCAAGCACTACTTGGATTTCTTGTAGATAACAACTCAGATTGTGATTTATTGCTCCTATTTTGAATGATACCTATACATACCTAATACATTGTTGCAAAAATACTTTTCTTAGAGCGTACATTCGGTTGTTTCCAAAAATTTCAGATTTTACAAATTTTAAATGTAAGGTATTCATTAAATGATTCACAATAGAGTTATTAGGTAGGTCTTAATAACTGAGGACACTGAGAGTCAGAGTTTTTTACTCGAGGATTAGTACTGAGGGCTTTCTTTGCAACTTGGCGTCATAATTACAGTAATGGATGTAGCTCTGTGAAGCGAAATAATTGTTGTGCTGTGCTGTGGTACATTAGAGAAGTGAAAATATTTTGTGTGATAGTGATAATCCTTACAGACAATTTGTCACTTCACAATTTTCTCATTTCATTACGAATGAAATATTGAAAAGCTTTGTCTTCAGAATAAAAAATCCTCGTTTTTAGTGAGAGACAATGAGAAAGTCGTCCTTGCCAGTCATGCTTATATATTTTAGCTTAACCATTATTATTCAAGTACAATAATAGCAGTCATCCAACCATTATCCAATTAGGCTTGATGCATTGATTCATTTCTTGATGCCATTTCCCATTTCGTTCTACTTTTGTTGATATACATTCTGCATTCCTTTTTATTCTTCTTCTACTTCGTCTAGCCTCGTCTTCCCTCTCCTCCAGTGTACACACTCTCTCTTCCTCTCGTCACTGCTCATACACTAATAAAAGAAAGACAGAAAACTATTGATTTTCTTCTACGATTACAACACAACGTACCTAGCTGGTTATACTTATTATAGTAGTCAAACTCAATAAGAATGAAGCAGAGAAGAGATATACCTGTAGTAATATATTTTCGGTTTATAAGTTATGGTATGAAGCAATCACACACTCTAGGCATTTGAGCATACAACGGGAAAATAGAGAACACTCAAGATCCAAAAAATTCTTTGTTTGTTTACATTACCGGGTATCACATATGTATGCAGCATACGAGTTTGATAGACAGGAGAGATCCAGTACTCTGTTGGGGTTCTGAAAAGTAATTTTACTCATTAATGTTATCAAGGATCCATAGAAAAAACTTGGATTTATAGTATATACGAGTATATACTAACAAAAGAAAGTCCAGTCTTCATGAAATTTTGAGTGTAGATAAAACAAGGATAAGGGAGGAGCAAGTGCAAGAAAAATCAAGGATCAGCTGTAGTTTGCGCAGAGCCAAGATTTGAGTTCTACTTCTGCTCTTGCCAATAGAGTTGAAAACAATATCTCTGTTGATTGAAACTTTGCTACTAAAGCTCGCAAAAATGGTAGGTAATATTAGAAAATCAAAATCAAAATTTGAAATTAGTAGTATTACTTTGTCATAAAATGTTTTAGAAATTTAATTTTGATAAAGTTGTGATGTTAATAGGAACAACTATCTTATAGCCCATTGCGGTAAAAAGATTACACCATCGAAGCACGTGTACTGTAAGTCACGTTGTACGAAAATAGGCTGCGCCCTACAACATTAATAGGCAATCGAAATTCAAGTTCGGAGATATTTCCTCAAACTTAACCGCCAATCAGGAACCTTAGTCGGACTTAGTGCCGAAAAATCTGGCTTCAAAAGACAACAGACTTCCATCAGTCTGTACTATAGTCTCTGTCAAGGATCCATCTCATTTGATTGCACTTGTAAGCATAATCTGCAAAGGGATTGCGGATCCTTGATTTTATTGTGAAGAAGCATATTAATCTGCAGTATTCCTTACCATTTTGCAATTATAGAATTATATTTTGCTGCTAAAATTTTGCTAGGGAGTATTTAATGCGGCAATAAGTTTCTCTCATACGTAAACGCACTTGCACTTTCTCTTTTCATTTATAAGAGCAATGTTATGTGAAGAAAAAACAACTTCAGTACATTCTTGTATATAGTACAGCAACTCCGCAACATATTTTTACATTAATGCAGAACTAGAATTGAGAGTGAAAAAGGAAACCTATATTACGTTTTTAATGATTTAAGTTTGTATTAACGATAAAAACACATAGTTGTACAAGTGTAACTAAAAATTCCAATAAATACACTATTTCAATACTCCATTTATTTGATGTCAGCGAAAATTAAGAAAGCTAACAGCGAGCCGAACCAGAAGCGAGCTGAAGTGCAAAGGCACTTTGATTTTAATTTTGAGTGAGTTTTAGGCGAGTATTTTTAAAGAACACAACAAGGCAAGGTTTTAAAATTACAGCAACGCGTTTGCAACAGGAATATTATTAATTTTTAGTTAGAACGCCAAGAAAGCTTGCTTGACACTTCCTATAGGTTGAAACAGAAAACATAGCTTTGCACTTCCTATAGGTTGGAACAGCAAAAAATAGCTAGGCACTTCCTATAGGTTGAAACAGCAAAAATTAGCTTGGAACTTCCCATTTGTGGAAGTATCCGAAAAGTTAGCTTTGTGCTTCCTAGAAGAGGAAATACTCAAAAAGTTAATTTGGCCCTTCCTATAAGAGGAAATATTCCAAACCTTATCTTGACGCTTCTTAGGAGTGAAAACACCCACACCCTTACTACAAGTGTAAGCACCCAAAAAGTTAGCTGGCTCTTCCTACAAGTTACAACAGCAAAAAAGTTGCTTTGTGATTCCTACAAATGAAAACAGCAAAAATGTTGCTTTGTGCTTCCTTCAAATGGAATCAGCAAAAATGTTGCTTTGTGCTTCCTACAAATGGAAACAGCAAAAATGTTGCTTGGCGCTTCCTTTAATTGGGAACATCAATTACGTAAGCTCTGGAAGAGGTGTACCATATTTTACATCTAAAAGCCCTCTTTGAAAATCTTATTGAATATAAAGCGGAAGCAGAGTAAAGCATTTTTTCAAGATGGCCAACTACTATACTAGTAAGTGGCGTCCGAAACTCCATTTTCCTATCTTATTCAACGTAAAGTGAGCGCGCGGTATCGCAGAAAGGGTTGGGCTGACCACATTCATTTTCAATGTGGTTCGTAACCATGCCAAGAGAAGCCTCGAGGTTTTATCTAAATCGGTCAAAGTCTTCGAGAGTTATCGTGCTGCATACATACATCCATATGGACAGACAATACGGTCCCTTTAGTGAGACTGGCTTGTAAAAATAGTAGTCTGCATTTAGCATTTTACAGTAATGTTAACCAAGTACCAATTGGGAAAATACAAACAAAACTGTAAGCTGTACTTATTATATTAATTTATGTCTACACACTTGACTTGCAATTTCTGTAAGGAGTGTTAAGGATATTATAAATTAAGTGATAGTAAAAGCATGCCTAAATCTGGTTGTCAAAAAGTAGGTTGTGTAATGTTGTACTGTATAATTAGTAAGTATGTAAGACTACTGCTCCTTCGGTTAGCTGTTTTGTAATATTTACTTTGAAAAGGGCGAATAGGAAAGCGTGGTGAATGTATTTGGGTGAAATTTAGTGGGGCGCTGGCAAATCAGTTAGTTTAAAAACTGAGAGTGTGGTTTTATATTAGATTGAAAGGGTGGTGGTATTAGCCGTATAGAGGAGTATCACGAAACTGTATATTATCTGCCTCGTTTATGGGATGGTCTTGTCTGATAGTCGTAGAGTGGCGTGTTCTTTACTTTACGCTGTCTTGTCTTCTCCAGCTACTGCTACTAAACAAATCAGAGCAGCACGAAAGGAATTGTAAGGTGGAATCTAAAGAGTCTCTTCTTTCTCTCATCCAACTTACGTGTGTTCTTTCTATAATACTAGTAAATAGCAGTGGTTCCTAGTATATTTTAGAATAAAAGGAAATGGGTAAGCAAACTAAAGTCAATATTGGCTCCTTTAAAACAGTTTCAAACGGAGTTTTTATGAGTTTGTAGTCAACTTAAGTGCAATCTAATTTATTTCGTTGGAAGTACCATCACTTTTAGTGTATGCGAAACTGGCCAAAGACGAAGAAACAGAACTCCTTCTATCTCCGTTACGGCTATGCATTTCCTATCACTCCTCTCCGCTCTCTCTCTCTCTCTGCCTTCTTACTTAAGCTTGGATAGACTAATGTGCCTAATGGAACCAAAGTATGTTAGTAAGGAGCTTTCCCGTGTTTTAATGCATGTTAAGTAATTCTCATGTTTAGGCACTTAGGTGAATGTGGATGGATGCATCGAGGTGTATTTACTACGTGTACTCAACTGAGGTACATAGTACACTCTCATTCTGTCCAAAATGCTCTGCTGTAAAAGACATCTACTTAAGTATGATCTGATCTACGCCAGATGTTATCTAGACGCACTAGTTTTAGTAGATGGATAACTAGGACTACATTTTTAAATGCACTTCTAGTGCTAATTCTTTTTTCCATCTGATTATGACTACAAATTCAAGCAAATATGAAAAACTGTTTTTCCAGGATGCAAATTTAAAGGTCTTAACTAACGTTTTAAAAGTTATCGAAAGTTTTGTAGAAATGAAGTGTAGTGTGTACTGAAGTATTAAATAATCCACAAGTATGCCTGAAGTTTATGCGGGTTGCCTACTTATGCTGAACAAATTATAGGTAATAATAAGGTTCCATCCAGGCGTAAGTCACTTAGGCTAGTTTAGTTTAAAAAGATGTTTTGATGGTTAGTAGATAATTATTATGAATCTGGCCGGGTTAAAAACATTTTGTAACCATTTACTGTCACAGAAACCTTTGGCTCTCTTATTGCCTTCGAAATCCTTTGCTAGTAGTATAATTATTACGTTTGGTTACCTTCAAATTGAAGGGGTATTGAAAATCAAAGAAAAATACTACAAATGATTGTTTTGCTTTTTACCAAATATACACATTTAACAGTAAGTGTGGTCCTGTATTTAATGCCCCCTTTTCCAAATCAAAGTCTAAAAATAGAAGGATCTGTTTGTTAGAAGCTTTGCAGAATGTGAAATCATTATGGTTTTCCAATGTGGGACATGAGATGTATTTGCGTACCTCTTGCAGGATATCCAGGGCAGAATTTCATTCATTTCCTAATTTCCACAAATAAAATTTAAGTTTTAAGTCGTAAGTAAAATAGACCTAGTAAGCCCGTTGATGTTTCATTTATTCATATTATTCTTTGATTTGATTGTACAAATTTTGTATTTTGTTTTTAGCAACTTTTGTTTTGCGTACTATAGACCTTTATAAATACTTCGTACTTAAAAGCTATTACCGCTATTACTACATTATTGTATGTTCTCTGTTCTGTATGCAATGCTAGCAAAAGTTTTAAATTCCCTTTGACAATTGCTTGTTATGTTGCTTGTCGAAGTTGGTTAACAAGTTTATCAAACTACTACGCTCAGAACTTTGTATTTTAGTGTTGGTTAGAAAACATAGAAGGTTTATGCCTATGGCCTTTCACCTGCTGATCTATGTAAAATATGATCACAAGGGCTTCCTCATGTTGGCCTAATAGGTTAACAACAACCAAAATCTTTTATCTGAAGTTTATTGGAACACAAGACGGTTGAAAATTAAAAGTTAAGGATAATAAGGATATACTTTTCAAGAACACTAGGTCTATACACCGTATTGTTAGATCAAGCTTTGCAAACTTATAGATGTTTATTATTATACGTAACACGCTAACACGTAAGCTAAAAGTTATTATACCATACCAATGAATTTCAGAATATAAATAACTTTATAATCTTAATTCTCGAGAACGACTAGATATATGTAGTATAGGAGTATTCGTGAAAGAAAGACGAAGGCTCTGGTACATTGAAATATGTTCGGAGAGTATTCGATAAGGTTAAGTGTAATCCATTTTACTACTTCCGCCTGTTAAGTTGCGATGAGAGCATTAGGGTTCGAAATATCCCCTACAATTTACACGAAGCGGAAAGTTCTATTTCCATTTACTTGGCTTTTAGGTTCATTAAGCTATCGGTAATGTGTATCCGCTAACCAATTTTTGCAAATAGTTATTATTATTAACATTAAGTATCTCAAATAACCTCAAATATTTCAATGTATCATTACTTTCTCGCAATTTATTTATTCATTTTTATTTTTTTTCTTCCCTTTTAGCCCAAAACTAAATACTCTTTCTACCTATGCTAATTTTGATACATACAACGAAAAGATTAGCATGAATTACATTCGGTATCAAATGTAATTCATTTAAGGAACACTAATCGTGTAGCAAAACAAAATAATAAGCCTTTAATGACAAACTCTTAGATAAAATTGAAGATTAATAATCTGAATATAATTATACCAGTATACTACAAAGGAAACATCTGATGTCGGACTTCGTTTTTCCTTATGCATTTACTGTTGCCTTGTAGGTTCATTTGAACATGAAAGGACAAGGATCAAAGAGAAAGCGACTAAAGCGAGAGAAGTGAAAGTGTACTGCCGACATTATTCTGAAATGGACAAAGCAGTAAAGCACTCATTGATTGTAATTCTATAAAGGGTTGCACGACCAACTATCAGAATTTTATTGTTAATTGAGTAGTTTCATAACTCTATGCGCGTGTTTTTTATAAACCTGTGTTGCTTTTGAACAAATACTCAAATTTTCAGAGAAATCAATTGTCAAAAACTTGACTAGTGGAAATAATATAAAAATTTGATGTACCTATCTGAATGCAACCATTTTTAAAGTGTAATGTAAACTATCTTAAATTATTTCATGTTGAGCCCTGACCTGGGTGAGGTCTGGTTTATCTAAGATTAATACTTAATAAATGGTTTCAAAAGTTTGCTGTCTATTTGGTGACGTCAGAAAAGTCGTTTGGACTCATTACATACTTTGAATGTGCTTTCGAAACTATAAATCCGTAAATGCCATGTAAATGCTAAATATTCTTAGGATTAATGTCTTAATTTTCCTGCAAATTCTTGGGAATTCTTATTTGTCCGCATTTAAAGAAGTAAAATTAATATCCTAATTAGCGAATCTTGACGGTATATATTAAGGAAAAACCAGTTAACAAATGGCAATTGAGGTAAAATCAGGTAAAATCATTTTTTATGACAAAGTATTAAGTTGACGTTTCCTAACAGTAAGCAATTTGTCAGCAGACTGCATATAAAAGTACGATTCTTAGGTATAGAAAGAAGTAAGGGGAAAATGCTAGTCAATAATCAATAATTAAAAATTAAAGTTTGGACTAAAATAAGGTTATTCATGCTCCTAGAGTGGGATCTGGAATTTAATATGGCAATCATAAAAGCCATTAAGAGTGAAGTACCTAGTGGTAATCTTAGAGCGCATGGAGGATCCGGCATTACATTGGAAAAACGATTGTGTGACCCGACGGAGAACTCCGTGACTGTTTCTTGTGAAAAGTATTAGAGAGCTCATCAGTGTCTATTAAGACGAGAGGCTCGAATGTGGTACTGACGTAGCAGGAAATTTGAACTGGAGAAAAGATAAGGGAAAATAAGTTATCTCTGGTTTGGTGTCCGTATAATGGAGTTAGGTCTGGTAGCCACGGTGGGAATAGGAAGAGACGGATGCTGTAAAAGCAAGATTTCTGCTTTCTTTACTAAAATGGCTTTCTCTAAAAGTTTGAAGATGCCACGCTGCCACTTTGGTGCAATGGCTTGTGTGTATTGCAGCGGTGTTTCAAATCATAGTTTCCGAGTTCTACGCTGTGAACTATATGTACAAGTGACTTGTGACGCCAAGTGATGGAAACAATGCGAAGTGAATGAAAGTAGTATTAGTTTTGATTCCCTAGGTAAGAGACAAAGTCAAACTTTCTCAACAGGAGTCCAATCAAGCTCCGTCGAGTCTAGAAATGAATGGCCAAGAAACACAGTTCGGATAGAACCAGTTCAAACTTCCAAGTTCAAATGAACATTTAGATTAGCTACTCATTACCATATCCGACTTCTTTCACTTACACACGGCCGTCCTCACACTTTCTTAATACCTAAGAAATTGTTTTACTTTCATTAGCTATAGTCTACATGTTTCCAAACCAGATTCCACAAGGACAAAATTCTCACCATCACAGGCAATAAACTTCTCTTCATTATCCTCTGTATCTGTAACAATGTATGACAGATAGTGTTTCCAATTTAGTTTGCATTTGTAAGTAATTGCATTTTGCTATCTTTAAATTCTATTTAATTGCAATGCTAATTAACACGCTCACAGTTTCCAGCTTGGGATGAGCAGTTTAAAACTTATTATTTTAGTACCCTAAATGTTTCAGTACTGCAAAATGGCACTTATTTCACAATGTTGTCCTCAGCAAAGAAATTGTGTTCTATATATCTCTTCTTTATTAATAAAACTGTGGATAAGCTACATTTACTCTAGTTGCTTATAAAGTAGTTCTTTGTGTTATTGTGCGAAGGCAGATAATATATTATGACCTTCACAGTTAGTTACTTTCAAGAAAATTCCTTAAATAGAATTTATATAATGGAATACCTAAAGCCAGTAAATAGTAAAATAAAATTTAATCTGTATTACAAATTCGTTGAAGAAGAGGAAAGAGATAATAAAATATAATTGTGTACAAAATGTATTAAATATAGAATGGAATGTGGAATGGAATTTTCTTCTTTATAAAAATGTTCTTTGTGAAATTGCTCTAAGGTAAATTGATCTTGCTCAGTTTGACGTGACCTTATCTAATAGTAAACTGTATGTATGTAGACAAAATGTAGATGTCTACGAATGCGTGCTCTCTATGTAGCAGATTTTATACGGCTGCCTTCGAGTGTATAGCAGGGAAATATATTAAGTAGTCTAGTATTTTAGTGAGCGTAAGTAGCTGCACATGATGAAAACTTTGCAATTCCCTTATTATTTTCACATGGGAGGGGAAAGCGAGGGAAAGGAAAGAGAAAGTACAGTAAAGCTGTTTGACTTTAGTTTAGACTAGTTTCAAACTGATCCTTTTGGCATAGGTAGGGATAGAGTATCTAGAATCTCTATTATTTATGTATGGTGCTATGATCTGTATATAGAAAACTTGGAGTAAACGGTGAAACTTCAAATATTCGTTCGCACAATGTATAAATCTCACTGTGAGTCTAACTACATTTATAATATGTAGTAACATATTAAATTGGAGTGTAGTATAGGGTAGAGTATATTATAGGACAAAAGTTGAGTTGCTACATATTATATGAAGTATTAAGTATAGAATAGGGTGGAAACAGGGATTTGTATATACATCTCATGTTAGTTGAGTTTAGCTGACAGACATGACAGCTATGCTCTACTTATCATAGTTAGGTAGTTTTCTATTGTAGCAATGGTGTAATATAACATACTACCTATTACTACAGAGATGCTATAGACAAGAAGTTTCAAAATAAACGAAAGGGGACATAACTACTTATATTGTACGTCTCTGTTATCTGTGTAATATTATATGTGTGTACTTATAAAGAAAAAAGGATAGACTCTCCATTATCTATCATCTTTCTTCTGCTGAACAGAACAGCTATTATTACATTACGTACATCACATTACATTAAAGCACATCATCTTCCATTAGATTAGGTTATAGAACAGCGTATGTGAATTATAAGTATGTTTATGGGGAAATGATGTTTAAAATGAGGAATAGAAGGAGATGTCAATTCAACTTTTAAAAGATGACTGACTATCTTGTCTAGACACACGTTTTCTATTTCTCATATTATTATCACTAACTTTAGTTCATATAAAAGCAATGCAAATAATAGGGTTCCATGACAGAGATGCAGTTTCCTTTCTTTTTGCATGTGTAATACCTTATAACATATTGAAATCGTGAATTGGGAAGATTAGACACTCTATTGTAGTTTAGAGTGTTATGTCATGTCATGTCACGTCATGCCATTTCACGTCACATCATGTCAGTCAGCTAGATCAAGTCTAAAAGGCAAACAACATTCAGTAATAATGCAAGTAGGCATCACTACTTAAATTTATACTACGTTTCCCTTTATTAAGCAGAGTCTCTCGAAATTCTTGTCGTTGTCATTTTATTGAGCTGTAAATACACGACCTTTATACTCTCATCTTTACTACTGTGTAGATGACGACAAAGATAAGAGGAAATGACGCAAAAAAATGTCTTCAAACATTCTGTTCTTATTTGCATAAAAGTAGATGTAGAACATTCAGCTTAAGTAGAAGGAATTACTCTGTGCGTCACGTCTATCAAATAAGTACGACAGACATAATTATGATTATTGTCTCTTCAGATGTTTATTTATATCTGCACATAACTCCTTAACTACTTTATCCCAAGAATTTTGCCTTTATTAAGTATTTTATTCGTAAGAATGCCTTCCATATAACCCTACTCCAATTTACATACAGTAATAAATACAGAGTATTTTTGTACGTGGAGATTAATAATGTTTGTTTAATTTTTAATTGAATTATAGGGCGAGGCGGACGACTCGAAGAGCTGCAGTGATGATATCATCGGCTTGGGGCATATCTCTTTTGCTATGGCCACCTTGGATTTACGCGTGGCCCCATATCGAAGGGAAACGGACTGTTCCGGAAGACAAGTGTTATATTCAGTTCATCGAGACGAATCATTACATCACGTTCGGCACAGCTATAGCCGCTTTCTACATTCCAGTCTCCATCATGCTCTTCCTCTACTGGCAAATCTGGAAAGAGACTGAGAAGAGACAGAGGGATCTTTCTCAGCTCCAAGCTGGGAAAAAAGATTCCAGTCGAAGGTCCAATTCCAGGTTTGCTTTTTTCTAATCTTCTTTATAACTAATACTATTTACCAAGATTCTTCTCCCAATTCCAACATATTTCCGCTATAAGCAACTTCTCTCTCTATACTTTAGCTTACTTATATATCCTTTCGTTCTATAAAATGACACAAGTCATACAATTTCGTGATTTAATATATTATGGAATTGAACACACCAAAAACTCACTTCTCTTCGCCAAGGAACAAAATAATGTGT
Organism: Yoshiicerus persimilis; assembly: GCA_020352615.2. NCBI lineage: Eukaryota > Metazoa > Arthropoda > Collembola > Entomobryomorpha > Tomoceridae > Yoshiicerus > Yoshiicerus persimilis. The sequence goes on from CM036941.2 coordinate 24,229,613, forward strand.
CCATATGATATCGACATTATTGAGAGCATTCCTATTTCTCTCATTCCATTCTATCTCTCCCAATATTTACACTGTTCGCTCTAACCAAAGAAAATCAAGGATTTACGAAATCAGTATTTACTATTTATTAATTTAGTTTTTCTCATATTTTATTACAAATTATACGCAACCGCAAATAAGGCATTTTTCTGTAAAATCCAATAAACTATCTATAAGACCAATACATCAGTCCTAGCCAAGAAAGGGAAGTATAGCAGACTAGTTACACCATGTTTGCTACAATGTTAGTTTTGAATTTAATAATAAGGCTAGACAATTTTACTTACACTAACCTAAAATTGGAATTTGTACCTAGTCCAATAAAATAATGAATTTCACCTATTTTGTTTAGTAAAAATGGAAAATAGTTCCCGAAACAAAAATATAAGACAGCTTTTTACTTAAAAAAACGTCAAAACGTAAAAAAGCTATCCTTATTTTTTCTACTTAAGTTATTACAATTCGAAAGCTTGCAAGGAAAATATTGTTCTGCAGGCAAGGGGAGTAATTTACCTGGAAAAGAAAATAGAAATCTTAGCTGTTTATTTATATTCCAATTTCAAGGTAATTAACACGTGCTATGAAGACACGTCTCCTAAGCAGATGGTATATCTTTATTTTATTACGTAACACAGAGATATGTATTGTTTAGTGTGGGAAACTCTTTGTAAAGTGTGAATGAATAAATGAATGAATGAGAATTGTCTGCCTATACAGCTAAGGTAAATATTTAAATCTTTCATTTGCTCTATTGAGCACTTAGCTCTACTCTCACCTCGTCTCTTTCGCATTGTAGCAGCCCATTTATTTTGCACTGCTTTACTCTATTGTGTACAAACGTACATATACATACAATATCCTCATTTTCTAGTGCAATGGTGTTTCGCTTAAGTGCTGAAGTCAATGCACAGGAATACGAAAGGTCCTACTATATTTGAGAGGCTATTGTGTTCACTCATAGAATCTTTCGTCGGCTCTTTTCAAATTCACTGCCACTCCATACACACAGTCTCCTACTTGTATTTCATTACAACAGAAACAGTAGTGAACCTAACTATAGTTAAGAGAACTTCTGGAACTACGTTCCTTGCTTCTGGAAAGTTGTTGGAATAAATACCGGGCCAAGTAACCTAGTCATAAATATATCATTAGATCTCTACCGTATTTCTTCATCTTAAATAAAACTCGTCAGATGAAAAGGAATATTTAAATGAATTTTGAAGTACAAAGTACAATCGTTTACAGGGACAAAATTGGTGATAATCAGGTTTTTAAGCAGATACCAATATTTGGTTCAAAAATTACCATTTAGAAATCTGCAATGTCTTGAAGTGGAAAAATTTACCAAAGTAGGTTTTTCGTCTGGTATAACTTACCAGTTTTTAAAGTTTAGCGTTTATAACGAATATTTCAGTTGTGTTGTAATTTTAGAGAATGGGGTGTTTTCAGGAAACTACGGTATCTAAAACGGAGCCATTTTCTGCCTAGCATGTAAAGAAGACGGGTACCTTAAATTAGAATACCTTAGCTACATATATTTGTATATCTTAGTAGTGATGTATACATATAGAGTATCTTTGTACTATTCAACTACTTATAAGTGAAACCTTGGAAGGTCCGTATTATATTTACTAAAATTAGGTCTGGATAGTTGTTGGGAGAGTTAGAGGAGAGGAAAAGTAGGAATATGGCCGTTTCTCTATATAATATACATTAAATAGAAAGTAAAGGAAGAGCGGAGAGAGACAGAATACAACAGTAAAAGTTGAATGGGGCTTTTAGACCTCGGTTGATTGCTTCTTCGTTAACTTCCTGTGCATACATTGAAGCAATCTAATGTTACAGAGAGTGAACTGAAATGAATCAAGTGCATTTAGTCTCTTGGTCTGCTTGCTTTCCATTTAGAACTGCAATACAATAGCATTGTAAAATGCCCAGGGAAGATGTGGCCTGGCGTGGCGTGGCCTTAGCTTTACATTACAAGTGTGCAGTGGAACACAACTTAATGCTTTCTCCAGCCTCTCTCGATTCTGTAGTGCCAAACTAAGTACTTTCTACAACTACAACAACTTGCTTACCTACAACCTCCTCACACAACCATATTCACATTACATTCACATCTCAACGCAACGAGCTCAGAATTAAATTCAATTGAATGCAAGGAACAGAAATGCAACGGAGTACTGTGCTGCGTACCAATTCACTAGAAAATTCAACTCATTAAACTACATTTACGTATGCTTAACAGCGATTACAATAGTGTTACTGTTATTACCTATAAATACTCTACAATCCTTTTAAGTTCTATTGAGTGGTCCTACGTTACGTGTGTATTGACAGCTTTTATGTTTCACTAAGAAATTCTGATGCAACTAAACCTACATTAAATCTAAGTACCCAGATCTATATGTACTTTAATGTTTTCTCCTACCATTAGAATTCCTTCCCTTTACTTTCTCCCTGTGCAAATACGAGCAGCATGGCCATAATGGAATTTAGGTACCTACGGGATTTCAACTTAAATCTGCAATAACTACAAGCTTTGCATGGCTCAAATGAACAAGCACTACTAATAGTAAAGGCTTGAATTTCATTTTCATTTTATCCGCACAAGAATTCCCTCAGGATATCTGACTTAATTCATGTCGGGCTTCAAGTTTGCATGATTAACGCATCAATAAACTATGACATGATGCACGGTTTTGTTCACCAATCCCATCCTTTCTCTTACTTCTACTCTCTACAAACAAATTGGCTAGTTTACCGGTTGTTACTCCCCACTTTCAACTTTTCATGTCCTTATGTCTATAATAATAGTTATTCTGCTCAAACTATTTTCAATGCAGATCTATAACATTTTCATCAAGCTACCATCGGATCTATCAGATATACCTGTCGTCTATTTCTTTTTGAGTTGTTTAATAATTTCAATGGAAACTTTCATAAAAGTAAATATCAAATTTTATTTTGTGATTTCTATACAAGATTTCGCTTAAGCTAACATGGAATTAGTACTACGGCTAAAAAGATTACCAAAAACATAAGTTCTTGAAATTTATTACTACTGTATATTCTTAATGCAAAATAAATACGCATTCCTTGAAGTATCAGTACCTGATATTATTTGTAGTAATTGCAACAAAAATAAGGTTTACATATTCCTTAGGTGCTTTATAGATACTTTTGTCATTAACAAAATGTATTGACTAATGCAGATTACTAGGCTATCAGATTTAAATTCTGACTTATGAATAGGAATTTGAGAATCAAGAAGATGATTGCAAAGATGAAATGCAAAGAAAAATTACTTGCTTTTATAAAGGAAAAATGAAATGGGACTTGTTAAAGATATTAGTGCACTGCAAATCTTGTGACATGAACAGTATGTATGTTGTGGAAAAGTTTGAAACGGCAGACAATTGGAGTAGTGCATATTAGAGCCAACCCTGAATAAGTGAGGAGCTAAGAATAGGGAGCAGCAATTTTTCTGAATTCTATTTTTAACCGTAGGGCAATAATACTTCAGGACGAGGGGAATACAAGCGATTAAGTGGGATAGAAGGAATTTCGCTTAGAATTCAATTTCCTTCCACCAAACGATAGAGCTGGGATTTTCTCGCAGATATTTAATTTGTTTTATTTTAAGGATCTCGTTTGCTGGATTGGAGTTCTCATATCAAGGAAATGCAAATGTATATATTGTAATGTCGCGTAGATAGGAGCCACAGTTAGATGTTTGTAATTGTGATGTACGCAGTTGTAGTTGAAGCCGTGGCTCAACTCCTCAGAAGTGTATTTCTATCTCCTCTTCCATGGCACTCGACTGCGAATACAGATAAGAGTTTAGTAACTTTATCCGTAAGGAGTTAGCAGAACAGAAGGATGAGTTTTTATCTGATTCAAGTCTCTAGTATACTTCAACTCTACTCAATGTTCACTTCATACTGATCTCACTTATTCCTTTCCTTCCTATCAACATCCTATGTACAGTGTTGCATGATCCATAGACTTTTTCAAAAACGTCACTACAATACAAATTTAGTCAATAATGGCTCCTTGATAAATAAGTACATATACTAAATTGTCAATACTACTTGGCTTTCATCTGTAAATCTGTATATATTCATTTACAGATTATAGATATGTATAATCTTTTGGATAACGTTGGGTATACCTAAGTGCAAGTTCTTAGGATTCAATTACAGTAACACGTCTTGTATGGAAATTCGAATACAATGACATTCTCTGTTTCAAATCTAATTGTTTCGTTTTAATTACATATGTGTTAATGTCGCGATAAGAATAGAACAACTGAAATACAAACCTAACTGTATTAAATTGCTTATATTTCCATAAAGCGGTATATTTGATATTGTTAGTTATAGGCAGGTTATGTAAGTAAAGTAGCTAAATGTCTCTATTATTCCTTTTGTCAGAAGTTAGTACAACTAAGCGTAAGCTAAACTCAATTGTTTAACATGTACAAACCTACACTTCAAATAATACACATTAGGAAAACTAGCTGGAACTGCTAGAAACTGGCTTTATAATTCTAATAGACGATAAATAGGTCATTTTTACAGGATTTCTAATTTTAGGTTTCTAATTTAATGTAATTGTGGTAATTTTACTAGTTAGTTGATGATCTGAATTATGAGTTATTTGTAGTCTGTTTCTGACAACTGTGGTGGTGATAGTTATGTAAATGGAACTTAATGACAAAACGAAATTCAAAGAACTCGACAGTTACTTAATAAGTATTCTTTGGGAATTCTAATTAAATACGTTCGGTTATTAGATAACATCCTCATTTATTCTAGATAGGCAGTAGCCGATAATAACAGTTTGTCTCCCGCCACTCGCGATGTCCTAATTGAAGAAGCTGAGAAGCTCTTTGTGTAGATCCTAACAGTTATAGTTTTATCAGAATGAAAAGATAATTTACACTTTTGAAACTTGTTCAATTTCCTGTCACCATTCTTATCAGTGTAACCGAATAGGACATCTAGATTTACTAATGGTTGATATTGACAATATTATGGTGTGGTTGGGTTCTGATGAAAATTGTGTGGTGAAAGTTTGCCTTCATTCAGACCATCAAGCATGTATTTATAATTTAATTTTTTGCTACTCGGTCTGTTATCTGCATTGGATCTAACCGAATAACCAAAATATCATCTGCTCTACTCTCAAGCAATTCATTTCGTTATTCACTGTGACAGGAAACAACATCCTTAAGTTTGTAAAGCAATTACATTACAAGGTTGCTAGTGGATGGAAAAGGAAACCAACCAATGAACTTATTTCAGTCGTATTGGAACAAGTTTCGTATTATGTTACCAGTTCTACCAATCTACCCAAACTAATATCATCGATCTTATGAAATGTCTCATCATACATTTCCTGTTGTCAAATTGAGTTTATTCTTCAATTTGCAACACGAGAAACTGTTGTTGAAAACCCAAATTGCCAAACACTCCTTGATTGAAAAGAACATCCATAAATCTTGTCTGACAGAAAATAACTATTACATAACATTTAGCGCGTATTAAAAACGAGTTACCCTAACCGTGTTTTTTCCCATTTTCAAAGTCGCAAATACAAAGGATGTACTTTAATCATTCTCAATCAAAACGTATACGGAAGGTAATAAAACAGTTTATTACTGAGAATATCAAAGAAAAAGTTTTCCGAAAAGGAAAACTCGGGAAGAGATAAAAAACACAACTACAGAAACCTAATAAGCACAAGCAGTAATATAAAACTGTATGTTATATAATGTTCCCCGTCGAGGAAGAAGGAAATTTTATTAGGTAGTTAACTCCATCACCTAAAGTCAATTTCAAACGGCACGAAAGAAGTTGTTTACTGTATTTTATATGGCAAAGTCACGTTTTCGTTAATAATTAAGTTACCTAACAAAAAATACAATGTAATGAAGCGGCACTATATAAATACTATAAACATTTGATTTTTATACACCTTTATAAGATTTTTTGGCGCATTTACAACCAGAAGCACAAAAATATTTTTTTAATTTTGCAAATTATCATTTGTTAAGTAATTTTATAAATAAAGAACCCTAATAGAAACAAAACGTAACCACTAACGTCAGTATTAATACCAATAGCATTAAATAACGATACAATTCAAAAGTAATGATGGAAAACAAACTGCCTATCTAATAAGTTTGATGCACTGGATATTTTCATCGCAAATCTATTTATAATTTGTTTGTATTTTTTAGCATAATAAAAGCGAACCAACCATTCTTTTGTGATGTTCCTGTCCGCCTACTCCAATGTTTTCCATACTCAGTAATTTGGTTTGAGTGAAGTAAATTTCAGGTTCGTCAAGATGAAAAAATGTTGCCTCTTTATTATTTCTTCCGCAATTCTGAAAGTTAGAGACAGGACAGGAGAACAAAAGAACAACAGTCCCGAAATAGTTTGAGTTCCCTGTATAACATTGTTGGTAATTGCATCGCGATACTTATTTGCACAGTGCATTCGAAAAAGTGTGCAGTTGGGATATCGGTATAAATCTGATTCAGAAGATTGGAGGATTAGTTATTTGTATACTGTAGCAATAAGTAAAATTGGAATGGGATTATAGGTATGGGGGTACATAAGGAGTGTATTATTTTCTGAGTTATTGTTTGCATTATTGGTGGAAAGGAAAAATTAGAGAGGTGAAAGAAAGTATTGTAAAGGTAGGTGGTTAGGTAATAAAATAGTTTGGGTTACGTAACATGCCTTGCAGTAAAAGAAGTTTTTATAGCACCCCATACGGGATGTTGGAAGGCTCTCCATTAGATTAGGTTGATATAATATAATTTTATTGTTTGTATTCAGCCACGCCTGGGAGGAAGTCGAGTTTTGGATACTGTGAACTGAAAACAGATAAAATATAATAAAGTGTAATCCTTGACTTGACTGCGTGCAGTTAGTTGGGGTTTTTGTAGTGGGTACAATAGGGATGATGTAAATATCTTTTTGGAGAATGTCTTTAATAGCAGAGCGGAGATATCGCATGTAAGTAGACTAATAGCATTTAATAAAGTAAGCCGTAGGTAACCGAAGCTAAGCTGTCCAATTCCAAGCAAACATTTTACGATGATGAAAAGTGAAATCTAATAATAAGCTTTCTATTCCATTTCATTCTTTATTTCTCAAGATACTTTCCTGTGAATCCAATCCATTCGCCTAATGTAATGTAACAACGAAACCAAAGTCTACATAAAACATAATATATCGGAGTCAAGTGAAGCCAAAGCGAAAGCAAACCAAACCAGACGAGGAGATACAAGTTTACAAGTACAGGAAACAAACGGTGGGAAGCGATCCAGTTTTATTTACTTTTCCACTAGCTATCTTATCTCTATCTCTACCTCTATATAAAACCGTAGTCCAAATTTCGTCTGGAGAACCAACTGAAAAAGGAAAGAGAATAAAAGAGAAAGCCTGAATTTTGCCTCGCCTTTCTCTAGTTCATGGAATTTACAAATGGCACAACTTTAGTTGTTCAAGCTTTCAATCCAACCCGAGTGGTTTCGGTTTAGGCTTTACTAGTTACTCTAGTTTCCTTCCTATTTATTATATTAATGCATAGACCACCATGTTAATATCCACCTCTTATACTACTTAGCGATAATGCTATAGGTATTATAATAATTCCTGGTAAAATGCACTTTTAGCAACCATACCCAATCCAACTTTCATCTCCCCTTATCTCTATAGCTCTGCAGTTGGCAAAGAGCACCTTTTTCTCTCTAATAAACGACTTTGCAGGAAAACCTCACTTTTTATACACACCGCATTAGTATCATTACATAGAGATATAATTTTCTGTGGAAAAATCCGTTATTTAGGGAGACTCATACAAAAAATTCTGCTCTCAGTTTTGTGCCGTGTCGTCGTAATTTAATTGCCTGCCCTGCCCTCAACTCAATTTGCCTATTGAACCGTAAGGAAAGAAGAAAGAGGAGTAGGATTCCTCAAATAGACAACCAGAAGGAAGAGGACAGGACAGGAAGGGAAGAAGAGCCAAAACTGAACCTTATTGGAGTTAGCATCGTCTACGCAAATACAATGACTGTGATGTGACAGGTGGATCTTGTCTTCGCTGATCTCCCTTGAATCTGATTATCCACGAATAAATTGATGTTGCTATTGCCATATGAAATCCTTCTAATCTTGTTAAGTTCTGTACTCACGATCAGTCACTCACTTTAGTTCAGCAGGCGTGGATACTTATAAGTGTGCGAGCCTCCATTTCCCATCTAATAAACCTTCCACTTCCACTAATATAGATAAACCAATGATATTTATAGTTTTTACTAACGCTATATCAATCCATGAATGTATAACTTCAGAAATACGAAAACATTTTCCCCTTTCCACTTGTAAAGACTTTTCCGCGTGGCCTTGCCTTGTTTTCCTTCGCTTGGCTTGGCTTACTCTAGCTTATGTGTGTCCTTCGTTATCTATAACTTCAGTTAAGCGAAAAGACGTTTTATGGTTTTAATCTCAACTTTCTTCCTTCTTGTCTCTTTTCTGGTCCAATACCACTTCACTGTGGAGGTAATAAATACTACCATTTTGTAGCAGGGAGGACAATTCTTACCTGGGTGATTTAAACCTTGTAACTAATAATCATTCTTACTTTTTGTCTTACATTACTAAAATTAGTCCATTTCTGCCTTAACTGTTCTAAAGAGGTACATATTTAAAAAAATTAGTGTTACAATAAAATTTAAGTTGCTTCCATTCTAGACTTTTGATTTGAATTCATTTCCTTGTTAATTAGGACGTAGTTTTCCATTTACTGACAGTAAATACACATTGCCTTTTGCTTCAGGTTAATGTAAAAATGAAATATTTAATTGCCATTTCTGATAAGAGTTGTCCGCTTTCCCAGTTTTGGATTGAGAGTAAAAAGGATATTCTGTGAAAAGTTTGGTGTAACGCTGTACGAAAGAAGAGATAGATTTACAGAGAGGATATTGTATTTTCATTGAGTAATCATTTGGCAGAATCGCAAGAAACGCGCTCTTAGTGCATCTATGTATAGTAAATGTTAGTAACTACTACTAAGGTTTCATTCAGGTTAGATTTTGTGTAGTGCAGATATGAATATGTAGCTTATCTGTTGTCTAAGGTGACTGTGAATAAAGGGTTGCGAGGTAAGGCGATATAAGATAGGAATCCAATCCAATCTTTGAGAATCGCTGTTTAGTTGATGTGCGATAGCTATTGCCTCAAATATGTAGATATTTCTATCATCAAAGATGAAGGAAGCTGTGCAAAAACACGTCCAGTCAAGGGTAAAGAAGAGATAGGAAAATAAAATATCTGGAACTACACACAGACAGAAAGATCATACGAATGAATACAGACAGTTTCTTTGAAGATCTATATGATAGATTCGCAGTTCAGTTGAGTCAGATTCCCCTGTTACTTTGTCTACAGTGGGAACGTAAAGAAACGAACAAGAAAGTACAAAGGTATGATTACTTACATAATATACTACTTACAACTGGTATAAGCAAAAGTATCTTTTGCAAATGCATATATTGAAGGTTATAGGTTGTGTGTACCTATATACTTATGATATTAGATATTTTGTAGGAGTACCCAAGTAAAGTAAGCCAAAGTAAAAGTTTTAGCAAGCAAAATCGGTAAAAGTAAGGGGCAAGCGTCTTTTGACGTGGCTCTTCTTTTTTCCTGCTGGTTCGACTTTTTCGATATGCAGGCTGCAGTATCTGTACTAAGTAAGTACATAAGTATCTACATAAAAGACTTTCTTTATCATTTTATACACCTAGGTACCACCATTATATATCTCGAATTGAGGGAACAGTCAGGAGAACTACAGTTTTCTCTCCTACTTTCCTCTCACTCACAAAACACAGAAGAATTTCTGAAAAGAAAGTAAACTAAACTATAATAGCTACCTACTGTACCTACTTACATTACATAAACTTACTTATAGGTTTCACTTTTATGTTTCATCATAGTTTTCTCTGTTTGGAACAAGGCAACGGCGAATAAAAGGGAGACGCATGAGGCGAATGAAAATTAAACTAGAAACTTTCTACTTACTCTATTTCTGTATTTATCTTCTTGTAAGTTTCTCACAGAAGTGAGGGTGGACTACACTCAAGGACTTAGTCCTACCTACAAGACAACCAACTCTTCTCAAAAGACATGAAATATCTACTTATTTGTAGTAACATTCATCATGTAATAACTGTATTGCCAAATCCTTCCAAATTTTACTTACACGATTAGATACTTTTGCATCTACCAAAGCCATCTTCGTATGAAACATACAAACAATAAGAATATACTTCATTGGTGATATTATTTTGGTAGGTTATAGTTCTTACATACAACGTTGCTATCAAAATGGAAGCATTATTATCAGAAAACGACTTCATACTATCCTACCCTGTACTAAGTTTTGTATCTTTAGTCCAAGAAGCGATATATATGAAAGTGGAGCAATAAACATACATAATATTTTGATTTTCATCTATCAACTGTTAAATTGTGTTAATGTGCTTATTAAATTATTTCTGGAAACTTGTCCCTCACAGTTAATTTTGTTAATTTTGCTATACAAATTGGAATCTAGTAATCTAGTACCGTTAGTTTTCATTTTTGTCTCGCTTGTAATAACTTGATTTTTTCTTTACTTATTTTTTCTTAATTTCTAAATAATCGTCTACTCATACCTTCTGCGTTGAATTTCGTTTTTACAAAGAAAAAAGATCCCAATAATGAGACTCTCTCCACGCCTATGTTTGCCTGAGTATAATTGTGATTACAATTATTAACATTTTTGATTGAAATGGCAAAACTAGTGCAAAGAATGAGTAAGGTTTTGATGGAGATAGGTAGAATATTAATAATAATTATTGGTATTCGAGCTGTGACGTAGCTACATGTTGATTACATTTGCGTCTTGAGAGGAGTTCGTCATTAGAATACGTAATACTCTTGAGAAATATATTGTTGGAGACAAAAGACAGAATTCAGGGACTGTGATTGTACGGCATAGTTAAAGTTTTAGTAAAGATAATAGAAAAGGAGGAATTCTTATTTTTAAGATAAGGAATATTGAAAGAAAAGATTGTGCGATGAAGATATGAAAGTATGGGAAGGAAGTGGAGAGAAAAGACAGAGGGAAGGAGAGAGTTGTGCTCATTTCGTAGTCAATGTAGTAGAGAAAGTTCTTACAATGCAATATTAAAGGCTTACTGGTACCTAAGAAGGTACAATGTACAATAGAAAACATTGAATGGAATATAATGCAATATGCTCGAAAGTTAAAAGAAGGAAAGTCAAGTCGGCCACAAAATGTAGACGTACGAGAAACAAAAGGAGTCGAACAACTTTTTAAACAAAAGGGAGTATTGTCTTGTATTGTGCCATTATTGTTCAGACTGTTTCTTATCGTTTCTTGCCTGGAATACAGTCAAGGAGACGAGCAGACGGGATTTCTGGCTATCTGAATGAGTTGTCTGTATTTCTCGGAATAAGTAGTATGTATACAAAAGTCATCTCATTAGTACGTATCATGACATGATGAGAATCCTGAAAGAATGAAAATGAAACCATTTCAATGAAAGAATAAAGAGGGAGAAAGCAAAGGAAGTTAACGAAGTCTGCTCCTCTCCTCCGTCTTTCCTAAGTTGCACTTCATGTGAAAATAATACGATGCAGAAAGCAAACGAAACTAAATCTTATCAAACGAGATAGTACCTGTATCTCTTAATGTAGCACTATCTTCAGTTCAGGCAGAGGTAAATGCTGAAGTCAAGTTGCATTTAGCGAGAAAGTGCCTCCTGCCTCCAAGTCCTCCTCCATTCTCTCTGCTTCTTCCTTATTACGCAGTTCTGCCCTGCTTTATGACTCTCCCAATATATTTCACTCTATTTTCCTTTGCCCCTTGATGCGAAAACGTCCTAAGGTTCCGGTTTCTAATTCCAATTCGTACTATGGCTTTCCCTCACCTCTAATTGTATTCCCAATATCGTGAAAGCATCCTGCAAAATGCCTTATCAACATTATTGCTTAATTTATCATGCTCTCGTGTTCCTTACAATAAATAAAAACTTTCAAGCTAGTGGATTCCCAACTTATTGGTAAATAATACATCTACTTATATTCTCGAATCTCGATTCTCGAATAGTATAAACGGATAACTAGCGAAAATATCTAAAGAATTCAGAGACCTGGATAAAAAGTATATTTATTCGTAACTGAAATATATATAAAATATTAGTTGGCCAAGGTGAGAGCAATTTATTTATATTTCATACTAAAGTTGGAAGTTGGATTGGATGTAAGCTAACTATGTTAAGATGTTAACTACTGAGACATGTAGACAGGTAGTTTGGCTGCACTGCACTTTCCAGGAATCGTGTCTTGGTTCTACTCCGCAGTACACGTACACGTGGATTGCAATAGTAATATGAAAATGAGAAGCGTTCAAGAGTTTGTCTAGGTATATTATCCTAACGAGTTAAAAAAGTGAGAGGAAACGGTGGAAGTAGGGAATCCAGGAGATTGTTATTGGTTCGGTTATGGATGTTGGCATATTCTACTTGCATATGTGATGTACTTCCATTACCATTAGCTTATGGAAGTCTTCTTCTCGTGACTGCTTAAAGTGTTGGATGAATGTTCGTAAGTACTGGTTACGTTATATCTACGAGATGACACTTTTAGGTATATTCAGCGGAGAAAGTTAGATTATGGAACATAACTGTACATCTTGCTTTCACACTTTCTCCGCTTCTTCCGAGATGTCTATGTGAACCTTTGAAACTCAAGTCAAGTTAATTTCCGGTGAATGGCTCATAATGTATCACACCTGTTTCTGCATCACCAAACCATACCGACCTTCTATACATGCTTTCATCTCAAACTCACTTTCCCCACTTTCTTCTCTCCACACGTCTTCCTCCAGCTACAACCTACTTTCTAACCATCCTATCTAAGTAAAAGCTGTATCAAATCATTTGGCCTCCTTCTCAGCCCTCTAGTACATCTTTCTGCTTAAATTTCCAATTTCGTCTTGTTATTGCAATTTCTGAATAACCCACATAAAATACAATATTTCGTATCTTCTTACCAGAGCTACATATGTACTACGTACACACTCTAGCTTTATGTCTTTAAAATATAATTTGTTTTCATCTAAGTTCGTTTAACTCTAAATTTACAAGTACTGCAAGCAAGACATCATTTTCCTTTCAATGTCATTACACTAAATTCGGTCCTTGAAATTAAATGCTACTAAAATATTACTGGCAAGAATAAATTATCTTCATCAAAATTACCAACAATTTGTCCACATATTATAGACAATTCATCATTTGATTGCAATCAACGATATCCTAATCTCAAAGAATCTCAAAACATGTATTACATTCTCAGAGAAAGAAGCCTTAGAAGGATCTACAATTTGTAATCCTTAACAAAAATAATTTGAATTATAATTTACTAAAGATGTTTTATCATGGCAGAACTGTGGTTCCCATTTTGCCTCATTATGTTTTCGCATTTTTGGAAATATGCGACCGAGATGAAAGTTCAAAATCTTTACAGTATTTCACAACAATGAAGTACATCTGAAGCACAAGTGTTGAGTATGAAATGTTAAATCTTGGAAACAGTTAACAGACGACTTAAATATGAAAATGATTTTTTTCTTTCGCAAACCTTATGTTGAAACATATTTGCATATTTGATAAGTTCAGACTCCTTTACTTTGTTCACTCAATGCGTGCATGCAGGCCACCACTAAATTCTTTCACGAACTGAAATTTATGGCGACTTGTAGTAGATGGACATGAATAGAGTGGTTTTAGTACGCTCGCTTGGTGCAATAACTTCAAGTTTTACACAGCATTCAGTTGAAAATTTTTCGTACTATGGTACTATCAATGCCAACAACAGAGATATTGTAGGAAGACACAGTTTGCACATATATTCGATAAAATTGTGACATGATCATGGATGGGAATAGAAAGATATTCCACCAAACTAGTAAACAAGTAATATGTAAGTAGGTATCAGTAAAGGTATATAGTATCTATGCACAGATAATATTTATCTGCATTAGAGGAGTCACATAATGTTAGGCTAGTTACATTTATGTATAGCGTATTATTTTTATGTAGGTACTAAATCAACATCTACTGTGACTGTAACAGTCCTTTTTACAGAAAATATATGTTCATCGTAAATTTTAGATATAAACTCGAATAGAGTCAAGAAATACCGGGAGTTTGACAGAATGAATGTGGAATGTATTACTTAAGTATTCTACTAAAGTACTAAAGTTAAATTCGTACAAAATATATTATTTCCATTAGTATGTAGTATTCCTTTAAACTTATTGCCAGTTGAAAAAGTTACTTTAGAGTTATAGTGAACAAGTAATAACAACAATTATTATTACCACCAATAAATATTACCGAATACGAACGTGTAGCTGCAAATTGGAAATTCTAGGTTTAATGGACAAATAATTCGACATTTAGTAGTGACCAGTACTTTAGCTTTTGACAATCAAAATTGTTTTAAAATACTAAATAGGAAATTACAGTGAATGAGCGCAGTTTATTGAAATATGAAATCCCTGTGGAGTAGACCATGTCAAAGAATGGTATGCATTAGTTCGCGGGGGATGTCATTTTAGAAGATAGATGCTACCATAAAAAAGAATTATTCAGGGAAACCCTTCAAGTACATTGCAATACATAATGCACTATACCTAATAGCGAAAGCAAAAGACAAAATATCTACTGCTGACATTCGTAATGCCAACAGACCTTTACGCGGTCTGTAGACTTGTCTTCCTCCCGTTGACAGGATCGTAGTACCGTAGTAGTTTCACCGTCACCACTACTCCATCCTCCTACACTGCATTACCATTATACACTAAAGTTAAAAATACTCAGACTGACCTTTTGCAAAAGAAATTTAACATACGAACGCAAGGAATGTATTTAAATCGTAAAATATGGATAAATAAGAAAATGGGTAAATATTTTTGGATGAAATCGGTAATTTCTACTACTTCTACACAAGGAGTGGTCAGTCTAGAGTTGTAGCCGCCGTAGAAGTACGTGACATTTGGAGTTTCTTAACAAAATCAGGGAGGATACACTAGGGATGACCATTCAGAAAATGAAATATGGTCAATAATGTTCCATAATTGCGTAATACGGAGAGGCAACTTCTGGTACTAATGTATGGACTCCCCCTTTCCGGTTGCCTTTTATTTACTTATAGTTATTGATAGATTTGAAAAGTAGATTAAGTAAGTACCATAAAAGATAAAGAAAACAAATGTTGAGTAATATATTGCATTAAGAGAAATCCTATTAGAAAGGAAAGAAAGTTATTTTCTATTTATCTAAGCGTTATACAAATAAGTAACACATTCGATATTTTATGCTTTACCTGCAGCGTCAAGGCAGACAGACCAAACGAAGAAACAAAAGAAGAAGGTCTTTGAAACTTTGTATGATAGAAAATATGTTAGAGTAAATGCACATACATGTACATAGCATGATTCTTGATATGTAAGTAGATATTTAAGATATTCTTATGCTACTTACTTCTTCTGTACTACTGAACATAACACAATTCAGCGTTAGCTGTCGACAATGTGTTAGTTGTGTGCCATTTAAGGGCGTATGTTTCAAGAGATGGGGGTATTAAAACTTAAAGCCCTGAAAGCGAAACGAGAACTGAAAACGAATAGTGTAGTCTATCCCGGGGACAAAGACAAACACGAAATTGTACCTAGGAAGAAGAAAAAGGAAATTAAGGACCCTCCTAAATATTGGTTGGTTACGATTTTGAGAGTGTTCGCAAAGCATGCCAACTTTACTCGAAACTCGCTATCAGCTATATTTTGATATATAAAAAGTGAACTAGTAAAATGAGGTTGTAGTTCCTATGTTCCTCTATACTGTGCAAGTAATGTATGTATGTAAGTACTTATGGTTGTGTTATGTAGTGCTGGAGGCAAAAAAGCTCTGTGTGGGAGCTTTGGCATCTGTTGCAGATGTGCTTGTGCTTTTCCTTTGCCGCGCCTCTTCCTTTTCCTCTCTAGTGTTGTGTTGTGATGTGAACGTAGACTTTCCTTCGATCTGATCTCTATCTTTATTTTACTTCTTACTCTACTTACTCTTTACTTCACTTCTTTTGTCATGTAATGTACAAGAGTAATACTAACATTGATATACAGAGTATACGTTTGTTTACTATAGTACGATTGCATAACGGCAGAAAGTTGGAGGTCCTATAATGTAATGCACATATTGGTAGAGGAAAGGCGTACCTGTAGTGTAGTGTATCTGTAAGTGAAGTAAAGTAAAAGACGAGCCAAGATTTCTACTTCTATTTCGTCTTTACTGTCTCTCTTCATTTTCCATGTGAAACAGAAAATTTAGCCGAAAGTGTGTATTTTTCACAAGATGAGGAGAGGAATTGTCGAAGACTTTCTTTTCTTGCCGTTGGGAATTCTGTTTTGTGTTACTCTTACTGCACTCTCTTTTCCCCGCACAGGTTCTCCTCCAGTTTCTTCTAGTATGAGTATAGTTTATCTTATTGTACCGTTGGACTGTTACTTATTTTTCTTTCCTTGTTTGCTAGGTACCAATATCTGTACTTTGAAGTTTCTCTCTCTGTCTGTCTGGAATTGTTCACGTATTGCATATGGCATTGCTTTCTGATATTAAGTAACATCTAGCCCTTGGCATGGATGTGTACTTTACTTGGTATTCGTAGTTAAGATTTCAGTAGATGGAATCGAAGAGTAGGGGGAGACAATAATATTTCGGTACACAACTATTTTCCTACAAACGCTACATATGTATGCACTTATAAAATATTAGCAATACCATGTATCCGTGAGTAAATACATAACTCCAAGGCAAACTAACTTTCTATTACATCAACTAACCTAAGATAAAATCAAAAAGGGATGCACACATTGTTCTTTCTCACTGCACTCCCAATAAATGGCTCAAATTCTTTATTCGTATAATCCCTATTACACAAAATGACATCTCAGATTTTCCTGTAAGCGCTTATATCTATATATTTTTGCAGTAAAGCCTTATTTCACTTCATAATTCGTACATTCTAGAACCCATCGGTTTTTTGCAACATTTAACCAAGCAGGATTACTAAGCCTCACTAAAGCATGAAATAAATGTATGTGAGATAACTACAGTATGTCTATAAAGTCACTTGACATAGCACTTTCACCATTGTTACACTTTCACAACTTTAAAACTGACTTTAAAAGGTTATGTGTTCGAGGTTCAGCGGCAATACGCAATGCCAGTTGATGTTCCCACTCTCTTCGGACATTTTGTAACATCACAGGAGTAATTGTCATGCAGCAATCAATGATTCTCTGCTTCAATTGCTCAATCGATTGGGGTCTTGTTTCGTACACTTTCGATTTGATATAACCCCATGCATAAAAGTCCAAGGGGGTGAGATCCGGTGATCGAGCAGGCCACTCACTCCTCGTCGTCTTATCCAATGAGGAAAAGGCTGGTCCAAAAAAATTCCTCACTTGTATGGCGTATTGGGGAGGAGAGCAGTCTTGCTGGAACCAGATAAAGTGTGGATCCACTCCATTTTCATCCAATGAAGGCATCAAGAAATTTTCTAGCATTTCGAGATATGCCACCATTGTCATTTCAATTGAAAAAGTAAGGCAGTACCAATTGTGGTATTTGTTAAAATTCCCAGCCAAACCATTGCTTTTGGGGAACCTTGCTCCCGGAGACCATCCATCCAATGGAAATTTCTTTGCGACCAATAACGACAAACCTGTCGATTAACAGGACCATTAAGATGAAATACGACTTCATCACTGAATTTTTAAAAATCAGTGGTGAAAGTGGTGAAAATTTTTTAGTTTAGCAATGGTGAAAGTGCTATGTCAAGAGACTTTATAGACATACTGTATATGTAACTCTAATTTGTGTTTTTCTACTTGCACATAATCAGATTGAGAATTCAGAAGGATGGCTTTGAAATAAAATGTACTTATACAATGTTAAAGCCAAATTGTGTAGGTAGAGCAGTTGAAGTACCTATTTGGGAAAATGCCTTTAAGAATACAGTAGTAGGTAGTGCATTCACATTTTGATTTCGACTGAATTGAGTAAAAGTGCCGTTTGGGTATTTGCAATGCATAATGTAGCCCTACTGTGTTTTGAGCACTAACAATAGGTAAAAAATAAAATGGAATGTTCTAAAGTTTTGCGTGTAAGTGTAAGTACTAGAGAAGAGTACGTGGAAGTAGGAAAAGACTTGAGAGAGGATAGTGGACCACAATATCTGTGTTCCTATGAAAGCCTTCCAGACGAAATGGTATACTTAAGTGTGCATTTGAGAAAACGAGATGATCGTCACATTTTCGCTAAGTGTTTTCCTACTGAAGTTGTAGTGTGTATGAGAAAAGAGAAAATAGTAGGAAATGTACCGAGTGTTGTTTGTGTTCCTAAAAGTAAATGCATTCATAAATGGCACTCAAGCAGTCACAGTCACAGCAAGTCAAAGTAAAAGAGAGAAAAATTCCTTTACAAAAACTAAAATCGAAATAGAAAGACAGACTAGTGAAGATTCACTTCACCATACACTATTCATAGCTCACGTCAAACCAATATTCATTCAAATTTGGTCACAATGGGCGTACAGGGTACAAAAGTTTAATACAAATCTAGTTGGACTAAGTAAACATACAGAAAAGTCCAAATTGCCAACATAACACAACTTCAAGTACTATAGGATGCTTAATTTCGACCTACTCACAAAACATTTTGAAATCTAAATTCTAAAACAAAATTAATTATAAATAGGTAGATAATCCACCTTAAAATTAACAAAAGACGAGAAATGTCCATTTTATTAATATTACAATTTTCTTTGGAATATTAATTAAAATGAACCACATGTCTTCGTCTAATACTCCAAAATTGCTTTAATGCAAATGAGGTTGTTCACTTCTCTCAGTTGGACTAAGTAAGGTTTCGCATTTTCCCAAATTATCATATTCAATTTTGGGTGTTGCTAAATTTTTTAAGGTTTGAAAGTGGTTTGGCGACTGAGAAAGTTGAAAACCTTGAATATGTTTCTGTTGAAAGAGGGAAGAGACGAATTTCTCCAGTAAAGTGAAGTTGTTGAGTTGAGTTGCCGAGTCGTGTTGAATTGGAAGAGCGAGTGCCACTTCAGCTTCATTCTTATTATTGTCTGTGGATGGAAGCAGAGCAGACAGAATGTCATAACTTCCTTCGAAATACCATACAAAGTTTGATAGAGTACAAAATACTTTCACTTTTATCAATTCATACTACACTTTCTCTTTTGTTAGTGTTCAAGTCATACACACACTACGGAGAAATTCAATTCTCCCCTACTCTGTATTATGTGTATTTGTAACACACAAGAATGTTCCTCAGTTCCTTTTCCCATTATGGGGCTCTATTCGAACTCCTTCCAACATCATTGCTTATTGGCTAGTTGCATTACCAATTATCTATCATGATTTTATTGGTAGTGCATTACATAATCCGTTGGGATATGCGATTTAGTACAAAATGATGTATATACAAAATCATGTCATTTTCAGAGACGATATTTTTGAAAACCTCGGCGAGAACTGGAAATATAGTAGTGTACTTATATTGCTTAAGCAAAAATATATCTCAATCTGTATTACAGGTCAGATTATAGTTCGTTTGCTCCCCAGTACCATTTATTTAAGTAATATTACTGTGTTGGCGGTCTATTCGGTGAATATTTATGTATAGGAAGGGTCAATGAAAATAAATATTGATAAAATTATACCTCATGTAACCTCATTCATTTCACATACCAGTAAGATCTTGAACTATTGTTTCAAACTGTAAGTTAAGGAAAAATTCCCATATTTGTCATTGTCTTGAAGCTAAGGAGGTTTTATGGGAGAAGGGAGTGGCATAGGCTTTACATACTCCGTATATACAAAATTGTAATAAAAACCTACATTTTTCAGTACTGCTTAACAAATACCACCGTTGAAAATTTCTTACCTGTTACATATTGTGTAATATTAATTCGGAGTACAACAATAATTATACCAGGCATTTTGGCTTTTTTCTTCATCCATTTGTTGAATTTAATCAATTGCATATTGAGCGAAATCCCTACGAATAGGAACCGAATTTCAAGGTATTTATATATGCAGGTTAAACAGTCAAGCATACGCAGAAAGCATGTAAATACAATGAGGCAAAGCACATTGGTAAAGTTGGAAATGTTCAAATTGCTTTTGTCAGGTTTTCCTATTTCTGTTTTGTGTTCAAAACCTTTCTCTTATACAATCCACAGAATTAGACTTTATTCGATTCGAATTTTGTGAGTTTGACTTGAGCCGTGTGATCTGATGACAGTAGACTTGGAATGGGAGATTTCATTCTCCATTCACACACATATGTATAGCTTATGTAATATGTAGGCACATGTCTCTTCATTTTGTCTGTACTCTATGCAATAGGCATACGTATAGAAAAGTATACTGGGTACTTCCATTCAATGCCTTACTTGACTTGAACATTGAACGCGTTTAGAAGGTGATATACACAAACAGAGTTAAAGCAAACTTTGACAGTATACAATAGCTTCCCTATTTATATACAACTGTGTTATTTGAAGTCGTGTCGTGTTATATTTAAGCAATTTTTCAATGCCATGTCATGTCATGTCATGTCACTCATTCTTTTTTATTTGAATGCGGCTTGGCTCACCTTACAACTCCCGCATTGTATGTAGAATACCTTGAAAGATATATTTGTGTATGCATATACTTCATAGAAGTACACTTCACCATCACTTTGCCTTTATACATAAATCTAAAGCACTCGAGACTAGCAACTATTTACTGTATACCTTTGTTGTAGTGTAACTCAAAGTCTTGAATATTTAGACTCGTACAGAAAACACTCATCCCATTTTTGCCATCCCTTTTGCTTTCATCTCCGATCGTCTGAGTTCCCTCCTTTACCTAACTCTCACTTTCTCACATCATAGCACCACAAATTGACAATAGGAAAAATGAACTCTCACCACACGTACTTTGTATTTGTCCATTTTACAAAGTTAATATATCTGCACTGCAGTCGCTTGATCTTCTATTAAGTATGTTCACAACATCTTTTAATGTTCCACAAGGAAAATACTTTCATGAGCATGCAAATAAATCCATTTCAGTGTAAACTGAAACTTCGTCTCCTCGTAAGGCTTTTGTGTCAAAGAAAATAAATGAATACCAATATTTGGCCGTCAATGAGCAAATCTTCAGTTTTTCCAACTAACCAATGCTTTAGCTGGTTTACAGATGTGCTAGGCTAGGTTAGGTCATATCAGTCTAGGTCAGGTTACGTCAGGTTTTGTCAGAATTCAAATAAAGTAGGAATTGGTAAATTTTCGAGGGAACAATTAATTTATTCCTCGGGACTTTATAAAGATTGACCAAATAATCTTAAGAGATTTTTAAAATCTTTTAGAGACATTATAAAGTAGGTTAAGTACCTGTTAAATGCAATCCTATTATATTGGCATAACACAAATTGAGTGAATCTGAGTATTCCTTAAAACTGAAGTGCTTTAAAGTTCGATGAATTAGCATTTATCTATATCTTACAATCTAACGTAACTTTATATTATTCTATAATAATCATCACTCTGCGGTTTAACGGAAATATATCACCGGGTTTCTTCTTCTTATGTTAATATTCTCCTGATTGTAATTTGCTTAACATAATATTTTGTACCCTTTCTAAAAGCGTATTTCGTAATTTGATCTATTGTGGTAATATTTTACCTATTATAATAGATAGATATATTTAGTAGTAATAGTAAGAACATTTAAGTCGTTACTATCTGTGTAGCGTAGGAATGGCGAAGCTTTGCCAAAGTGATTTTGATCAAGTAGTTTCTTAGCTGACATATTTGTCAGGGGGCCGGTGTTGAATATTGCATTTTGGATAGTGTGCTGTGTGCGAGTGTATCTTTTATATTTCATTTCTTTTGACAGGATTTGGAGTCAGGTTAGGCAGGGTGAAAGTTGATTTGATTGCCGCTGCTGGTGGCAGTCGAGTGAAAGAGAAAAGACAACGAATGGGTTGACTTAAGTCTGCTGCTGTTCTGTCTGGCAATGCGGAGGAAATATTTTTTCATCTCATTTTGCAATGTAAGCACACATGGACTTGGTTGCGAAATGACAAGAGAAACAGAAACACAATGCAGTCTCTTCTTCAAACTGAAACTATCCCTGTTCTGTTATTTATTTATACTTAACATCAAAAGTATAGTTTGTTTGCACGTACTATAAGAATTACACCATCTGAACAACAAATTTGATTTTTCATGCCCAAAAAGATACGCGACCTCTACAAAAATGTATTTCAATGAATTCCATGTAGAGTCAAAGGGTTAACACGCTTTGTACGTAGTATGTATACAGTATGGAAATAAAATCACTTGCACTCGTGTTTTGTAGTTCTTTACGTTATCCAAAACTGCAAAATAATGCTTTCCCCAAAAGGTACTCCAATTCAAGAAAATCCTTTACATAGCAAAAGAAGTTCTTTGTGTTTAAGGTTACTTCACCCTATTTTCAGTTACATTCTTCAGACTCTATTCTATTAGACATATTTGCGCATATTAGTTGATATTAACATAATAAGTAAGAGAATGGGAAATGAACAAAGTAAAAATAGAAAATAGGTTGATGTTAAGTTACTTTATTTCCACAATGTATAAAACCGGGAGTAGTAGTAAAAAAATTGAAAACGGGAATTTTGTTTGCTTTGTTGCAGCGATGAAGCTTTTGACGTCGAAGAATGGAAAAGGATGCGAGCAGAGTCATGTATATGTCAAGATCACTTGGACCAACTTCCCTCCTGTCCGGCTCATCCACGCCACTCTGTAAGTCTTTACTACTACTTTCTTCTCTTCGGTTAGCGATTAATTCCGAGTTAGTCATCGAAAGCATACAAAATATTTTATCTGTGTGAGTTGAAAGTATGTTCTTCAGAGTCCACCCAGTAAACGTAGATTTACTGCTGACAATAAACCTACAGACAATAAACCTGCTTGGTCACGTTGGCCTAATTTTGTTTTCTTCTGTAAATCTGTTACATTTATTCGCCAATACGGTACAAAAGCTAATTAAGATAAGAGCAGTGCTTCTATTTCCGTGTTTATATGCTTAGATTCTATTGGATAATATATCTTGTCTTCAAAATTTACATAAAAATTGCTTAATATGATAGTCAAAGCAATTACTGTGGTTATCATTTCCCTGCTTGCAAAGAAAGCCTACATTTTGAAAATAAGGAGGATATGAAATCTGATAGGATAATAAAAAATTTAATACTTAAAGAAGTTAATTAAAATGCGTGGTATTTTTCTCAAGAATTCTATATTTGCTCATTGCAACTAAAAGTTAAAATTGAGTATGCAATAAAATAATTACAGGTTCAACCACGATATAGATTAACAATTGTTTTTTTGACATAAGCACATTTTGTTTGACTGTAGCATTTCTCTGAAATAGAGCAATTCTATTACATAAATGGATACTTAATATTAATTCGAACTTAAATCACCGGAGCTTGACCGTATAGCTACTACAAATGTTTTCCGGTACAGCTGCTGTTAATGTTTGCTTTAACTACCTTCGCATTGACAATCAGTGTTAGGATATTGCTACAGGCTGAATATTATAGGACTCATGATTTGAGTTGCTATTTGAATAGGTACAAGTAAAGAGTACTACATAAGTATACACAATGAATGCACTATTAAATGTATCATACCTTTTATAATGATACTAGCTGAAGACATTAACTAAATTCTACCTGATACATTTAGTTGTACATAAATGTCAACCGTAACGGTGTTTTTGTTCTTGGAAATACAAATGCTGTGTAACTGGAGTGTTAAACGTACCTATGTGTTTTTATGGGTTATCATTAGGCAAGGAAAAGATAAAATAGAGTTTACAAAGCAGTTACGAGTTGGAAGATGAGATTGGTACATCGTTTTAAATGCAGTTCCTTGAAATATATGCATGTAGGGTAGAGCATAACGAAGTTAACTAGTAGATACTACAAGTGATAGTGTAACAACTGTGGGCGAAATCTGTACAGCATGTCTGCAATAAAATAAAGGGAAAACCGAGTTTAAAAAATAACAAGACCTTTTTGTTTACATTGAACATTTTATGCTGAAAGCAAATCAAACGTAAAGTAGATTTTTATATGAGAAGCGTTGTGTAGTGTACTACCTTGTGTGCAGTAGTAGATACTAAAGAGACTGTTATTATAGAAAATAGAAGAATAAAGGGAAGAGTAGTGGGATCCTCACTTGCGAGCTGTCAGTCTGCTTTAGTGCATGTAACACAAAGAAAACCAGTAAAAGAACCGATAGGGAAGCCGAAGGGAGCCGCAAAAGTTTTGTTGACCAACTTAGGACATATAAAACAGCAAGAGCCATTGTTTCATTTTGACGAGACCACACAACAGAATTGGTGTATGTGTTGTATGCACTGTAGTGGTACATAATGTAGCACCCAGTCGGAAATAACAGTAAAAGTGGAAAGTACTAGTAGAAAATATCCATTGAGGGCAACCGAATATAAAAGATATAAAATGGGAGTCAAAGGAAACGAAGCCAAACGAAGTGAAGCCAAGTCAACGAAGCGGCTGGGAGAGAAAAGCAAAGCAACAAGCAGACAGACGAGCAAAGGCAAGACACGTAACTGTTATGTATATTAAGCCACTCACAACACATTCTCATCTCAAGCTTTACGGTTTAGCAGAAAGACTATTGTCCGTAGTCCTCCTATGCAAAACTTGGAAAACAAACACAGGAATCCTCTTGGGCTCTCTTTTGGGCATTTCGCCTATATTTTACATCGCCCCTTTGTTAATATACTCCTAGTCGCTTTCGTACTTTCGTCCATGGTCCATCACTCTTTAAACCTTATAAATAGTACGTGGCTAGGATTTAGTTCGGCCACGGGTAGATTTCCTCCTGCTCACCACACAATGCACTTGTACTCAGCATAATATAAATTGACTCCTGCCCTGTACATTTATTCTTGGCAAAGACCCGGGGATCAGTACATATGTGCAAAAGAAACGTATCATCTGCATAATCCGTGGATTCTAGTCTACCGTAGTCTCTATTATGCTACTACTAACGTACATTCACATCACCACCAGAACCAGAAGAACCAGACTACATGAATCTTTACTCACTTCAATAGGTACTGCTCCTAATTTCCGTCCTTTCTCGCTTTCTGGATAGGCACTTGACTTAATATTGCATTTATGCATTATGCAAATTTATGTACGGCGAGCAAAACCTATTTTTAGAAATACTATCCACGATAATCGTATACAGTTAGCAAATAAGTGGAAAATTAGATGCACAATAAACATTCAGTCTCCAAAATATTCCGTCTGGAATACTATTACGTGCAACGCTCACATCTCTCTCGGAATTTGCCTCGCTTTTCTCATAATGGCTACTCCTTCTTCTACACGAATTATCTTATCGTTACCGCTTATCCACCACTAATGTTCTATTTGCTATCATCCGGTTGTTATGTTAGCATATCGTAAAAATAAAAGTCACTCCGCTCCTTCAATTCCAACCAGCCTTTGGCCAACTGCAATTGCAATGCGTAACTACCAACCAAGTTTCACAGAAAGTTCAAATCTTCCTAATGCAAACACGAAAGCGACAATTGCTCATAAATGCTTCCAAAAGCAGCACTTTTGTTTTCTAAACTTTCTAAACTAACTTTACTCTTCACTTATTCTTTGTATAGGTACTTACGCTGGACGGTTTTAATCGCGGTAGAAACTTCGCCTTATTCTAATATATGGCTAAGAAAAGGCATGTCTTGATATTTGAATTAAAAATTTATTTAAGAAGAAT
Source organism: Yoshiicerus persimilis (assembly GCA_020352615.2). Lineage (NCBI taxonomy): Eukaryota > Metazoa > Arthropoda > Collembola > Entomobryomorpha > Tomoceridae > Yoshiicerus > Yoshiicerus persimilis. The sequence continues at coordinate 24,255,694 of CM036941.2, forward strand.
CAATTTGAACTTTCTCAAACCCCTTCTTTAAAACTTTTAGAAAAGAATAGTAATTCTCTAATGCTCTGCTTTTCTGATATGGTAAATAGCCTTTACTCTCTTATAGCATGAAAAAAAAGTACACTTGGTAGTCTTGCATGCAATTGACAATTTTGAATTCTGAATTTATTTAGCAAAATTGGAACATTGTGATGGTTTTGGGAAATTTTATGTTCGGGAGCATTACAGTTTCTCCGCACTGTGGTGATATTCTGCATCGTTAGTTTTTGTTTATGCAGCAGTTAACTTTCATACTAAACAGTTTTGTGAATTACGTTAGATATCTGTGGCTTGTGCATTGTATTAGGGCTAGAAGATCCACTTATATTTACATGATTAAGCATACAGGTTAAATAATTTTTTATTTTACTAACACTTACCTCAATAATAAGTAGTTTGGAGTTTCCATATTTAGTTTTCAATTTATGGTTAATGGGACAAAAGGAGGTTAAATCCCAAGACCTTTTAAGCTGTTCTTAGAGACTGCTATTAAAATTTGTAAGGGTGTAAATGGCATAGGCAGTGTATGGAGTTTGCTGAAGAAGTGCCAGCAATAGTGATGAAATGTAAGCTGATATCGCGTTTTAGGAGGTAATAATAATACCAATAATATGATAATGGTATAGTAATGGTGTGGTTAAAGTAAGGATGTAAATTGGGCAACGGTTCAAACATTAAGGTTACGATAAACTGTTTAACTATCTAAACGTCAACGTAGAAATGAAATACTCGCTTTTATACAGGAGAAGGAGGGCTTTTGAACCGGGCACTAATGATGTAGTAAATATTTCTCTTGAGGATCTGTTCAACTAACATTATTATCTCACTTTGCTTATATCTGTTGTGCACACAAAAATATCCTGCAATGTAAATAAATGGAAATGTTGCGTTTCAAAAGAGAGCATTATGATACAAAAGAGGGCTATCCAAACAACATTATGGAAGAAGGCATTAATACAAGTCTAGCTATCTATATACATTAGAATAAGAAGAGCACATGCATGACAGATGTGATTTATCTTTTTACAAGTATAAACTAGTATCTTTGTAGGAGAAAGATGAATAAAAGTAAGGTTAAGTAATTGCAAGAAAGTAACGGGAAATGAAAGAAAGTTGAAGACGACACTGTAAGCAAATAGTCAAAGTATATCTGAATTCAGCTGATACTTTAGCTGGCTGTACTACACGGGAAAATACAGTTCGTATTCCTGCCAGGTTACTAAGAGTTCAGTTCAGTTGACTTTTTTGCAAGGTTGCACATTGCATAAAACTACAAGCAACCAATGAGATACTTTTCCTTTCATATGCATTATTGAACCATATAAAATTCTGCATACAAATATTTTACTCTAGACCTTATCTCCTAGATATAGTATTAAATATCTCAAAGTATATCTAATCTATATAGTCGAGTAGTTTGTCCAGAACCTTATATGTGGAACCCACCTTTGCACATTTGCCATGTATTGTAAGATGAAATCCTAGGGAACTGAATAGAATCAAGCTTGGTTGAACCTCCAGTATGCCTCATCTCGAATCAACTCTTCTGATTACAAGGTCTTGCAAACTTTTCTTGGATTATCTGATCGCTCATCGTTTCATGTTTCCCTTTTACCTTACAAGAGAGACTTTATTTAAAGCACATATGCATAGTACTATTTTACACAAAGGGATAGATTTATTGCATACCAAAATTTATCAGTGGTCCATAAATGAAAATCGTCATTATTCAAAAACTATAATCAATACATCAAAATCATATTATTAATATTTTCTCACAACTACGAAAACAGTGTGTATCAAAGAATCTACAATATGTTTCATTAATAATTTTACCATATAAAGAATATTGTATTCAAAAGGATTTAATTGACACTACATATTTTGTTTTAATTTGAACTGACTTTGCGAAATTGTTACCTTTTCCCACACTTGTTACATATTACATATCTAGATAATTTAAGTACGTAGTTAAGATATAGGTGTTCGCAGTACTTATGAAGATAGGTTACAATAATATGACAAAAATGGTTAAAATTTATTCTTGATAGAAGATGAATATGGGGAATAGGACAAGAGTACGTTGTGGTAAGTGTGACTAACGTGAGGCTTTACATGTCAACAATTGTTCTCAAAGGCAGTGCGTTGAGAAAAAGAGCTGTCTGAGAAAATCATGGTTTATGCCAAGTCAAATTGTGAATGGGAATTATGGTATCTGTACAGTAGGTAGGTATGTCTCCTTTGGAGGAAGTAAAGTCCAAGCCCAACTTGTGGCCATGCCAGTTGAATACATAAGATTCATAAAAGTCAAAGTTGGTAACCGAAGTAAAAGAGAAAATACTTTAGCAAAGCGAAATACGAAATGCCCTATGACTTTTATGAGTAAAGCTTACAATAAATCCTGTTTAGTTTGACACATGACACTTTATGAGTCGTATTCTGACCGATAAGTAGCTACGATGGCAGTTAATTCTCATTTTTCCTTTCCTCAAACTAGAGTAAAATCTACCAAATAATAGAGATTTCTTCTCGTAACACTTTCACACATTAACCTTGAATTATTTACCGCCAATTGCAACAGTAAGCAATTATTTTAGATTATTTTCTTCCTTTCAAAGTGAAAAATGAAGTGATTATTTTAATTAGAGCAACCGACATTTATCCGTTCCTGGTAAAATGGCCAGATAAAACTTTTCTAAATATCTCTTGTGCTGTGCACTGCACATGTATCGTTTTGAAAAGAAAAAGTATCCTCCCAAATAACTTTCACTACTTTCTCCGGGTAATTTCCAGAGTTGTCTCTTTTGTGTATTAAATAACATAGTACTACTAGAGTTTAGCGCCCTTGTTGTACAGAAAACGGTGTGAAACCGGGACGGGATTGTCAGTATTTCAGCATGCAGATAATCAAGTTGACACGAATAGCACAAACAATAGTAAGTATTTTGATGAATGAGAGGAAGGGAGGAGATTGGGAAGGCAGTTCTCCGTCATTTTCCCAGCCGGAGCCCATTTATTTGAATTAGTCGACGTGAAGAGTAATTGAATTGAAACTTTGTGTATCCGACGACCAACTACAGCTCCCTGTCTTGTCCTTTCTTTTCTCATCCAACACAACTCTAAAAATATACTACCAGAAAATATGGACGAACAAAACAAGTCTTTAAACTACTTTCCCAAATGTCTAATGGCACTTTCATGAAGTTAGTGGTTTGGCAGAGAAAATAACCACTTCACTTAAAAGGGCTCCAAATAAGCAAGCCGTACTATATTTTTATGGAAATAAATATCGAGTACATGGAACCTATTTACTACTAAATTATTTAAAAACAATACAACCATTTTAAAAACGTTCGTTAGTATCTGTACTACGTGAAGAATAGCATTAATAACTATTTACCTAGAAAATTAAAATTAGGTATTAGTTATGTATCAGAGACTATGTATAATATGCTATTAAGAGACGCCCAAAGGTCTATGCAAAAGTACTCTGATTTGTATTCCCGCCCGTCGTCCGCCCGTCGTATGTATAAAGTGTGCGAACGCCATCCCACTTTCATCCCACTTTTTTTGAAAACCAATCATACATGTTCTCGGTAGGTTTAGGCGTAACCACACCATCTAATCAAAATAGTTCCCGGTAAAGAAATCGGACACAAAAATCTACTCCTCATTGGGCTTCTTACTGACTTTTTCTATGGTTATGTATAGATAGAGACTTGTATTTGATAATCATACAAAGGAGTACCGATCTGATATTTTCCATCGTGGTTGTTAATTAGGCAGTGAAAATAGTGGATGATATAAACCATGTTTAAGTACACTTTGTAAAAGATCGTTTACTATCGAAAATATATGAGTTGAGCTTAAAAGCCTGTGTATAACTCACGTCACGTCAGTAAAATGAAGGGAATACCTAGAAATGTTTGTACGATTGGAGAGAAAGTAAGGAGAAAGTCCAACATGACAGTGAACCACGAAACAGACCACATCAGACGCGGGGATGCTCTTTGAGAGTACAAAAGACAATTCAGTTCGCCTGGGCTGTCTACTGTGGCTTTGCTTGGTTTGGCTTGGCTCTCCCTACCATGGGCTCCGGTTCACGGAGAATTTAATCTCCTCACAGCTTCTTATCTTTCCTTATTATATTACAACAGTAGTAAGTAGGTAGTTTTACTACCTCCTCGTACTTACTCCCTTTAGCGTGCAATATGCTTTCTGGGTACGTAGTTTTAACAATTACACGGAAACTATATCAAGCCAAGTCATAGCACTTATTTAAGTATATAGGAGAAAATACGCTCACGTCCTTGTTGACTGAACTCCGTGTATTGTGTACTGTGTATTATATTTCAGTTTGACTTTACTTTCCCTGGCTTGTTTGACTTGATAAGAATGTAGTTGTGCTAGCAATTCAAGCAAGTGTAGTGTTGAGTTAGCTGCATAAGGATAAAGACAACACGGAGACATCAGCATCTCAACTGGAAATGAGAACGTGAGAGAAATTTTGATATTTATATGATGAATGGGATTAAATCTTGGTTACTAACAAGCAACACACAACTAACGGACACAGTTACAGCAAAGAGAATACTCGGATTTTACTTTTCCTTTAACAAGCTTTGTTGATTGTAAGCAACTTAAGCTAAGACTCTGACTGCTCTCCCTCATAGTTAAAACTACATTTTATATGCAAGTCTGCACGCTCTCCTCAGATTACGTAACTAGCTGGTGGATATATGTGATGTGGTCTTGTACGGCCCTTTCCTTTTCTCATCACACTCAATGCTCACTGGAGTTACCAATTAAAAATTTACTACTTGTTAGCATATGTGAATATTCCTGCAGCCGACTCATAATTATGTCGCCTTAAAATAACAGTCCCTAAACCTTAATTAATATTCTGCGGACAAATTCTCGTGTCTCCAAGTTCGTGAGAAACGGTTTTAAAATCTTTTAGCTGATTGTCAGTGATAAGTTCTTAACAAAACTGCTACAGGATTAAAAGTACAGCGTAAGATAACTTACTTATATTGATTCGTTCAATACACTCTCAAAATTCTGTCATTCTAATACTTTACTTGACGTTCTCACTTGACAGAACCACGATTAGGAAATTGTAATAATTGTAATTCTTAAAATACATTATGGTGATTTTAATAACTGGATTTTTGTGTATTTGCAGTACATACCCCGATGGTGCCACAAGAGATGGCAATGCTTAGCTCGTCTGTTTAATGCTTTCATGGGGTTTTGTCGAGTGGACCGAGATCCGGATGATCCTGAAGAGCTAGAAGACGAACACGCGTCTCCAGGGTGTGGCACTCCTGCTTCTATTGAAACTCCACTTCAGTCTTCAGTGTCCAGATGTACCTCTCTCAATGTGATCCGAGATCCGCTGGCTCAAACACCAACGAGGAGAAATGATTCAGTTGTCTCACCTATACAGTACACTCAGGCTGTTACTCATCATACGGCTGCCACCGCAGATGGTTTGTCAACCTATTTTATCATTCTCGTAGTTAATGTAGTACTTACTTTAGTTGCGAAAACTAAACATCAAACATCTCCAGAAGGAATAATATCTCAGAATATTTATTACACTCAAAACATTTTCCTTGTTAGTCTTTTGCTGAATTTATGTACATTCTTCAATAAAAGGACAACCTTTTATAATTACACAGGTGAGTAAGAGGAAGCACTGTGCTAAGGGAATTCCGTAGAGTATGCTACTTCCAAATATAAAGTGCATTTAAAGACATCTTGATTATGTCTAAAAATGTTGAGGTTCCATTGGGTCGAAAATGAAGTAGGTAATTTATTTGAATTGAGCGAAGTGAAACGAGTAGATCTAGAGTGGTTAAAAGTTTTTGGTAGAGTAGATAGTAAACATAGCGAAGGGTGTATGTAGCATGTGGTTTAGTTTGGTTTTGGTGAAGGTAGGTATTACCATTGGTTGTTACTCTTTGCTATATTTCAAAGTCTCCTGTCCTGAGTAGACAGGGAGAGCCGGGCTCGGTTCAGATGTTGAAACTTTCTTAGAAGAGTCTGTCATTTGGATTTGCTTTTAAAGAGAAAATGTAGGAACTACTACATAATGTAGAATGCAGAGCCCCATATTACATATCTGAGTAATGTAATATAATATCGAGTTAGAGAGATAGTTGATAGTGGAAGGAAAGGAGAAGTTTCACTAGAGAAGGAGAAACTGTCCAAGCGAATAGAATAGTAATACTATTGTGTACGATTGTCAGTAAGTAGAGTAGACTACAGACTCAGAGTTGAGTAAGGAGAGGAACTATTTGGTTTTGGTATTATTGCTAAGTTTTATTTGTGAGTAGTATGGGGTATAAGGGAAAGTATCTTTTGCGTTGATTCTTCGTTAGTTTGTCGGAAAGTACAAGTGTATTGTATGTCATCATATGTAGAATGTAGTTTAGTAGAAAAGTACATAGAGATGTGGTTTAGTTTTCGTTAGTTGAGTTTATTTGAGATGAGAAAGAGAGAGAGAGAGAGAAAGAGAAGTGAAGAGAGTTAAAGTTAAAGGAGTTAGTCTGTGTGGGTCTGTTTAAGTCTCGTATTAAGACTGGGCTGCTTGGCTAAAGCTTTCTTGACATGTGTTGATTGATGTTAGGGGAAAACGCCAGGAAGGAAAATAAAGGAAAGCGGGAATTACTTTGTGCGCCATAACAGTCAAGTTGGTTGAATGTTGAAAGACTGGGAAGAGAGTAAAAGAGAAAACTCGAGTCAAGGGAATTTGTTCGTGGAAAGTTTTTTGCTCGTATGTAAGATAACAGCTAGTAATTTAGAAAATAATGAGCCATATGTTGGGAAGGTAGGAGAGAGAAATCTTTCAGTGCTGGATAAATACGTAACAATACCTGCAGTTGGTTAACGATCGACGACGGACAACGACCTACCTTTTCTAGTGCTAGTCACCAGTCATTTTGTATTTACTTATCTATTTACTATTGATGTTGAGTGTTGACTATTGACTGTTTTCTTTTATGTTGCAGGTTCAAACGGTAAATTGCCATCGAGCGACTCCGTCTACACAATTCTGATCCGCATCCCTGGAGAAACGGACGGGAAGAACGCAAGTATTCGAATGATACAAGAACCCGGTCCGCTGCCACCACTTCCAGTTCATCCCAAGGCGAAAATGGTTTCTTCGAATCCAGATCATGTGTTGGGGGCATCTGGTTCCCCTGGTTCGGGTAGTGCAGTTGTTTCAGCCACAGCGGGACCATCCTCCTCAGTACCAATGCCCGGTTCCTCAGCATTGGCAAGACGGCCTTCAGCTGCTGCGCCTCCCTTGGGGGCTCGAGTCATTCCAAAACCTTTAACAAGTAAAGGCTCCACAGGGACAATCTCTTCCTCTTCTGCAGTCACTCCTGCCCAACCCAAGCGAAAAAAGAAAAAGAATCAGGAAAAGAAGCAAGAGAAAAAAGCGGCCAAAACGCTGTCCGCCATTCTCCTCGCTTTTATTGTCACGTGGACGCCGTACAATATTCTTGTGCTGTTGAAAACCATCTTAGCAAGCAACGAAGTAGAAAAAGATCCGATTCCCGATGTCTTATGGGACATGTCCTACTACCTGTGCTACATCAACTCCACCATTAATCCTATGTGCTATGCTCTCTGTAACGCCTCCTTTCGCAGAACTTATGTCCGAATTCTCACCTGCAAGTGGGACAATTCCAGACGTCAAGCTGTCAACAGAGGCTTTTACAACTGATTTAGGGTATGAATAGCAAAATCTTTAAACTTACCAGTTACCAAATATAACTTACTCTCCACTATACTCAGTACACACAAATACATTTTGTACTTTGTCCGAGGTGCCACTACTCACGCCAAAACAATACACAATCAAACAAAGGAAAACTGTTTTTTGCTATTGCAGTCTTGGCCTTTCTTTGATTTTGATTTGTAATCCAATTACATTACCGTAGGCACTGGGTACTGGCACTTCTAGTATCAGAGCAGGGAAAGGCAACGAAGTCAGTGACATAAAATCGTTATTAAGTTATTACTAACGAATGCAAATCTGGATTAAGAATCAGTTTCAATGTAGTCGTCACCACTATGGATTTTGTCTACTAAACTAAACTTCTTTCGATAGAAAGGTGAAAACTAGGTTTATCTTTATCCTAAATGTTGTAAACTTCCGAATTTGCAGTACGGATACAGTTAGCTAAATATATTATATATGTGTTCAATATTGAGAGCCATATTTTAAACAATAAGCCCTCTCTATCTTTGGTAAACATTTGGTTTACAATATCCTGTGACATGACTACAGTACGTAAAATTTATGGTACTGGATTGCTTTACAGTAAAAGAAATTGTGGGACAGGTACACTAGATAGTGGATACAATTTAAGCTGTACTCGTTAACGGTTTACAGTCACAATGTGTAAACCTTTTTATGCAGCTGGAGGAAGAGAAGAAAGAAGTGCATTATACAAAGACAGTTACAATGCTGTTTTCCTTGTAGCCTGCTGTCATGATCTTGTGCAGAGCACCTAAGCAAAAAGTATTAACGTAAATTATTGTCATTGTCACTGTCTTATTCTTGCGTAAATTCTCCTCTACTACGATTACTCTTTGTGTCTCTCGACGTACTGTCTCTGCATGTCTTCTCTAGTTCCCCTGTAGTAATTAACGGACTGCGAGATAAGCTTCAGTACCTACTCTGCCTACTTATTCAACTACAATCGTTGTAAATTGCCATTAAGTCAATTTAGGTTCGCTCTTTCCTGAATTATGTATTAACTTGGAGCTACTACTGAACTAAAGAAGATAAACTATCGATGAGATGAGCAAGTGTTGATGCGCACTTCTTTAGCAAGGACATGAGTCAGGTGAATTTAAATTCGCCAGCTTTTGGCAACTAAACGAAATTCCCAAGCTTCAGGCACAAATGATGGTCACTGCAATGCAAGTAAGGGGTTTCAAGTTAAGACCTGCTATAAATATTTAGGAAGTTACAAGTTACTGTTACGCATACTACAATTATGTTTCACATCGCCCTGACGCACAAAGTTATACAGTTTGTCTAAGGAAAGCTGTAAAACATTAAAAGAGACTTAAAAGTTGGCGAATGTAATGGAAAGGATAAATTGAAAAATAGCTGGCTTGAATTATTCTGAAATTGAAAATCATGTAAAAGGAGCTTAGAAGTTTTAATTGGAGAATCATGCAAAATGTAGACGTAAATATTAATAATTAATACATAGCTTACTTATGTGGATAAAACTTCGGCTTTGTGTACTCTTCCTCTCTCGTAATCAAAACTTAGTTTTGTTTGTATTGTATTGTACTGCCATTGAGGTGCTAAAATTGTCTCGACAGTTAACACTTATTTATACTTTCAATAAAGTAAAGTATTCATACGAATTTTCTCTACTGTATACTGTTTCAATTTCTTTTCGGGTAGGTATTTTATCCACTTATCGCCCTCGACCATTTTAACATGTTGGGGAAGATGAAATAATAGGAGTAGCAACTTATCACTTAATTAAAGAGATACTTAATGTCTTGCTGTGTCCCGCACCCGCAACCCGAAATTCTTGTTTAATCACCGATTGTTGAACACATTATAGTTTTTTGTCTTTGCAACTCATATGATTTACCAGTATTTTCTTAACATTGATTCTCTACTTTTCTATCATTGGCCATTGGCCAAATAGCTGTTATCTAGTAGTTATTAAGTTACATTACTTTACAGTACAGTGCACTATGGTCAAGTTATGATAGTATGGCCGGGTTAGAGGAAGATCTACTTAAAAGTGTAAATTCATTTAAAGGCCATATTATAGGTATCGCAATCTGATTGTATTTCACATTACCCATTTGTTAGAAATAATGATTTCCGCCTACACAGGAAGAGTTGAACATTTGTACTCTTTCCGTTACATTATAGAATTGCGAGTTCGTAAGTTACTTAACAGTTTGAAAAACAGAAAATAACCTTGTGTCAGTGTAACGCATTGCTCACGCCTTCAATGGAATTTGATTTGTTTGGACCTTGTATTTATTTATAGTAAAATAGTAGAGAAAAAATCTTTGCCTTTGGTTACGCGACGTCACAACGCAGCTGAAATGTGTGTTCAATTCTGAATGAGAAGTTTTATCCTTTGTATTGAGCCTAAGGAAAATCTTGTAGGTGTAAGCATGGCATGACGTACTGGTGGGTCGTAGTATTGTAGTAGGAAATGGCATAAAAATCTGATGGTAAATACTTAAGCATCGTCTGTCAAAGCAAAAGTTCTTCCCGAGAGAAAAGACAATCATTAACTTAATCAATCTAGCATAGCTCATTCCACCACCCAGCGAAGTTACGCTATAAAGCTCTTCTCTAACATTTAATGCCCTAGATAATGAAACTGCGTCCGTTGATATCTGTATGTGTGGTTTGGTTGTAATATTATAAGAGCCCCGTAGGGTTAAGGCTTAAGAAATATTTACACAGATGCTGCTTGGTATACCTATTCCACTTCTATACAATCTTGGATACAAAAATAATACATCATACTAGGTAGAAAGGTTCTCCGTATTGCTAATCGACAAAAGGAAATTGTTCAAGAGCTGAACTTTTTATTCAATTGTTTTTGTTTGAAATTGAATTTAGGAAGGCTATATATGAAATATGTTTGATACCTACTTAAAATATAGGTATTAACTATTTTCTGCTCCCGGAAAGCTTTTCCTGCATTTCTTTTCAAAGTTCTGTTGCAAAAGTATTTCTTCTTCCAAAGTCAGTCTTATTCGCATTACATTTCATCATTTGAAAGATGGTAATAATTTGAGTATATTATGTTCACGTAAATAATATTAACTATTAAGTGGTAGGCACTGTTACTTTTGTGGGAAAATTCGCTATTTCTATTTGGGGTTCTCTTCTATTAAAAATGTAGTTGTAAAGTTGAATCTTGAATCACACCGCAATTTCATGAATTGAGATGCACACCACAAAGAATATGGGTACTATTATATAAGGAAAGGAAATGCCGAAGGTGAAAGTCGGAGAAAGTCATCGCTTTCGTCTTGGCTTCGCTGACTTTCTCCTTAAAGCTTTCAAACTTCACCTCATATTATATTACCACTATTTTCTCCTTTTCTTCAACTTATGTGTCCTGACTGGTCTGGTTATTAGCCTGATGCTACTGTTGAGGAGACGACCCGGCCTCTTCTACATTTTACTTACATTTGGTGTGTAGAAATATCCTATCTTGAAAGTTGTGTTGACTTAGCTAAAGCACATTATATTATATGTACTATTACTAGACCAGGAACATGCTACTAATACAAATAATATACCACCCGTGTAAAGATGCTTTTAAGTTCTGTTACCTTAGATCTTTCCGGACAAAACCGACAGAGTTTTCACATCTTCATCTCAACTTCTAATGCTATTATACCGAAAACAATAGTCTCATCGTGAAATCCCATTACCAGTATTTTGTACTCGGGTAGAACTTCCGTACTCGTGTTTAAGTTATTATTTCACTGACAGAAGAGTATTCAAAACTTTACCCTTGAAAAGTAGAAACTTTTTAATTTTCTCCTATTGCATAAGATTCAGCTCATACTTGCAGTATACAAATTAGATGTGCGTTGTACGTTCGTTGAACAACTTTCTCCAAGTTAAATTAGTGGGGCAAGAAACAGAATTATTATTAACGTTTTCCGCTTATCTAGACTTTACGTTTGTGGTCTAGTCTACTACGTTGCAGGTTATTCTTTTTTTGGGTTTCCGTATCTGAGATCTGTTAATAGCGGATGCTTTCCATATATTTCTAGGGGTTTCTAGATCTTCCCTGAATTTGTTTTGTTTGTCTATCGGAATCAGATTATTTTGACATCCCTACCCTGTATTTGTTGTGCATTGAACGGTATTTGTCAATGAAAAGTTCTACTTTCACCGATAAGTAAAATTCTACAAAAGAACGTTTTAGTAATGTTTCTATTAAATACAATCATTTAAGGTGCTGGCATTGATTGAGCCGACGGAAACTACCTATGCATCCAATTTGAGTCTATGGTATTACATGATTTGACTTTCGAATTCGCAGTCTTGAAAAGATGTTCAGTGATCTGTCCATCTGTCCATATTTTTCCTTTGGGCAAAGCTTAATTTGCGATGCCATGCTAATTGTAAATGTTGCAACAAGAAATATTATTTTGCATTAATTATTCGGTAAACAATATTAAACAAAATGCAAATATTTACCACATTTGATATAACAAATCAAATTGCTACTCCCGGTTCGCCATTTCTCTTGCGATGTTACAAATTAAAAAACGGCGATGTTTTTTGCAGCCTTCGAGGAAGTGTAACATTAATGTTTAAAGTAACATAAAGCATAAAGAACGTTATGCAGATCGTAAAAGTTTGCTTTCCGTTAAATAATATTATAGTTGATAGTTGTAGACAGGGTTGATTATTGATACCAAATTGAGAATTGATTAGTGAGTACACTAGGGGACGTACTTTTGAAGGCCATTTAAATTTCATATGTTTGCACAAGTGGAATGTAATTTCAATTTCGATCTACAGATAAAGGAAAGTGATTCAGCGAACGGTTGAGTAAATAATGTTAAGGCAAATAACGAATTTCAAATGTTGTAGGACGTGAACTGAAATGAGAAAAGTCTGGTAAGATAACTTGTATATTTGACTTATCAAATCACATACAATTGACAATTGTTAAAAGATTTGTACCATGAAAAGTACTTTGACAAGGAAAAAATCTATTATAGTCTTACAAAAACTACAGCAGTTTCGATCAACGAAACAAATCACAAGGAAGAATACCAAAATCAAATCAACCAAGGACAAATCTTGTAAACGTACGATTAGATAAGGGATACTGCTAACAGAGCACAGTAACTAACTAACTATACCAAATGCCACTGAAAGGATGCAAATACCTATCAATATTCTAAACTAAAAGCTAATGCAATTAAGATTTTTGTAGAAATGAAAACCATGAATTTTTGATGTGGTCTTAGTGTTGGGTGATTGATTGAGTGAATATATGGCTGGCCATTATTTCTCTATCGGGAACCCAATGCTATTGTAACCTCCAGAAACTGAGAAACTGTTTGTATTCGAGAAATCTACTATTACTCGATTAAAATTCTCTATTTGCATCCACGTTCATTCACTCCACTCACGTTTGTCATCTACACATATAACATAAAGATACAATACAATACATACCTAATCCACACAAAACATCACATCACATCATACTAAATAAAATATGTATTTAATTAGCATTAGGAAGAAGTAGTCCTGTCAAAATAAAAATCAAAGTACAATCAGATCAGAATCTAGAGACGGAAAAGTACTGAAAGTAGTACTGAAAATGTTCTAACAGATTCAAAGTAACTTGCGACACAAAGATTATTTAACTACACTCATCGTAGGTTAATTTATAAACTATTGTAAACTGTACTAACGATTGTGGTATATCATGTATACCAACGAAAGAAGTGAAACCAATTAAAAGTTTCCTACGCACTTAGGTGCTTTATCTGTAACTGTCACGTAGTTTTGTGTCGTTGTCACCTATTAGTCAAATTAGCCAGATAACTAATCTAAAACTCAAAGTACATATACATAACTTCTATACATACAGATTACAGATATTTACTATTTAGAGAGTAGAAGCACTCAAACAAAATAATTCTCTATGATTCTTCGTATAGACGCTAAAGATAAAATTGATACATACCTACATTGAAATAAAAACAGTTGAATTGATGAACATAGCAGCTTAATATTTAGATATGTATAATGTATGTCGGAAATGTCAAAACTGCTGAACTACTTACCTAATGAGAATTCCAAAGGAAATTACCCAATTAGTGCGCCAAAGAAACTGCTTTAATGTTTCTCCATCTCTTTTATTTAAATGTTGACATTATTCATGAGATACGTAATGGAACTTAATAAACATTACTAATTGAGATAAATACTAGTTTGCAGGAATAGATTCCACATCTTTCTGCTTGTTGTACACATAAGGTAGCGTAAGTAGTGTTTAATATTTGATAGCTTTGCCAAATAATTCCAGGCGTGTGGCGAAACGACTGATATTATTGAAACACATTGAAATTTTAATATAACCGTTTGTATTAAGTTTAAAATGTTTAATACTTGGATATAAGATTGTTAAAACGAGGTCTGATGTTTGATTGTGAGAATCCTATAAAGGATTTAATAATGTGGTAAGTACAATTACAATGAAGAGTATGTCTTAAATACAACTCGGAGATTTTCAATAAGAAGCTTATAATAGTATTCATAGAGACGTGCCGCATCGACCTAGAATTAGATTAAAGTACCTTCTACGACTTCAAAGAGTCTATTCTCAAGAAAATAAAACAGTTGTAAATTGTAGATAGCAAAGATGCATGCCGCTATTCATAAATGTGTATTATGTAATGCTGTGTAAAGTAATTTAATATATTATGAAGCTTTAACCACCTTGTTACTGCAGAGTGTCATAGAGAATACTGATTACGTAATTTAGGTATGCTAATTGTAAACAGAAAATAAGTTGGTACGAAAAGTAAAATAAAGAAAAGGGGATATAGTGTGGTAACTGATTTAAGTGCAGTCAGACAAAATCGAAAAACCAATTTAAAATAGATTAACCTAACCTTTCTTACACATACTATTTACTAATTGTAAGAATGATTGCAGACACACACCCACTAATAAAATAAGTACATGAAGCACATGCAAAGTACATCCTAAGGTACGGAATCAATGTATGCAAAAGAGCGGTGAAACGAAAAGGTAAACTGGATAAATAATTAGATTTCACAGACTAGTAAATAGGAATATAGGTACTTATGACTAAGTTTGTAGTATTGTTATAAGATTTGTAGAGAATTCAACTAGAGTAGTTTGTTAACGTAGCGTAGCACTTTGTAATTAAATAAAAGACTTGAGTTATGCTAAATCCAAGTAAAAGTAAAACAAACGAAGGAAAGAAAGTAGGAGACTTCCAGTAGACTGGCAATCGTAAGTTAAGAAAGTTAAATAAGATAATTTATGTATGTACATAGTAAATAGTGGTAGTTAATTTAGTATGTAGAGGACGATACGGGTGTTGCGACCAACCCTTGGAGACAATCTGTACTGTACATAAAATAAAATAAGGTAACACTACTACATAAATACAAAATACAACACTACTGACACTATCCCTACTGTATGTACTTCATAAATAAATCATAAACTACAATTCTACAACAATTACAATAAAATAAACAAACACAACTTAAACTAAGTTAAAACGAACACAACTGAACTATTCAAATTGAAATACTAAAATCCTCTGTGTTTGCTCAAACCACATGAAATCAGCATGAGCAGCAGGAACTGCTTTCCTTGTTCGAATAAAATAAATGTTTTCTACTTGAAACTCCCACCATCGTTTAATGCAATAATTATTTCACACATTCGGCACCATAATAGTAATAATCAATTCTTTATTACATTTCATCTCATAATACTATCATACTTAGGATTCATTACATTTATATGCAGTAAATAGTATACAGTAATACATAAATGACAATACCTTAATATATTATTTACACAATATGAATACCTGACCTGACCTGACCTGTCGTGACTTAGGAAGTTATATAGGTAATTTTTATTTTCAGCTCAAATACATAATGTTCTATTAAGTACGTTTGTCCATGTCTGTTTTGTATGTATGGTAAAGCGTAAGATAACTGACTTTACATTCGTAAGCTTTTTCTTTCCAATTTCACTTCACTCCTCTCCAGTTCAATTATTAATTAATTACAATAAATAATTTATACTAGTTGGGCATTTCTTTTGTAACACATTCCATTTCACACACAATATTAATTACTTAGCTCTCCTACAGCATGAATCAAAAATATCCTAGCATAATGCTTTCTCTCATCCTCAGTTGTTCGGACCGGTAAACTAAATGAAGGAAATGGTGAAAGTTTTAGTACACGTTGATAAAGAGAAAGCATGACATTAACATAATTTTGTTTCACACCATAGAATTACCTAAAATGGAGTATCTGTAATGCACTGTGGCTTGGCTATTCATAATACGTATTTTAATTAGCGTCATGTCATCTCCATTTCCTAAGGACGAGGAAATTCTAATAAATTAATCATAATAAGTTAGCACTTAGCAGAGAGCTATCATTATTTTGAAACTTCTCGTTTAATGCGACTTTTATTCGATGAAGACGTTGAGGTGGCTGAGGCCGAGGAGCTTTGGTGATGATGGTGTTGGTGATTTGAATGAGATACAGAAGTTGACGATGAAGAACCTGACTGTGAGTTCTGAAGTGCTGAGCGAGCAGCCAACGCAACATTCGCTGCTGAAGGAACCAAGTCGATAGAAAGAGGACCTTTGGATCCACTGAGACCTGCTGCTGCTGCAATTACACAACGAAAATACAAGTCAGACATTTTTAATACTTACCAACATTGCATAATCACAATCCATCCAAATTCCAATAATTTATTGCCTTTATACTACACTGAAGTATGCTTGCAATTTTTACGTATGAAAAATGCGATGTTAATTTTCATCTGTCGTAAATGAGATAATGTTCATTATTTATGCATTTAGGTACACAACTAAGTAAGTAATAAAAATAGGCAGGAGAAATGCATTAGCAAGGGATATACACAGCGGAAAGCAATTAGTCACTATAAAGTTCGTAAGCTAATAGAATGCACGCGGGAGAAAGTGTCTATTTAACATTCACCAGATATACTACAGGATAGAATAGGAGGATATCAGAATATTATAGTACTAGCAGCATATCCCTCAGGTATAAAAGGTTTCCCTGTTCCTTCTACTAGAGAGATACTCGCCGTAGTTCAATTTAGTTTCATGAGCACTCTATCTCATCTAGTTTCTGGTGGAGTACAGAGAAAGCCGAAAGCAAAGGAACGGTAACCGAAGGTAATGCACTTTGTCTGAGTATTGCTTGGTTATGCAGAGTATTAGCTTCTTTAGGACTACTCAACTCCATCCGTCTAAATAATTCATTCTCGTGCTCAGTCATTCATGAAATTCCTTTTCTTCTCTTTCCGTTCGTTTGTTCTAACGCCAGAGCTGACAAGTCAGACTACTTTTCTGACTTTCCCCAGCAAAAATGTTACCATTTCACATCTTCTTCCTTATCGCTTACACTTTTTAAGTTAGTTAAACGTAAGAAGTTAATGCTTTTACTTTCATAAAATATTAGCGCTTCCGGAACACATAGGTCGCCACTATATACAAATATCCATTCTTTCATCTCACGAGTTCTTCTTTTCCACTACTTTTAATTCTTTCCAGTGACAAACAAAGCTCTTCTAAGGGAGCCAAATCTGTATTCCAACTCTAACCAATAATTAAGACTAAATCGCTAAAATCACCTCAGTTTTCCCTGAACGCGCATCCAATATATAATTTTCTTACCTGTACCTTATTCACTGATTATTCATCTCATTTACTCCTAATTTATTACTCCCTGACTCAGATAATTAAAAATTATGCAACGTTATTGAAACATACTAATCTAATTAAGATTTTATTATAAAATCACTGAAGAAGCAAAATTTTTTGACAGACCTTTCATTACCAAAATGCGCTTCTAAGAGCACATACTGACAAATTAATTACTTTTACGAGCTTTACATGCAAATTGTAATTATGATACATAAAATAATAGAAATATGAACCAAATGTTTTGAAGATCAGATGAAAACCAAAATAGTTACTCTGAATTCCTTTAGCTATCTGCGTTTGCATATTCAAAAGTACACTTACTGGCGCAATATTTGTCTTAATATGACAATCAATTTAAATGTTTATCGCTTAAACTAATGTTAAAGTAGAATCGCAGTTGTTGGTACCGATCGGTATCATTAACGTACCCAAAATATACCTAATTCAACCATTAAGCAAATTGAAATTGAAATAACGCATCCAGATTGAGTTCCTTCTAAAGCACCAGATAAACACGAAAATCTTATCTATTTGCTTCCACTAACTTTACTTACGTGTACAACAAGTAATATAGAGATTAGAGAAGCTACCCAGAAATAACACACCAAAGACAGAGTCATTTGAAGCAAAGATCTAAACCGATCCTTAACATATTTAAACAACAAACACACGAATTTACACTGCTACTTCTACCCAACTCTACGTA
Source organism: Yoshiicerus persimilis (assembly GCA_020352615.2). Classification (NCBI taxonomy): domain Eukaryota; kingdom Metazoa; phylum Arthropoda; class Collembola; order Entomobryomorpha; family Tomoceridae; genus Yoshiicerus; species Yoshiicerus persimilis. The sequence goes on from CM036941.2 coordinate 24,273,964, forward strand.
TCTAATGGTGCAGTGGAATACAGTACAAGCTGGTGGAAAATCACAATTTGCGCTTCGCTTCGTCTCAAACGATTTACAGCTACAAATGATAAACCTTCCTAAATTAGAGGATTGCTTTACAGATATTACAGTGTGCTAAACGAATTATCTAATGAATGCGGCTGTGAATAAAGCAAAATTAATCCATATATTGCAAGAATATATAGGTTGGGTAGTAGTAGTACTGCGTTGCAGAAATTTAGGCATGCTAAGGTTCCTTATTGGCAATCTTAAATAAATTACCTAAGATTCCATAACTGTATCAGAGAAATGTTCTAACCCTAAAATACGATGAACAAAACAAAAACACATCCACAATACAATCTAGGAATACCATAATTATACCAGCAAAAAATCTGTATAGGATGCAACCAAACTTGCGTGCTTTGCTGCACCTAACGATGAAAGTTAGCACGGACTAGATTTCCTTATTTATTGTATTTACTACGCTTATTAATTACCTGAACTTAACTCCCGATCTCTAATAATACTTCCTAACCATGTGCTTCCTAACTAATTACACGATAATTTTCCTCCTCTAAGCGTTTCGTTTCCTCTTTACTTCCCCGATTGCACTGAATTGGTTATATAACTGATTGGTATAAGCAATCACACGTACTAGCATACTATAATGGAAACAGCCCCTACTTTACTACATTTCCAAACTGAGATTCTGATATAATAATATAGTTATAGGATCACTACGACAAATAACAGCAGGCCAGAAGAAGAACAAGTACACCCCAGCATGACGCTCAACGCACTCATCTCTACCAGCTCACTTGTTTGTGATTGTTATTACGAGTATTACGAGCTGACTTACACACACATGCAATGTTAACAGAACTCAAAGTAATTAATACGACATCCTTTAAATTATACGGAAATCTGAAGCCATGCCATCCCATTAAACGTTCCATGCAGCTATCATCAAGAAAAGGAATCTAACAGCGCCGATGAAGTTAATCACCCTAAAGAGTCAATCAAAGTTACCAACAAAAAATCAAGTTTTGTATCAAGAAGGAACTTGCCAAAAACTTCATCTTTTATTTCTAATTGAGATAACTTGACTAAATTGTGTAGAAAAGACGTAACATAAATAAGAATAACGTACCAGTAGCCGAAGCTAATAATGCGGCGAAATTAGGAGGCAACAGTCCATTTGTGAGGGGTAAAAGGGGAGGCACTTCCTTAGGCTCCTCGCCATCAGAGCTTCCAGTCTCGCTCTCGTCGTCCTGTTAAGAGAAATACATTCAAATGTAATAATGTCAAAGAGTAACCAAAGGTTATGACTATTAATAAAGAAATACACTGGGTTAATATGCAATGATATCATAATTATAATATTTTGCTTTCCTCTTATCTTAGGGAATAATGCATATATTGTGAGTGCACCACATTATGTACTTAATTAGCTAGATATTTAGATATGGGTATAGCAAACAGTCCCCCAAGGCTTCCTTAACCACTCAGCATAATTAAAATTTGACATGATTTGAATTAATTAGGTTTTATCTACAGAATTTATTTGCATACCTGGCATACTCTGTTTTGTTTATTAATGCTACTCACTGACATGTATGTTGTTGACTGAGTTCGTTGGTTAACTATGTTAAAACTCATGACAGAACTGATCGGGTTTCACAGTACATTTCAGAGAATTACCCCGCAGGACACAACTGCAACCCACACCCAACCCAAAATAGCGTCATATAAAATTATTTCTAAACAAATATTACATTTCACTTCATTTTAAAGCTAATTATAAACAATTACACTTTCCCAACTACTAATTCATTGGGTGCCCCATAGTGTCATGTTACACTTACACTATCAGTACTACCTATGCAAATCGATATTACAGCCAGACACACGTTATGGCACGTTCTCAAGTTTTTAAATAGTAAATTAGAGATCAAACAATACCATAAGGTAGAACTCCTAATTATACTATTTTCTATAGAATATCAACATTGTTTAAATAACAATAACAATTAATAAATTTGCTAATTACTATAAAATATACCTTTCCATTTCCATCAACATTTGTAATCTCTAGCACAATTACAATGATGTTCTATCGTTGTTTATGAAGTTTATCGCATGATTACTATTTGTTGGCATTTTAAGAACAAAAAAGATGAATAAATTAAAAAAGATGTCGTTTTTAGGTTATAACATAATGAAAATATATAATTTGCCAATTTCCAGACTAATTTTTAATTTCAATTTATCAAACTGCAATTATTGCTACAAGTTCCTTGACCCTTTAGATACAAAGTATTACAATAATGGAAAATGACGCTAGCGTTTGTTGATTCATCTACAATGCAACACAATGCAATGTTGTAAGCACTAAGAAGTGATGTGCACGGCAGAAGTCTGGTATTATAAGTATAATTGCAGATTATGCATACGTTATAATATGCAGCTTAGAATATAATTTATAACAGTGGTGGATTATCTTTAAGGATACATCAGACATGATGGAAGAGAAGTAGAGAAGCGTGTATTTGCCTGTCATAGGGAAGCGAGTACTGACAACAGCACACAACAAATCCCATTCCACATTGGATAGCATTATCTGCATGTTGTGCAGAGATACTTGCATCCGCCCACAGTGAGTAAAGCCCATCTGCTTACAAATACCCGATTCTAAGTGACCCAGCCTGGATTTGGTGACCCGGAACATATTCGGATGTATTTCTGACTTTGAGTTACACATTTTAATACCACATGACCCCTTGTAGGTCAATCGGAAAGAAAATTCTGAACGAATTTTCTCACATGTGCTCTAAAAGGTAATAGGAAAGTAAAGCTCTCAATCTGAATGTACAATAAAAGTACAATACATACAATTACAATGGAGTGAAATGAAGAAACGAACCACGTTCTACGAACCGAACAACCACATCACATCACTTAACTTATTTATGTAGCAACTGAGCGTTCAGTTCAATGTTCAACCTCACTACATTGCATCCATTCAAAACATTCGAAAGAACTTGCATTCAATACAATACACCGCTATAGTACTTAAGTGTAGTTTCTAGTTATTTCGCCTTATATATCATACATATACATTCATAACATGTCTTCATCTAAGAAACCTATAGATTTATCGTTGAGTAAAAAAATACTCTTTTTCTCTATACCTTTACTGCCTGGTATTTATATAATCACTGCACTACTGGAGTATTTACTTATATAATAGTATTTAAGTACCTATACAATAGCTAAGCATAAGAGTTGGCCACTCTGCCTCTACCTTATCGGATCTAGCTTAACGCTAAGTTTCTTCTCTGTGTGCAATATAAATCCACAATACAATACAAAAGTAGTAAAGAATTCAAAGCTGCAGTGGTTTCCGTCTTGAATCAAGAGGAGATGAATGAGATCGAGATGTTTCATTTATTTCTTTGAGAAGCATTAAAAGATCTGGTTACAGTAGTACCCTTAAGTCCATTTCCTTTTAACGAACACTCAAATCCATTCGTACTCCTTTCATCTCACATTTCGTTGCCTTCACAAACGAGATTAGTTACTTATTAACAAATTGCACATTATTTTTCTACTCTATACGAGCTAATTTATAGTTTCTCACTTGCTATCAACGAAATCAACACTGCAAAATACTTAGATCATAAATAATGGAACGAAGGAAGAATACTTATCATTATAATTTATAATGATAGTGATCTACTGCAGGAGATACGGAGCTATTACTTTTTTGATACCCCTTAAGCAAATAGCAACTCTTGTGTAATTCCATCCATATCTGTATTTGAGTCGAGCAAATAAAACCATGGATAGAAATACACGTTAGCTCCGTTGATCCCGTGTATGTGAGATGTTAAGAATGAATGGAGATGGTAAATGGTTTGGTAAGGTGGAGGAAGTGAGGGTATCTAGGGAAATCAGTGTGTGGTGTGCAGAGAGAAAGAAGGCATCATCACCGTAGTTAAGGATATGTATAAGGCTATTTACTACCGAACCGAGATCCATCGTTTTCAACTACTGCAGCAAATCCAATATTACATCTTTTTACAAGTTACAAGTACATGAGATTAGATACTATTATATACATACTAGCTGTGCAAGTTAAGTTAGTAGGTCTGGAGAGAGAAAAATGTAAGGGAGGGTAAGGTACAGGCACTGAGCACACGACTAGGAATTATTCTTTGACTTGATTCCCAGAAGACAAGGAAGCAAGTCAAGTCAGCCTTCAGTTGAGACGAGACAGGCAAAGAAATGCTCCTACAGAATCCTACATACATGGGAGGAGGACAGAACAACAAATTCAAGGATAGGATAAGGAGTTACTTAAAGTGCCTTAAGAAATTCAAAGGACAACACACGTAGAAAAACGACTCAGACTTAGTAATGTTGGGTCGGGTCGGACGTCGGACATAACGCAATACAGAGAGACGTGTAGTAGATACCTCATCTGTATGTAGTATAGTAAGCAAGGTATTATCTATCGTACCTTTAAATGTATTGTTAAGGTTGAGAGTTGAGGTTGAGTAAAGAAGATAGCTACACTTCATTTCATCTCCTTATCTCACCCACACCATACAAACACACACGACCAGAGAGAATTTACAATACGTAGCTCCACAGAAGAAATGAGTAGGGTCGCCCGACAGAGAAGTTGGTTGTGTGTTGTAAAGGAGTGAGCTCAGTTAGTGTCCAACCACTTAGAGCAACACACACCTGAGTCACATTAGCTTCACTCAAACTAAAGTTGTAAGTGTTGTGAGCAGTCAAACCAGCTTAAGTAACTCTCTCTTAAGTAACTAACCAAAAAAGCATAGTGCATTAGGTTAGAGCACACAACTAAAGCTATGTCTAAGCCTGTTCAGTGCGTTGGTTCTGGTTGTGGTGAGGATTGTGATTTGAGGGCAAGCCAAACCATAGCAAACCAGACAGATGAAGGAGGCCACACCAGACCAGCCAAGCCACCTGTTCCTAACTACCCGGGTGCTACGCTACCCCGGGCTCCTACTTCATTCTCAATGGTCTACTTATCTTCTTCACCCTGAAAACCATCAGGTGATACTTTCTTTTATGGGATTTTCTGACTTTTTACTCATTTTCTCAGAATAAATTGTCACATCAGGTACGTTACATTACCACAGCAAGCCAAGGCAACTAACCAACATCCCTATCCTTTGAGGATACCTTCGCTAGAACTGCTAATGTAATGTATTCGTATTACTATTATACTAACAAATGGCAAATGTGCCCTACCAAAACACTTGTCACCAATTTTCATCAACAATAAAATACACTTTTATCAGTTTTCTTTACATCCCTACCAGTTTCAATGGAAATCTAATGGAATTTTAACTGTTTTTTCTCAAATTGGTTCACAGGTGTTACAAAACTCGTAGAATGTCTTTAGGGACGTGGACGAGATGGAAGTAATGGAAGAGAAAGTGGAGTCTTGGGAAACATACATACATAAAACACATAAAGAGCCCGACATGTGAGTCCTTTTATCTATATTTCCAACGCATGCAACAGCGACACATTCTACATACATACACTATTTCCCTTATCTAACAAACAGTAATCGCTTATAAAAACAATTTAACACAAAATTCCCGTATTAGCTAAACCTAAATGTCTATTTTTAACTTTTCTTCATTTAGCCATCCGCTTAACAAGAACCCATGAGTCTCAAGACGCCCCTTAACGATAATTCAATTACCAATTTATGGATTAATGATAAATTGCTACTGCGGATGCCAGCAGACGACAATAAACCATAATTTACTGAACAGTGAATTCTAGTAAGTTACCAGTTATACAAATTGTTATTCATAAAATACATTCATTATCTAATCTACTTTCATCGTGCTTCACCATTCCGATTAACTAGTTCTATTACTACAGATACAATACAATACCAAACCCATTTTATCCATTCTATATTCCTTATAATATTACAATAGTATATTATGTATGTGAATTTATCTTGGATATACACTTAAATACTTTCTGTTTTTCTCTGCTACAGAGTCAGTCAAGAGGAAACATTGGATTTATGGGACGATGGAAAAAGGGAATAGCAAAATAATCAAAAGATAAATGAACACCAGTTTCTTGAAAGAAGAATATCCGAGGTAAATAGCAGCATTAACGTATTCAATATATAAAATATTATTAGTTAAGGTACTTAAATAATTTCTTCGACGATTTAATGCATTTACTTTCTCTTACGAACCAAAAATAGTTAAAAATCTTTGTCGTTTCAATATTTAGTATTCTTTTATATCTGTGTGGTCGTAGAAGCTAAATATGAAGTATAATACTACTGTTGTTGTACTGTACTGTGAGAGAATATAAGGACGAGATAATAGGTTATATATAGGTATGTGGAACTTTGGTTGAGTGAGACGAGAAAGACAGGACTGTAATGCAACGATGCATTTACTGTTTACAGGCGACTACAGGAGGACAAAACAAAGAAGGACAGACAGGACAGGAAAAAGAAAGTTAGAAAAGTGGTAATAAAAAGTGAAACGCTTTCATTCTGCTTAGGTCTGTTGTGGACTCGAATGGAGAAGCTGGTATTGCTATTGGTGAGGCTATGCTAAATTCATGGAGGACGGGAGTGGAGGAGCGAAGTGAGCGAAGGAAGTGAGGGAGAGAAAATAGAGATGGGAAGAGGAGTGCAGAGGAGAGGAGGCAAAGAAGTCTGGCGAAGTGAATGGAAAGTAGAGGAGAGCATCCAGAGCGGCAGAGAAGAGAACACAGCATGAGAAAAGTATATTTGAAGTGGGTCTGGTATAGGAGGCGAGAGGACTAGTACATTACTTACATAACATTACTAGAGGAGAAGAGGAGATCAGACCATAAGTTACCAACTAACTCTCTCTTCTCGACTTTCACCAGAGCAGTTTATCCTGTCTCTATGCTACTTATTCAATTCTACACAGCTGGTTGGCTTATTGTTAGAAATGACTAAATTGGATACTGCTAGCTATGTATGATGTGATATCCTATCATATCGTGTCATGTCAGCCAAGCCATGTCAGGATATATAGACTATGTATTTCACTTCACAAACGACTACAATACAAAAGTAGAGTAACAGCAACACTCGGGCAAAAGCGGCTATCATCCTCAGCGAACTAAAGGAACCCATAACACATGAAAAATTCGATTCATTCTTATTTTCAATTGAATTCAAAAGGACTGAGAAGCTGTCTGTGCCAAGTGAACCAAACGGAGTCCGTCTAAACCGCCAAGCCAATTCAGATTTATATTCCATAACTATCATAAAAACTATGTACCACACTCATACGAACACATGCACAAAGCACAAGGCACAAGACTCAAGTTCAGAACGCAATAGTCAAATAATACAGTTTTATATCCCATATTGTGCATACAAGAAAAGGATAGATGAAGAGAACAAACATTTAATACTTGTAAGTTGTAACATAGTCATAACTAAAAATTCAGAACAAATGCTCCGCAAACATTCAACATATTACAATTCAATACATACTAGAATACACATACTCAACATATGTTCACTTCGATTTTACATTATTCACCAAAAATTGTTCTTGTCATTGTTTACAAGTATTACCAGTACTTTTATTTCATATTAGCTACTATTTCTACAGACATATATGATGCATGGACCTATAAATCTTATGTAGGTACGACATATCAAGGAATTCGCTACTAACATGCATTCATCGTTTCATCCTATTCTAATTTATTTTATCCTTACACATTTACATTTTATATTACATTACATGTAAACCAAGTTAGGTTAGGTACACTCTTATATTGCATTACAGATTGTATTTGTGTTTAACATGTAAGTATCTATATAAGATTTACTAGTATTACAGTTGTCTTGCTTTGATTTAGAATATCCTACGCTATATGGTACTGTTCAAATATTGTACATTGTAGCCACTATTGTATTCAATTCAATTTACCTCCTCCGATCTTTTCTATTCTATTCCATGTGCGATATTCCAAGTATTACTTCACTTTACCCATAATTCACATCGCAAAATTGCATAAGGTTCTTGCCAAAACGACCTTTAGTTCCGTTCACTCTCTTGCTCTCCATCTCTTTCACTGAAATACCTACTTCGTACAGAAAATAGGTACTTTGCATTTTAAATGTAACCAACTTACAAATCCACAAGCCAGTATACATAGATATATTACTATACTTAAATTACACGATACCTTCACGTATCCGAATGTAAATATAAGGTAAATGGTTTAAGGTACCTTAGATAGTTATAGGCACATTATGTCTTATGATATGATTGTAGTATTAAAGTACATACCATACCGGTGTGACAGGACAGACTAAACCAAAGCAACGCAATGCACCACACAATTGCAATGCTTTACTTTACTTGCCCAACCAAACTGGTCCTATGACTATAACCCAACCAACAACATAACATTTTCTCCTGTCGTTTCAAAATGTTTCCATTTTCCCATAAAATAACAGCAGACAGTTTGGAAATGTTTAAAATCCTGGTCTGGAATTCATTTGATTCCAGGCCAGCTTCTGTTTGTACTGCATGTGATGTGAGCTGAGAAAAGAAAAGGAGTGCTCCGCTGTTTTTCTTGTTGACAATATGATTTTGTGGGTTTAAAACAGAAGGAGAATAATATTATTTCTCTGGGCACTCTCATCATAAATCAGTCAAGGCAAGCCTTGGCTCGGCTTGGGCGTGAGTTTGTGTTTAACCGAGCCAAGTCAAAGCAAGCAATTCACGGCGGCCAATTTCACATTACAAACAGAACAGGAGACTTGACTAACTTTGCCTAGCTCAGTCAGATTCTATGTTAACTCAAAACTCCGCCCTCAATCTAACGACCTCACTTCACTAACTTTCCATCTATACATTTACAAAACACTTTTCAACCTTTTTTCAACTTTTACTTTTCCCCGTCGCAAATATCTCATCATTTATTCATAGGCATCCTCTTTTCTAATTCAAATACAAGCATTTAATTGATAATGCATTTTTAATACGTATACACATACGTTTACAAAAGTACAAAGAGATTCCTTCATAAAGTTAAACCAATGCCAATACTTTAAGTATACAATTACATTTTCATCAATCTGTGAACAATCAATGCCAGTCCTTCATACAGAATAGAATACTTATTGTTAGCGTAATCATAAGAGGTTATATTCATCGGAATTGAGTTTGAAGAGCAAGAGAGAAAACAATGTACACATTGTAATATCAGAAAGTCAAATGATTTGCACATTTACATTATCTTGAAACAGTACAATACAACTTACAAAGAACCGAATCAATTGTAACATTGTTCATAATATTAATACGTGCCCCAGTCAAACCAAACCACAACAAGACTTAACAATTAGGCTCATGTTGCGTAAGGCGGTAGCAAAAGTTGAGCTTCAGGTTTCAGGTAGGTAGCAAAAAACTCCTTAGCATGACTGTATCGTACATCGTAATAAAGAAAACCAAATATTGTGATCCCTTGCATTGCTGCGTATACAAACCCTGAAGCTCACCCATGCATAATAACTGAACACTTATTTCTTGCATTTTTCATACCAAACAGTCTACAAAACTTTCTTTCTAGTATACAAAAATAGCCTATTTCATTTCAAACAAAGTATTTTATGCACGTCAAAAAATTAATCATTTATTTTGAAAGAATACAAAAACTTGATTCAAAACAATAGTAGTTCTATTCTACAATTAAATCCGTAGAGGATTTGCAAACGCTTTATTGCATAAAGGATTGCCTTACATTAATGATTAAACTGACTCCCCCGAGAATTTCAATTAGTAACAAAATTCTCCGCAATAATCAATTATTATTAGTGAACCCGTAAATCCATTCATTTACATTCCAGAAACTATTTACGCCGCATTGTAATTACATAATGATAAATATAGTAAGATAAGTTTCATATAAATCACTTGGCTCATTTCCCATAAAGTAGTAATTAAATTGGAGGACGAAATAAAATAGTACTGATTATGATTATGACAGGTATTTGCTTTACTGTTTACAATTATGAACAAAGATAAGTTTACGACAAATTGAAAGGAAATGAAAATAAATCACAAAGGTGGCTCTTAAAGATAGTAAAGTGCTAATTACTTATTGCATAGGAGAAAGAGACGATACTTGTGCATATAATAAAGATAATACAGAAACTTACGCAATATAAATATTAGGAAGGCAAGAATGATTTTATCTTTCGCATCGTCATTTCATTCGTTTTACAAATTACAAGGCGTGGTCTCTATCATCTGAGTTAGTCTACCTGTGGTCTTAAGTTGATCTCAGTTCGCTTCCATCTAACTCTCTCCTCCCATAAAACAACAATATAACAGAAGAATTATAAATATTCATATTTATGTGACTCCTCCCATAGGATAATCTCTTTCTTTCGTTGCGATTTCCTCACATAACGTTGCAAGTTACGAGCGATTACAGGTTGCTGTTATTTCCAAAGACACAACAGTACGATTAAGTTCTCGAAGAGAACACAGTGCAGCATTTATTAAATTGTAAATACTTAACACTTTGCTTCACTTCACTTGTTCCGCTCACCTCAGTCAGCAAAATAAAAAGTCAACGATTTTTTGCGACCACGCCAATAAATTTGAATATTTTACTATTCTACCTATGCACATACACATTTACTTTCTCATTTCATACATTCTATATGTATTATTCAATTCCTAGTATTATGATGAGGCACTTTAGTTGGTAAGCAATTAAGTTAAACCACAGAAAACAATTTTTGCATATAAATCAATTGGTTAATATTCATTTAGAATTTTAGACACCACACTATAATATTACTTTAACATTTCGTGTCTACTACTTCTACTTAGCACATTTGGCATGCGATATGTGAAAATGATATTTTTTCTCCTTGGATTGAATTTATTTCCGCTATTGTGTATCTTCCTGTACATAAGTATTTTATAATAGCAATAGCACTTATGAATTACGATTATTAATTTAAAATTACATTAAAATGATATGATATAAACAAACGAAATATAATAAACAACCAAAAAAATTATCCTAACGAGTCTGGCGTACTTAACTCGAATATTTATTTTACAATTACATACGTAGTGTGCTTAAGAAGCGACATGACCTTTTACTTAACCAGCCAGCTACCACAGCATTTAATATGTAGGAGCCAGTTTAACTAAACTATTGATAATTCTAAATAAGGCACAAAGGGGCAGAGCACGTATACTTACAAAAATGAAATACGACAAGACTATCATTAATAATGAATTATATGCACTATGAATACAAATCAGATTATTAGTACAAGATCAAATCATATCAAATGTTGTACAAATGTATATTAATTCAAGTAGTATCCATTACTACGAACTTATTCACTGATCAAGTGATATATATTACAAACTATTTACAACGCACAAGAAACGAATGATTTACGTTTTTCCAAATGATGGAATCCTAGTTGAATTGAACCTTTTAAATTACAAACTAATACTTAATCTAATCTTACAGTACTACTATTCACTAAACAATTTTATTTTTGAATATTTTTATGTGTATTTCTTCTTCATCGGTGTATGTAATGTCAAGTAAGGATAAACGGTGAGATTACTAGAGTTGAATGGTAAAAATTAATACAAGTGCATGCCTACATCATAAGTAAATTGAGTTAAATTAAATTAGGTAGTTGGTTGGTGTGTGATGCAGTTTGGCTTGTTTATGTTAAATTACAAGTAAAAAGTAAATATCACAGATTCTGCGAGGTTGGGTTAACATTTCATTTCTTCGATACTTTAGTTATTGCTCAGTAGTTACTTTGTTTCAGTGGATTAGATCAACATTGCGAGGTTTAGTTAAAGTTAAGTCAAGTTTTAAATATAATATAATATTTAGTATTCTATTCCTACTTCTCATTAATTACTGGAATGGAATGGATGGACTCTTACCATCAAATGGCACTTAAATATAAGTACACACTTATTATTAGTGTATGTTAAGTATACTATTTAAAAATTCAAGACAATTTTTACTGTTTTGTTACGTAGGTTGCAGGTTTATCTTTATAGGTAAGACATGTACTCTAAATCATAAAAATATATACAAAATACGATTCCTTTGCTATCTAATTCGTAATATATATTTCTAGATAGTATCTAAGGCCCTGTCCTTACATACTTATGCAAAGTACCTATATGCTAATGCATTTTGCAAATATTTATTGCCTATTAACATCCCACACTTCAATTAATGTCTATGTACTTCTACCCTATTATTATGTCTAGGTACCCTCTGTTTTTACTCCATCTTTTTCCTTTTCCTTACCTTGCCAGACTTATTACTGTACTTGTACACGTAATGTCGTTATTTAGAATATCCATCCAAACATTGTAAAGGACCTATGTAATTACACTGGTTTCGAACACATTTACCATCTACCATGTAGTTTTTAATAACACCAGATAGTATCTTTACTCTTTACTGTAAGAACTTATGCATAGATACCCTAACTTCACCCTACTAAGTATTCTGTACTGTTGACTGTACAATTTTATCATTTTTATTCTTTGATTGCCATTACCCCTACTTTGTATACATAATGAACTCGGAAAGCATTTAAACTGAACTGAACAGGAATACATAGGCACACACTTGGTTAAAATTTTATAAAAATTAAGCAAGTTACCTTAAAAGCCATTGTTCAACACTACTACTTCATTTCTTGAGAGATCAAATCAGTTCAATTACTCAAGTTCAGTCTCTCTACTGGAAAACACACAGCTCTTATTTAAGGCGAGCGTGTAATACATAAGTAGAAAACTATTTACTAGTCCGTGTACCGTGTACCCACACAACCAGATACATAATGCAACAAACTACATAGGTAGCTCCGCGTATCAAATAAGTAGTACTTTGTGCAACGCTTTGGAGACGATCGGCGATAAGAGATAAGACAGGTGTCAAGAAAAATTCACCGCCTTTTACATTTCACATGAGAAGACAAGACAAACAAGACAAATGAATCTCTATGTAAAGAAAGAATTATAAACTCTGCAGTTCTCCCTGCGTAGTATATAAATATTATCCCATTTACTTGCCAATGCCTTGGCACACTGTGCAATACACATAACCAGCAGACTCTAATACTAATCAGATACTAAAGAACCTATTTATTTCTGTTTACCATATAATTCATGAGTATATAAGACTAAATTAACAAAAACAACTCTCCTTTTGAGTTTAGATTTAGTTTAGCAGTAGTAAATTAAAGCTATATAGTAAGTGCAGCATAGTCATAGTTCGATTCGCCTCGGATTTGCTTTCATTTCGTACAGATTTCTTTTTTGATGTTCCTTACTGTGGTGACTAAAGTGGAGAACACACTTTATATAAGTGGAGAGTTAGAAGTCAGAACATCAAACGAAACAAGTCGACAAACAAGAATAAAAACAGAGCATAATGCAAAACATCACTACGCAAAACATAAGAAAGGCAATAATATAATGAAGAACAGTAGCCACAGTAGTACAATAAGTTTACAGCCATTTCAAACCAAACCAAATCTAACCGAGCCACTTCAGTAGTCGCTCTATTTGATTCAATTACTGTCTACCATGTTAGCATAGCGTGTATTTGATGTTCTCTCTCTCTTCGTTTGGCATCTTTCTTTGGTTAGTGCAGAAGTTCCATCGCAAGTGTACTAACTTCTGTTGTATTTGTATTGCTCTGTGTAGGTATAAGTATAGCTTCTTGTTTTCTACATATTCCTTTTCACAGTACATACTTAATGTATCAATGTACAAGAATAAAATGTTAAATGAGTGAACTTGTTTTGTCTTCTTTTACTAGTTAGTACTACAGATAGTTGACATCCACATAACATCAGCGTAAGATAACATAACCCAGCTTGAAACTACAACTTTTCTCTGTTTTTGGTTCGCAATGGATATTTCCTCCATTAGCCATAACTCTTTTCAGTCTCATTTAGGAAATGTTAATATAAATACGTGAAAACTTCAAGTCGCGAGTAATTGCTTAGCAGGAGTTGCACTGTAAATGCGAATATAATGATAATAGCCACTGGCTTGTAGATAGCAGTTTAAATCTTTAAATCCTCTAAATCAAACCAACGACCTATTCACATCAACTCAAATGCGATCAGCTCAAATCAAATCAAGGTTGAACAATTTCTATTTAACATTGTTGTACTCACTACTTAACTACTGTCGGACTACGCCAAATCAAACCAGGCAAGATCTCCTAACCAAGCCAGGACAGCGACCGAACTATAACAAAACCTACTACTAGATGTAATTCTACACTTGCTCCAACTCATTTCATACTAGATTATTTTATTATCTTCATCTGCATGAAAAGTGGCAATGATCTAAAAGCTCCTTCTCAGTTGTAAATTGTCAATGACAGAACTTACTAAATAACTAGTACCATATCATGTTCAGAAGGTAACAGACCTCATATAAAAGTTGCTAACAATAAGACCAGCCGAATTCTTATGTGTTCTGTACTACGTACTACTTACAAACACAAAGACAAGACAAGACACCAAAGGCTAGCCTTCCCACAACCTACTTAATAATTTATTATTTGAATTCCTCAATTAATTACAATTATTATTACGATCAAACTCCATATTTGTTTCTAGTCAAGTGGAAAGGCCGCTAACTAACTAGCTCCTCCTGCCTACTCAAATTAGTAATCTCTGAATATATCAAATCCTACCTCACCACACCAGAAAAACATTTAATGTACACCTTTACAACGTAAACAATCTTTGTTTAACTAAAAGTACATGCAAAATCCTGTTGTGAAATTACGGAATCGTTTACAACGTCTACTACACGAAATTTTTCAAGAATACCTCAAATCTCATACAACCACTTTCACAGAATCGCAAACAAAACCCAAGAAATATTCTGAAGAATTCTACGTCTTAAGATAGCTTATTAAAAATTCAATGGAGGAGTGAAGTCAGATTAGAGTTAAACTAAGTAGAAGGGAATTCTTAAAAGAATAATGTGCGTTCACCCGTAGTATTTAAATACTACTTAATACCTACACATTATTTCTTCAAGATTCAAGGTATATCTAATAGATAATAATCCTGGGCTCGGTAGTATTAGTAAGAATTCTTTAACAAGTCAAGTCAAGGTAGAATAATAATAATAATACTATCATAAATGATGATGATATGACAAGGTAAAAGGACAGAACAGAATATGTATGTATGTAGTAAGTAGTTACACACTTTATGTACGTACATCCACTTCTTTTGATTATTATTGGAATAGAAAGAAAAGGTTTATTCTTTTTTGTAGCTTCATGTACTATGATGTTGTTTGCTGAATAGTGAGTGTACTATGAAAGAATACTACTATTTGTGTGTACATAGCAGTAGTACTTTATTTTATACTGACATCAGTTAGTCAGGTCTAGGTACTACAAGTAAATTAAATAGCGAAGCAAAACCAGTACTTGTTATGTTACGTTATGTATGATATTTTCGAGAGAAGCAAAGGCACGGCACACGTGGGAGGACGGGCTTTGCCACTTTTCTCAAGGCACGAGACAACACTCTTCATCATTCTACTTGACTCCACATTCACATCTCTGAACTGTTCTCTTCTTGTACATACTTATTCTGTCTGATGTGAATGTGAGTAGTCCGGCTCCAATTCACTTCACACAAGAACACATTTCACTATAAGATTATTCTATAGCTTAGCCGTCTTTTTTACACAGCGTCAGATAATATGCCTCAGCTTGAGTCTAGCTTCCCTAACACCACAGTCATGAAGTGAATGAATTTTTAATTTTCCAAGAAGTTTTTTCCTCCATTTACATTATACATGCTCTCAGCATTCCTGCTACAATAGTAGTACAACTTTAATACTAAACTAAACTTAAACTTACCTACAAAGTAAAAACCCAACAGAGAGCTACAACAGAACACAACTAACGATCCTACCTACGAATACAAACTATCATAGGAATATCTCAGGAAAAAATAGTCTTTTAGTACTACTATTCAACTTATCCACTCAACTCGCCAATCCAATGGAATGCAAGCGAACAAGCAATTTAATCCTAACGACTAATATTCTCTATACAAACAACTGCTCTGACTCCTTACGCTAGTCAGCTTAAAAACTATTATCTCCTTGTCCAAACCAAGATGTCTGCTCAAATGAAATTCTTTCCTATTATATTTAGTTTCATATTCTTTCTATTGCTTCACTTATTTCTCTTCTAAATCTCATTGTGCCCACTATTATCCTATCCTACACCAATTCAGTTTCTTTCTACTTTATGCAAATCTACAATTATTGCAAGAAACTCTGTGCAATTCATCACTGGTCTGGTCAACGATATCATTATCATTATATCAAATTAGGTGTTTTTATATTACTAAACCACAAACTTGTGTTTCTTAGTGTGGTATAGTATTCTTTTACATATTCTGAAATGAATAATTGTATCAAGCATTGTATATCCTTTAAGTAATGATGGTGTGTGGTTTGGTTAGAGGAGATAGTAGACACATAAATGAGGAACTGTAACTGTAAGGACAGAAAATTTTGATAAAATGTATCTTTTTCTATGCATCTCATTGAGCTATTTGCATAATCCTTTATTAGTATGCCAACTAACCAAAATGTAGTGTTTCGGAATGTACATACATAGATACACATACATAACAGCGAGGACTTAGGTATGTGTAAAACGTACAGAGGAGAGTGAGCCTCATCTCATCTTTATTTTGATTTTATCTAATTTAATCGTGCACTTCATTTGCGTATCGTGGCACGCCACGCTTTTAATTTACGTAATTTTCGTGAAGAGCTCACTCCACCACTCATTGTCAGCTATCTGGGCTTTAGCTCGTAGGCAATTAACTCTCAACACCCATTTTGACCATATACACACTATTTGTGATTTCTCTCTTAGGATATGATACGTGTGAGTAAAGCAATCCAGTAAAGAAACATTTACATACATAATACACAACTACACATCTTCCTGAATCCTGCTGTACTTTACTGTATTCTCCTACCACTCATTCTAATGTTTTTTTGATGTCCAACAATACAAAGTACAAGAACAATCTATCAATCATTTGAAAATGTTTTAAATGTGGAGTTGTGTTGTTGTAAAGCAAGTTAGTTGAATCCAAAGCTTACTTTTTACTTTTATGTGGCTTATTATGATTTTTCTTGCTAATGTACATTATAAGTACATAGACACTTAATAGAGTCTGATTTTCTGAATACCTAATTTATCTGTCCCCTTCAGCCATGCAAATGAACATAAAATTATTACTGCAGATGCAAACTCTTTATAATACTGAGGCATTTAATGTGTTGCGTGTTCCATTCCATTACACAGTATTGTCCATAACATTGCATTGCATACTGTGATGTGAACATTACCGAAATATTCTGCCTACTACGAAAATATACTCTAATTATTCAGAAATGAAGAGAATGTAAACGCAGCGTAGGAAGCAAAAGTAAAATCGTGTAGTGTGCTCAGCAATTTAAGGTACATACTTCTCCGTTAAACAAAATTAAAGCATTAGAATAAAGTGAAATGTATCTACCTAACCTATTGTTTACAACTTTGACATGAAATGAACTTTACAAAATAGTAAACTACTAAATAGCTAAGAATCCAATCCACTTCAGTTAAACTTGTTGTCAAGTGGAATTCAAACTTTGAGATGAAACTTGATTGCTATGTGTGGGGCCCAAATGTAAAACAATAAGCAAGGCAGGCAAGAAAAAGATCAAATCCGTCTGGTTGTCTTAGGCTATTATTTTATGATTAGCAAAATGAGATGAAGATGCTGCTTAGCTTAATAATATGTATCTTTACAGCGTATCTCTCTTTTGACAATTTTTTCTAAGCAAACCACAATATACTATGCAAAAGCAAAACGTACGGTTTAGTCAAAGATTTAACAAGACATTACAAAACCATTACCTATACAACCATCATCCCACAATGCACCATACACGTATGTTCAATCTGCAAACTACCAAAGAGCAGTCATGTGCAAAAATCCAACAGGGAGGATCAAATTACCTAGTCAAGTAATTTTTCTTTTCAACTTTGCATATAATTACTACATATAAGTCAAATCAAATATAGTCAAATCATCTCGCTAAACTGTTTATGCCAGATTTGCCAAATGACACTATACACACGGTACCATACCTAATTCCTTAGATAACTCTCTCTTAATTCCCATATCCGTTTCATCCTTTAACTCTATTATTACGTGTTGACGTTACCAACGTAAATAAGTAAATAAATATTCTAGACACTCTTACTATAGACCGCACAACTACGTGAAAATAGTGCATATGCCTAAATACACAAATAAATACGCATAAAAAGTGTGTACTGAACTGACTACCTAGGTAGGTATATCTGGACACAAATTATAATTTATAGAGAATATGCGTATAAGTATTTTATTTCTTCAAAAATCCAAAATAGACCTATAGAGATAATGGTTCGCAATAAATATAAGTAGCTAAATAGTAGTTAAAGTTATCTGGTATATACTATTATAGCATTTAGCTGAAGATTCAACTGAATTTGGGATCCCACGACATGCCAGATGTGATATTGTGATAGATGGATGATACGCAACGAGAGAGTTTGGCAGCCCAAAGCACCATTTGCAGTTCTTAAAAAGGATTCATATGTCAGTAAGGGCACACGTTCACATCATAAACAGTCAATTGAGAAGATTTCAGTTGAGCTGTGCTAACGCTGCTGACTCTGACTGAAGTGATGTGATTTCATGTTTGAAGACTCCTGTCAAGTGAACGCAATTATTTGTTCCTACGACGATGAACAGATACTTGTGAAATGTCACACTTTGCTTACTAAGCTAACTCTGTCTGAAATCCATCTTAAGGTATAACCTGTGATAAGTAGGTATTTACATATACCTATCATGCAGCTTGATAGGCATTGATACGACAGAAAGATGCCACTTCCTATAGCAAACACAATACACGAACCCTTTCCCTGCAATCTTCAAACACCTTACATAATGTAACTCGATTCTTGTTATCTCTACACGGATCCAAGAAATCTCCATTGATTTTATTACTAAAACTCAAAAGCAATAAAACCATAAAACAATTTCAAACAATACTGTGTACTTAACTTTGGCTTGTTTTCATGTTTTCTTCTTTGTTATCTAAACTGTTTTTATAATTCTACATTTTCAAATAAGGTGAATTCCTTTAACAATATACTCATTCAAAACTATTGGAGAATTTATATAACTATTAACAAAAAAGAGAAGAAATTATCATAATAGTTTCTTAAGTATTCTATTAATTTTGACTGATTAATCAAGACTGCGTATCAATAGAATTGCAAATTGAGTAGAGTTTTCTTCGTAAGTCGGTATCAATTTCAATAAGTTCAGGGTTTGTCTACAAATGGATGCGAAAATGATTTTTGCTGTGTGTACGACATAGGATGTGTGAAAAAGGTGATTTGGCTGCTAGGAGTAAGTATCATGAACTGGAGCTAATCTGAAGCTAGGTATTCCATCTATCCCATTTGCTGTCTATCTCTAAGCACACGACATGAAATAAGTAAAATCTTTGGTTCGACTCGACATCTTTTTTTGGCTACCTTCTTGAACTTTTTTCACAAAGGTCTATAGGGAGTCATATTATCATTGTTAGTTTTCATTTTCTTTCCACGTAGTTTATAAAGGAGAGAGTCGGAGTAAAGCAAAGTCAGAGCGGAGCGTGTAAAAGTATATAGAGTCGTATCTGAAATTTGGTAAACTTAGAAGAGTCAGGCCTTTTTAGCATTAGTTTGCTTACGTTTGCATAACTTTGGTGATGGTGAGTGAGAGTCTGGGACTACATTGTGTGGTAGTAGTTGCCTCGTTGCGTTGACTTGAGCGTAATAATGGCGGTTTGGTTTTAGTCGTTTTAGTATGACATTGCATTGGCATATTAGCTTTTTGCTTGAGCAGGAGCTCATCTGGAAAAAAATTGCTAGTCATCTCATCACAACGGATCGTTCTAAGTTCCAAGTTCTAACCGAAGCAAAGGCATAGCTTTAACTATTTTTTCTTCTTAGCCTGGATTATATTAGCATTACATTGTACCAATGCTCTCCCCTAACACCAAACTATCTACTACCATCTGGTCCTGATCTCTGGCTTCCTCTTTTTCCTTTCTCATACTTTTAACTTGCTCTTTTTCCCAGTAGTAATGTATGCTATGCAATTCTATGGCTTTTCTACATCATACATTTATATTACACATATGGAAACTTGGAACTTTAGATTCTGACTAGCTAGGCAGTATGTACTACTGTTTTTCTTATAGTACCAGTGCAGTGTTGGCTTCCAATTTCGAGGTGACTTCAGTTCATTTGACTTTACTTATTCAGCAGTATTCAGATAGTAAGGAAATGAGTCCCGTCTTGGTCTTTTACCTCTCTTAGGTAGAGACCTTCTTTTATAACTCAGTTTTATACCTATTCTTAGTAAATATAAGCATTTAGCAACACCACACTTTCGCTGACTTTCTTCCACATACTAGGAAAGTAGATACTCACTTTTATCTGTATACGTAGACAAGTCACAGAATTGGATATCTCAGAGCTATATATCCCTATTTAAGTAAAGTAGCAACAACTTTTCAACTTTGTATTTCTCCTGTCAAAACTCTGTAAAGTAATAGTAAAGTTATGTATGTCACGTCAGCTTATGTTAGTTATGGTCGCTGCCATGCATCTCTGTATACGCCATTCCATTGCATTGCTTCACTCCAGATTATTCAGAATAGAACAGATATTACTAGTCTACAGGAAAACCTAAACGGAAAAAATGGAAACTGTTACGGACCAGAACAGCCAGATGACAACCAAGAATTACAAACTGCGATATCAACAAACGACTCTAACGGAAAATAGAAAAACTCGGAACAACATCCACCTTAAGTGAAAACTATTATGCAAACATGTACTGGTTCCAAGTAGAATGATAATAGACAATACACTACATACCCCCTAAATGCTAATACACACACAACTTTTATGTACGTGTATTATTTGTAAGTAATATAAGCAAAGTACATTAAGCATTTCAAAAAATTTCGAAAAGTCACACAAGTGAAAATGAGAATTTTTCGTTACCTAACCTTTTACAACACAAAGCACAATCTTATTTGTCTTTTTACTTTTTTGAATTGCGGAACTATCCTCTTAAGAATTGTTGCAACGATTTGTAGCAGACGCTTTTATATGCTACACAAAAAGACTTCATACCTACCATACCACAGCTATTCACTCCTTTTTCATTCAACAACCTGATCTTTTCTTGAGAATGAATTACTCCAGAGTTATTTATTTGTAACAGTGGTGTAATGGCAATCAAAGAAATAAATGACGAACACAAAACTCTATTCGCATTCAATTTGTTACACTGTTCAATACATTTGAATTGATGTCCTTCTAAATATTTACTTGCTAAACTAAATACAACGAACACTTGATATTAAAATAGAAAATATTTTTGCAATCCATTAATTTGTTACGTAAACTTTTTGTTTTCGTTCATGAGTTAGCTACGGTCAAAAATACACAAGAGCAGCATGAGGATAACCTGCGAGTCTAAAGCTTGAGATGTGCTGACATTGGATTCATTGAGTTAACAAGAAACTACATAGTGGTTACTGCGTATTTACCAATTACATGTAAACAGGAAACGAAGTGAGAATATTTTCTATTTACATGGCAAGGTTGTCGAAAAAAGTGAAAATATGTCGTAAGTGCAATATGTAACTTTTACAGCTTTTACAGATACTTGCAAACTAAAAATTCCATGTGGGTTTTTCAAGGGGTAAAGCAAAGTTTTTGGTTTAATTTTCAACTGTGTCTTTTCGACCTTCGAAATATACTAACCAATCCGAATGGAACTAGTAAACAAATAGCAATCCCAAAAAAGAAAGACAATCGTACTTTTCATATTCATTTGTTAAACACAATAGTTAATACAATGAGCATCATAGGCACAAAGATTCCGGCTCATTTTATCTATAGTTAAGTAATTGTCATCATATCATCAAGTATCAATCGTTAGTTAATGACAAATTTCCGCAAAGCAATTATCGGGAGACTGGAAATCACGAGGGCTTATGATGCCCCATGTAAATGCATGAACTTGTGCCTTTAGCTCGATTACTATCTATATTAGGATCTTTTAGTCATATTCTGAGTTTCTGTAACATTTTACAGCAAGCGTTTCCTTAAAGCTTAAGTCTGCAATTCGGCTGTGTTGTACGGAGATAAAATTGATTCTGATGTTGGGTTTATCTACAGAGTGCCTTAAAACTTGCTCGTGGCATAATGCCAGCATACCAAACAAGTATTGTATTATAATTAAATAATAATGTCTTAAGTTGCACTACGCATATATGAAATAACATTAAACCAACATGAATTCCAATGATGTGATATTTAGATTAGTTGCTAGCTAGTCTACTATGATGCTAACTAATGCTCACCGCAATTCAATTGTGTAGTTTGCTACAGTTTGGCTTGTGTTGTAGTAGTGATGATAATAGAAATAATAATACACCATACCACAAACCAACACGTCCTACTCTCATCCAGATATTCCATTTTCCTTTCAACTTCACTTAACTCATTCCAAACATAGCTACATTGCATCACGCATTTCGATAATATACAGATTAAGAGAATTATCTGTTTTACAAAGATAAGCAAGTTTGTCGTAGACACAAAACTAATGTACAATAAAGATTGTACAGCTGAATACAACCTATTACAAACAAATCGCTTCTCTGCGCAATTAATAATGCTTTACATATATCATGTATTGTACTCGGTATAATTTTATCTTTCCTAAGCATACCTAATATGCAACATGAAAGTACACACGTGGTCGTAACGATTCACAGCCATATTACGCAATCTGCACTAAATTCTCAAACAAAACCACCTAATTTAATAAAATTTACTATTACTGTGTAACAATCAGCAAAAATGTCAATATTTGACCATCCACAATCTAAACAGAGATAATACGGTGCAAATGTTTTCCATAAGCGACATAAAACCACAACTGAAGCAATTAATTTGTCAAGCCTTATACACGTTCTATTATCTAATAAAACTCTTCATATTCATGATAATTGATAATGTTATTATAAGTAATACATTCTCTATAGGGGAAACTGTCTCGAGGAGTAATTTAAAAATGCATTTGTATTTGAAAGTTAATAAAAGGTTAAAAGTACTTTCTTCTCATATTTTTACCTCCTTTTTGCAGTAATTCCGTATTCAATTCATCAACAAAAACAAAGATCACGGGAATGTACTATTTTTATCATTGTAAATTTCGGCATGTGACCGATTTGGAAACAGTTTGGTCTTCTGTATTAAAAACTCTTCCTGGATGGAATGTTTGCTAAGCAGTCTATTTAGGTCGTTTTCTTTGCCCTACAGAAGGCCATCACTTAAGAAATACACTTTGAAGAGTATACCGGCTATAGATGTATTTCAGTATCAAATGTTTTGCTCAGCGATAGTACCAAATTGAATGCGTAAAGCTAAAGTGCTATAAGAAGCACGTTATACATAGTCATAACTTTGTCTTATTCATTTCTAACGATTTCCATGTCTTTTTAAACTGGAATGCATAAAAGTAGACTGGTGAACTCTTGCTCGTATGTACTAACGCAACTCTTTTGCTCGCACTGTGAGTAAGACTATCAAAAACACAGCACCTGTCTTTCCTATAAAGTAATTTCTCTCAGTTTGTATTTGTGTCTGGCTTGGCTAACGGTTAACGAGTGTTCAATCTTGTGGTTACTCTCTGTATCCCTACACTTTGATATCTACAGTACAGTCAACATTATTCGGATTAAAGCCATCATATCATACCGGGTTGCTGTATAGTCGGTGCAGTAAAAAGACCCCCCGAAGCATAATATTAAAATGCTCCAGCTCTGTCTATTGTAGCATTATAATATTCGTCTTTTTTCCGGCACGTGTACGATTCACGTCTACATCTTTAAAAAGATGTAAATGTCAACCAAATGTTATGTACATCTTCACTGTATAAATAGATACTACCTATACATCTTCCTTCACAGCACATTTACTTATTTCTATGTGCATACATGGACGCACCGCTGCTATAAACAGAAAATTCATTACTTTATAAAGTAATCACTGTCCTTTACATACATATATCCACACTACAAACCTTTACGTACTAAAACTTATTAAAACATAGAGAAAACTCGAAACATCTGTCTTTCCGCTTTTGCTCTACTTTAAATAGTACACTGTTATATTACATTGCTTTTCCATACTCATAAATTCTATTATTGAATTATAATTTCAATCAGGGCTTTACAATACTTTACTTGTGTAGACAATACACTTTCTGCTACATCTACACAATGTAATTTATCAATGAAATTCCATTCCAAACAGTAATATCCATCCATTTGTTTTGTGCGTAGTTCTGCCCATTTCAATTTATTTGGTTTCTAAGTTTAGCACCGCGTTTCTAAGTTTGGCCTGGAATGGAAGTTTGGAATTGGATACTATTCTGAATAAACTACCTAAAATAAGATAATTAAACCTATAAATACAAAGGAGTAAGTAAACAATTAGCACTGAAGCTTACATTAATAAAATACCACAAGACTCACACCTCATTGCCAAATTTTCTAATAATATGTCCGTCCCACTGCACTTTATGACTTACAAACACTGGAAATGGATAGAAAGATGAAAACCTTACATTTGATACAATACAGAGTACCTACGAATAGAAAGATGTACTAAATAATAGAAATTTTGCTAATAATAGAGTAAAATTAGATTATCTTATCGAGTGAGATGAGCGAGATGTGGGGAGTTGGTGGGAGAGTGCATGCCACCCGGATAGCACTGTGGTGGTTGCGGATCCGAAGGATAATGATACAAAACATTAGAGTTAGGAGACGGACTATGCGGGAACATCATGCCGCCAGAAGAGGCCCCTGGACTCGTGTGATAATTATTATTCAGTGGTGAGCCATACATGGAAGGGGAGTGATGAAGGGGCCCCATCGGTGCAGACTGAGTGGAATACGGAGAGGAGCTTAGCCTTACTTTGGTATCTCCGTGGTCGGAGGCATTCGGGTCAGCCGCGTAGGTCAACTCCGTCTCTTCGTAACCCGTTGCCGACATCCGCTGAGTGTCACTTCCAGAATTCGGAGGGTCCGGAGAGTTAAGGCACGTTTGGATCAGAGCTTTACCCGCTTCTGACGTAATCATCGGCTGAAGCTTCCTCGTTGCGAACGTGTACACGTGTCCCGTCTCAGAAGCCACAAGTAACATCACCTGGGTCCCTGTCAGAGTTGACAATTCATATGCCTGCAAACACAAATAACATTTTTGACATTATTAATACTTTATTAAGCATTCCAACTTTTGCTTTTACGTCTCCCGAGCTCATTTAATTACTTCTACGTACACATAATAATAAAAGGTAATTATTATTAGCATACTTCTTGGTATAAAAACAATTAATAAGCTAGCTACATATGTAGATGAATAGCAATCCCGATCAGTGTCTACTACCCATAACTCTAAACATACAAGTTTCATACTACAGTAAAAGGAACTCCACTTATTAAAGAAAAGTGTCATTGTCATTTCTCATTGCAAAATTAAATAGGCATGGATTTTTAGATATTTCATAACTACACAAGTACAACTACGATTGTCCACCATTATATTTCATGTCATTTTTCCCGTCACCTGAATCAAATCATGTGAAATGAAATGAGATGTGACAAGTATGACTTATTAGTGAATAAGTGAATATGCAGAACAGCACAAGAGATTGTATTTAATTTCGAAGTAAGAGTTGTATGATATGGAGTACCTAGTATAGGAGAATGATGATACCATCACCAACACCATAGGACGACACGAAACAAGAATGGAATGGTGGCCGATTGAAAAAGGGAACCACAAACAACGATGGAACGGAGCGACATGGACAAAGACTGAGTAATTGTAAGTGAGTTGACGTTAGAGTTGATTTGACGTGACAAGTACAAGACAATAGGTACAGGTGATACATCATATTATTATAATTTTGCAAACATAAGCCGAGTGGGCGGAAACATGACTTTGATATGTAGAGTGTTAATAGCCGATTATTACACATGAGATTCAGATGTTTTTCTCAAGATAACAAATCAAGGGGCAACCAGAATTATTTAAGAAGATGAAGAGTGTAGCTTCTTGATAAAGGAGGAAAAGCAAAGGTAAAGCCTACAAACAAGTAGACAAGAAATCAAGAAACCAGATTCAAGTCCAGTCCAATCCAGTGAATGCATAATATGTAATAGAATGTTTGGATGAAATGTTTGGCTGATGTGCTATGCTCATCGTAAGGTAAATGGTGGTTGGTCTTCTTGGATACTACTTATTCAATTGACTCGGCAAGAAAAGAACTATTCCATTTTATCGTATCTAATCTATTCCAGTCCAGGTGAAACGCTGTTTGAAGTAATCTTAGCCCTATAGCAAGCATTGGAAGTGCAGAGCCACCGACGGACTGACCGGACCAGTTCTCTTCAGCTCAAGAGCCTCTGACTGATCTCCACACGGTCGGATTGGACTGGACTGCACAATTAATGGCTTCGCCGTTGGCATTTGGCGTCTCAAGGAATGCCTCTTTAAAAAATACACAATAAAATAAAATTTTCCCTCATGTTACCAAAAATTGTCATTTAAAAACATGGTGGACAGT
Organism: Yoshiicerus persimilis; assembly: GCA_020352615.2. NCBI lineage: Eukaryota > Metazoa > Arthropoda > Collembola > Entomobryomorpha > Tomoceridae > Yoshiicerus > Yoshiicerus persimilis. The sequence goes on from CM036941.2 coordinate 24,300,887, forward strand.
TTCGGAAGAGGAAATCTGAGTAGGAACTTGGCCAACTTGAAAATATTTCAAATCGTAGAAGAATCACTTCAATCCGACTACAAATATGGATTTTCCATAAGAAAACATGAAAATATGGTGCGGACTCATCACAGATTTCGTGCACACCAGAATTGAGTGGAGAAAGGTGCAATTATTCGCTCGCTCACTCACTCGAGAGAGAACTATCATTTTATATCACAGTCACAATCAATGTATACGAGATATAGTGTAGTCCAGCTATGTTCTGTGCACTTAATGCAAATAGATACTTACATGATACATGACTACACATACGTATTATACGCCTATGCATAACATAATGCAATCCCAACAAATAACAAGCAAAGTCTCAAACAGAAAACAGCATCAGACTAATCCTCTACTTAAGCTATTATAATCCCTTTCGTTCTCCTATCGTCGGACAATTCTAATGATGATTCTGATACGATATCTGTCTGTATTTTCCATGGTGTCATTGCTAATTAAGCTCTTCTATCTGTCGACTAGTCTGCACAGTTTGCCTTTCCATTCCATCCACAATTCTTCTCATTGTCAGCTCTTCGTTTTAATGTACATTAAATCCTATTGCTGTATAATAGTACAATGCATGTGTTCAATCTGTGGTCTTCACGTTTACAGTGTACTCCACTCCAGTCCAGTTCACAGAAGACTGAGGATGGATGAGCATTTTCTATTGTGTAAAAATCGTCATTAGTTACAGATAGGGTTATGTCCGAACCCAGACGCTAAAATAATGATCTCCCGTTCTATTGTGATCTACCCAACAGCTAAAGCTTCTTAGGATTACCTAAACAGTCTAGTCCACTAACAATAGGAGCTAAAGTCTAATAAACATCTCTGATATACTTTGTGATACTATTTTACAATAATTAACCACAACATTAAACTTACAGTATACTCAAGTTAGTACAGTAGGTATGCATGAAAATGAATCATTGCGTCCTGAATTCTGAGGTCATCAACGCTGTCTTTGTAGATTTACAAAGTGTGGGGACTGGGGACGATCCGTTCAAAAGAAAGTTTAGTAAAGTAGAAGTATCGTTAATGTCAACAGAGAATACCACTTTTATGATGAATTTCCTCATAGGAATTGTAATAACGTTTGTTACACTGTACAATTACAATATTTATATTACTCAACTCTTAAAGTACAGATATAAACATAACATGAAGAGGATGATGTTGTGATTGTGCTGTACCATGTTGTGACTTACCTAAGCTGCAGAATTGTACCTTAACTTATGTAAACTCTTTTTGAATCTATAGAAAAATCCACTTCATGTCATGATTTCTAGTTTTGTTGACTATAATTTATAATTTATAACGTGTGTTCAAAAGATTCTTAGAATCATGCATGAGAGGTAGACAAGAAACAGGTAATCTAAATATGAAGCTCCGCTTCCGCTATAAACTCAGCTACAAATGCCACGAAAATGGAAATTGATGTGACATATCTGTATTTCGTCGTAGGCAAGAACCGTTCAAGAAACTACAAAATTATTCAGAAAGGTCATGGTAAAAAGATTGTTCCCAATGTGGGCAAGCCCGCCCATTACTTAACTACGTATTAGGTATCAAACCTAATATAGAAAAAGAAATGGACAAGTCAACTCAACACGTAATACGTAACAACAATGTTATACATACTTATATGTAATCTCGGATAGCTCAACAATACAATCACAACATTACCTTCTTCACTAGTAGTGCAATACGTATCATCATTACAATTTACCATTTATATCACACTTACGTACACACAACAGTACGGTACCTCGTGTGAAGTTCGATTCAGTGGACTATCCTGGAATGGAGTTAAATACAATATTATGTAATAAAACCAAATAGGAAATCACTCCTCAAATTCTCAGCTGTTTCGTGTAATACACTGTTTAGTACACAGTAAACAAAACTTTCCTGGATAAAACCCAACACTCACATCTACAAGAAATTTATCTAGGAAATGGAAATTGCATCATTTTCTCTAACATAAGTTCATTCACAATTACATGTCAACAAGAGAATTGCTTAAAATGGGAGAGGTACTATATATATTTGGTCATAAGGATGTACCTTGGTATTTACAAATTTCAATATTTCTTTCTACATCAAAGATATGAAAACTGGAACATGTTTTTCAGTTCATCATCCGATATTGCTAATATTTGAAGTCAAGAATGACAATTACAGCAATAACAATTACAATAACCAAATCATAATTATTATAAATTATATTTATAGCTTTGCTGATTATATAGCCTGTAGATAATGGCCCACAACAAAACAACAATGCAATGTAGAGGTGGTTAGCTTCTAACTAGTTATCCTCATACAGCACTTTTACCAGTTTGCACAAAATATGCAAACTGGTAAACAATAAATCCACAAGTAAAGGTCGACAAGGAATATCATCAAATAAATATAATGGAATGGAATGTTTGTAAAAATTGCATTTTACATGACCGTCGGTGGTCCATTGGAATGCATACAATATTTACCTATTTACTTTTGCGAGAATGCATTTCAGAAATTTCTATTTATATACACTATATTCTGTAATATGTAGTGTGTACCAGAACGACGATGCACGATCATAGCCATAGCCTAATCATGATTTTTGATATCCTGAATTGATTTTGCTTAACCTATTATACTAGGCATGTCCGCAGTTCATAGATATGTACCTAATATCGATATCCTTTCATGTAAATATTTTCCAAGATGTGAATACAAATTTAACTTGTGAAAGTATTCATGTCATGTCACGTTGTCACTCGGTCATCCTATTAAACATCTCTGTGAGCGAATACCCACCGCAAACAATTTCCTTAACTTATGTACAGAGCAGAATCAAAACCTTATGTTGTTACAGGATATTTACATATAAAACGCTTACAGAGCATCACCAGACTTGACTCAGAGGAGACACCTCATCTTTTGCTATCACATACTCATCAGATCAAAGCAAAAGTAGCAACATACACAAATACAACCCACGTTCAAAAGGGATGGTGCTAGAAATGGAGAAAAAAGATATCTGACGAGACTATAACAAGACCAACCTGTAAGTAAACACAATCTGATGAATTGATACGATATCAATTTATCAGCTCCATCAGATTGTTTTCCTTGTTTTTCCAAGTACCTGCTGCAGTATTTATCTGCAACATTACTATTTTGTCGATAGGTAATAAGGTAATAGGTACCCACTATATTTATATTCTGGAGCAAATAAAATAAAACAATATTAACTGCAACCTTCCACAATTCTTAAGGATGATCTAATTCTATTCGATAATTATTACAATCAATAATACCCTGTATAAAAGTGTTCTCCGAAATGTTAATCATAAAAGCCCAGCACGCCTTTAATTTTGTGCAAATAGTTGCAGCTAGAATTCGGACTACAAAATGATTCATCAAAGCAATGATTACCATTTTATCATTTTCGTTTCCTAGTCCTTATAGTCCTAGGCATACTGACCTATTATGTCATGTTTATTATTGTTTTGATATAGATAGATACATCATATCGACATCGACAGTTTTTAATTTTAATGCTATTTCGTCAGTTGCATAGTTGCATTATACTATTAGTGTCACTTGCATTACTTGCATCATCATTAATACTGGAAAGGCTTCGCAACCATTGATACTTCCATTTATTTTTTCACATGAATGTATCTTTAGTCTGCAGATGAATTCATAGTAATATGAGGATGTAGATTGTGTTTCTTCTGTTTTTGCATCAAATCATTTCATAAACTATATTAATACTGAAAAATTACAGTAGCCTCTGCAAACTGGTTAGCTCTTACTTCCAACTTATTTTGTTTATGCAACTGAAGAGTGCAAAACCAGTTGGTTCAAGTATGTACTCATTTTAAATCTAAACGTAAATCTTGAGTTTCTGTTTCCATTTTATTCCAGACTTTTGGCAATGACAACAATTTTATAGTACAATATGTATTATGGAAACATTTTTATATGTGAAAATGACAAATATGAAATTCATATATATTTACAATATATGAAAGGCCACTAACAGTTGATACGTATGCATAGATAGGTACTTCGCTAACTACAGGTGCTTTAATGTAAGAGCTAACTTAAAGGGGTACGTAAAAAATGTTTGCGTTTACTTTTTACAGTTCCGCAATGTAATAAGAGCAAACTAAATACAAACCATTAATAAGCGTAATTTTATGCTAACTATGCAAAAACTCAAAAGCTACATGCAACATGTAACTACGTGGCAAACAGTACGGCTTACATTCACACAGGACACAGACAAAATAAATACCACAAGTTGGTGTTGGTAAATTGATAAGTATTACATATTAAGACTGATAAAACATATACTGTACCCTACGAAAAATCGTGGCCATAAATAAACTAATACAATTTGTTAGATTACATGTGCACCTCAAATCTACAAGCATACCACATATTATTTTCTCACCAACATTACTGAACTAAAGAAAAGCTCCATATAATCATATAGGAAATAGCAAATGCTTTAAAGATTCCAGACTGTATTTGTAATAGTAATTTCTGACGAGAGGATGCGAACAAGTCATCTCCCTGCTCTGGTGTTGCATTACTCTCACTATGAGCTTAAGGATGCATAATGAATACATTCTTATGTATAAGCAATGTATACATTTTTATTTACATTAGATTGCATTCTTAGGTCTACTACACACTATTACCAATTGTCAAGTCAAAGGCTCTTCCGCCCAGTAAAAAATAAGAATTTCAGCTCCCCTTTAAGACAAACAACTCAATAGACTATTTACGATATGGGCATTCTGAAAATGAGGTCAGAGTTGAGCTAACATTAATATTATGACCTGGAAGGTCAATTTTAGGCGCACATGGCATCTATTGAGTCAGCCGCTGTGTGATGTGATAAGCGGAGCTATGAAATCTAATGTATTTTACCATTTACCTATTCACTACAGACACCACACAACACAGCGTTCACATACACACTACGAGCATAGGTAGAATAGGTACTGTTCTAGCGTCCACACACGTTCTCTTCTACAACTTTTCTTTCAATGTACGTAACAACTTCGTATAGAACCTATTGAAGAGTGAAGTCCACTATAAACGTAATATTAAACTAAGGTACCTTATAAACATATACGAAAAGGAAAAAACAGAACTAAATTATATATAATTACTTTTATACCTCTCCGGGTATGCTATACAGTATATACTTTTTGAGACCTAAGCATCTATTTTATAAACTACATCACTACTCAATATCGTATAGACATTGCATTATTGTAGTAGGAAACGATCTAGAGATGAATAAGAAAAGAAAACTTTTTCATTCTTTGTTTGTTGATGCTGGTTTGGTTCTCACAGAACAGAGTAATATTTCGATTGAATGGAATTCTTTGTATTCCGGCCCACATATCATAACCACCGATACCGATATATATATGTACACTAGTACACTATATATAAGGACAGTTCGGACAGTAGCAGTGTAGGACTAAAATAAAATCGAAAACGATCTTTCACATGACTTAATTTCCAATTCTAAATATACATTGGCAAAAATTACTAATGTCTGTAAATGTAAATTGTGTGGTAAAACATGAAACAAACACAAGAACGCCAAAAAATAAGCGGAAAATAAAAGCCTGTCTTTATACTGAAACTTCAACAGAGTTAAGTAAACTCCTATACAAGTCCGAAGGAGAGAAAATTAGTAAGAGGTAAATAAATTCAGAAAAACATAGTATGTTGCTGAAAACAGAACCTGTAGCTTCACCTGTGTACATGATATAATACGACATCAATAATACTGAATTCTACAATTTTACATGCAAAAGTAAACTTGTATGATTAATTGTATGTTCAGCAAACTATTGGTAATTCAGTTGGAATTTATTGACAGTTACGCTTTTTACCTTTTTCATGATGCCAGTCTTCCTCTTCGAAAAAGTTGTGTATCGCCGCAATTTATTGTCGATGAATTCCATTTTAATTTTAACACGCCCTTTGGTTTTCTTGCCATTTGGAGGAGGAGCTTTCTTGGGTTTTGCTTCTCCACCACCCGCACTTCCATTATTATTATTATTGTTTGTTGTATGATTGTTGTTATTATTATGATGATGATGGTGATGATTGTTTTGCTGGGCGGCAGGATTATTGCTGCTTGTGTTGTGATTATTGAGCAGATGGCCAAAATCACTGGCAGGTGATCCGTGGTTGTGATTACTCAAAGCGGTAAAATCATGACTAGGTGGTCCAAACGGGTCCGAGCCTAACATCGATGTAAATGTACGCTGCGAAGCGTCCAGGTGATTTTGCATTTTGAAGTATATTTTCTATAATATAAGTACGTACGCTTAGAACAACCTGTGATCAAATCAAATCGCACAGTGACAAGTATACAGTTAAGTACTTTCAGTTTTAAAAGTCAATTTTCCTTCCAATCAAATACGAAATCAGTGTTTGTGTATACGAAAATAGAAAATTCCAAATAGCGATAGTTGGTAACTGCAATTAAAAAGCAACATTTACAGTTTCTTCTTGCTGTCAATCAAATGATATAGAAAACGATCCGTATTCAATTTCATAAGTTAGCCGGTGGAAATCTGGAAAGTGAAAACTCAGTAATTCATTGCTCTTGCTGTTTTGGAACTTTTCTGTGGACAGTTAAGTCAATGCACAATATTAATGTTCTATAATTCAATTGTACGTAATGTGACTTCAACTACGGGAGTTAAAAATGAGCATAAACATAGCAGACGTAACTTTAAACTTGCAAATTTGCAAACTAGAGGTTCAGAAACGTAATTTCCTTTTAAAGTATAGGTAAATGGTACAGTTATTCGGTAATCCACACTGTAAATAAATACCTTTGGAGTATTTGCAAATGTCAAGGTCAAGTCAACTCACTTGTTACGTTGTATTTGTTATAAAATGTTTAAATTGTAGCTTCCGTCCCGGTTGAATTGCTGTATATTCTAAACAGTTTTGATGGACGAAAAACAAACCTAAAGGTTAGTCTGGGAACACTGGCAATTGTAAAAAACAGAAAAATATAAAACCAGCGTTGAAAATGTGTGTCACATAATAATGTAAGTGTTATTTAACTACATTTAGAGTTAAAGTACAATTATATTGACGTTGTAAAGGAGAGGAGCACCTATCTTCGTAACAGCTGAGTGCAGACTGTTCTGTATCTTCCCGTATTTGGACTTTCCACCCAACCGCGCTATTCACACCTGACAGTCTTAAGTTCCTTCACGAGCAACATCTACACACAGTCATCATGCATTTGCACTGTAGAATTCGATCTCTTAGGATTCCTCTTCTCCCTGCATTTCATCTTTTTATCTTTCAGCTTAGCTGCATGCTAACTTTACTAACTCTTTCTCGTCTCATGAATGAATCTCAGCTAAGGATTCTTATAACACTATTATTCATCTGTATAAATATAAGTGTAATGTGTACTCTATTATACCTATTGTCTATTTTATGTAATGTAAGTGTAGAATATGTATTTATACAAAATATCTTCCTTTACGTACGGAAAAACACACGTGCCTGGCCTGGACCCGGTTTCTTTTTTCATCCACACTTCTTTACGTTCACTGCTTGAAATTCCTCATGAAAAATCAAGTCCCTCATTTGCCTCTTCTACAAATATTCGATATCATCTTTATGTAAATTTTATGTAATGCAGCTTCAAACCCAGGATATTTCATTCCGTTTTCAGTTCCATTCCTACCATTTATGTTTTAGGAATAAGTACATCTGCAAGTGCAGTATAAGCATTAATAGAAAAAATGTTGACAAATGGATTATTCCTATATAATACTATTTAAATAGTATTTATGATAAATCGTTCATTTACCATTACATTGATATGCTTAGCGTATGTACGAAAAGGATCTTTGTTGTAAATTCTTATGTAATGCAGCTTTCAACCACAAGGATATTTCCATTGCATGCTTTGCTCACAAACCGAATTTCGAGTATTGTATGATGTAGAGTTTTATGGCTAACCACTGGTAACAGCACTTGTACTGTACTCAAAAGGAAAATGATGCTACATGCTATACGCATTTACATTTTGCATATAATTTACGTGTAAAATAGATTAGAAAATGCTTAAGCTTCATTATGCACTTACACCAGTGTTCAATAATGATAACAAATTGGAGGAATGTTAAAAGCTGACAAAAATATGTCACAAACACAATTTGTTAATAAGTTTATGTTTTTACAAATAGCTCGATGTTTGAAGATTTTACGACAGGATACTGCAACTCTGCAACTGCACGATTTGAACTCTCTAGTTTATTGTCTTATACACTGACACTGATTTTCTATGGAAATTGCAAATACTTGCTAATTTTGCTTTAACAAGAAAAATATTTTGCAGTGCTTGCTCTTGACGGATGTACTTTTGGTACTTTTGGAGGCCTTAAACCTGCATAATAATAAGTACTGCATAGAAAGTCGTATGTACTTGTAAACTCAATGTTTATTTTCTTTGCATTTCATTTGAGGCTACCTTCCTCAATTTTTAATCTCCCAAGATATCTACAAATTGTAAACTACTGTAGTGCTGTCAGAGGTTTTAGAGCTTAGATATTTAAATTTTAATCGAAGAACAGCCATAGTGGTTACTAACCTGAATATGAATTCTTGAGACCTTAACGGTGAAGTTCGTTTATCCCCTGAAATTTTGAAATTCACAATTCCTTAATATAAGTGCGCGTTTGCGAGGAACCTATAGTTGTATCATTTACATGCACTGATGTTATGCAAGCCCTGTATTTATTTATGGTATACCTATTTGTGTATTCTTCTTTGTGTATTTATGTACCTCGTACTTCGTAAACATGTAATTGACATTGACTTCTGCAATAACCCTGCAATCTTTTCTGAAAAATAAGTCATTTGCACTGGTACAGATTATACTGGATAAAATTGGTTTGGTAGAGGTTTGGTAACAGGTCAAAATGTTTGTGCATACTCAAGTTAGTAAAGTTAAATGCGTAGAATGATTACAATAACAAAAATTTACCGATGAAAAATATATAGCTACCAAATCAAAAAGCAGAATCAGTCAAAATGTTTCTTCTGACATAAAGTTATTTGGTCCTATGCATTTACAAATTGATTTGTGTGCAATTAGCAGCAATTACCCATATAGATGCGCTGTAATTGATGCATTTATTCATAAATAAACCGATCAAGCGATGTCATGTCATTAAGGGAACGTCCACATATGACGTCTGCAATTTTTGGGCTTTTTTGGACCCCCTCCCTCCCCTATGTCTGCTAGCGTCTGTTTTGAGGTACCCCCACCCCCCCTAATGACGTCTGCAATCCCAAAAAAATTTCAATGAATGTAATGACCAATTTAACGTAAAATTATTTTGCAACGAGTTTGAGAAGTATTGGCGAATCTTTAAAATAATTTGGTAATTTAACATTCATAGATTCTATTCTCAAAAATTAATAATAATTCATGTAGTAATATCCCTTTAGTGAATCACTCAGGATTCTTTTGATGGAAAACAATTATCACTTAAATCTTGTCTTTAAAGAAATTTTTAGTTGAGGGTGGCAAATTTTGTAACTTTGGAATATTTGTTGCTAGATTAATGGACGATAAAAAATCTTCAAATTGATCACCGTCGTCAAAAAATTTAAAATTGGGCGAATTTATTCCAAATTTAATTCGCCCAGGTTCGAAATTATATGATTTTTTTATTTAAAAATTTTCTTAAGCTGAAAATGTTTTCATTTCAGTTTTAAGATTATATCTAATTTTCATTGCAACCCGTACAAGTTGTGTTTGCTTGTAGGTAATGTTTCACGAGGTTTCCTTTCACTATCGAATGAAGGATCTCTTCATATTTTACTAAAACTTAGGAGTGCTATTGTGTGTATGCTTACAATACAAAGTAATTAAGCTTGGTGTGCAAAACATGTTACATTAATTCCATTGTGCAATTAGATAAAACAAAAAATGTTTAATGTTTAATCAAAAAGTACGTTGTTTCTAGGATTTACATATGTTTGGAAAGTTGGGACATTTTAATTTTTTCGTTTCCGTTTTACAACAATTTTTCATTAGACTCGCAGACGTCATATTGTGCTTTACCCCCACCCTCCCCCCCATCATACCGCGTCATGTTTTTGTGTACCCCCTCCCTCCCCCAAACTGCAGACGTCATATGTGGACGCTCCCTAAGTTGATGAAAGGGTAGTAGCAATAACAATTTTTAATCCTTAGTAATACTAGAACCAACGTAAGGCATTTTGGCATTCAAATCGACAGAGAATGTTCATCTTCGAACTGGAAGATGACATTTTAATGCTCAATTTATTTTTTTTAAATACTAGGAATTACCTCATTTGGTTCTTATTCTTGAGTTATAGAATACTCATTCTTACTCACTAATTCGCAGACAGACAGACAGACAGACAAAAATCCTATTAGAGTGAACTTCGTCCACTTAATAATGTAAGATGACTAAATGAATATTAGGTTCTAAAATTATTCAGTCTTCCTTTCTGTTATTACAATAAACATAGAGTGCTAAATGCTCCTGTGCAACAATACAGCATCCTAATTTAGACCTTTGGATTGGAATGATATAGTGTGGTTTATTTTACATTTCTGACTATTTACCAACCAAGGTATACCTTTCATGTCATGTAAGTAATGAAATGTGAAATCCTTCGGGTGTAAATGTAATTTCAAAAATGAATTGTATTGAGATGTCAACTATGCAGTTTGAATTATTTGCAAAATTAGTGACAATTCTAAAGTTTAGCTACAGAAACGGTAAATAATCATTGCTGCAGGAATGGTTGAAAAATGGAATTAATATATATTACAGTACCTCATTAAAGAATTTACGGTTTGAGAAATATTCCTATTTAACCGCTTGTAAAATAACTAACGAAAAAAGTTCACATCAGATTTTGTTTTTGGTATATTTGAGTATAGCCAAATAGGATTGCCATTTCAAATTCCAATCTTGCAATCAGTAATATAGGACTAGTTGGGTAGCTATCCAACATTTTTTGCCAAAATTGTATTAGAGTGTATGAACTCATTTTGCCAATTTCTACACATCAACCTTGTGTGCTTTAATTCTTATATACAAAACCGTGTGTAAGCACTATTGATGTAGCTAGCGTTAGTGTTGTGACTAGTGCACATAATGTATAGCTTAGTCACGCCACGCCTATACTTACGAAAAAGATTTGAAACATTTTTGCGTTCTTCTATTTCCATCCATTACAGCGCATTATAGCATTATCTGTAGGTACGCGAATGTTTTTGCAAGGAATAGGAAAGCTTTTTTAAATTTCTATTTATAAGTAAAGTACCATATTAGTATTCATTGCAATAAATCAAGTACTACAGTATTGCGGATTTGCGATTATTTCTACTTCCGTATGCAATACATTGCAGCATCAAAAACTCCTACATCCTTTGCAAACTTTCTTTGTTAATAAGTAATAAGGTGGTAATCATGTGTAGGATAATTAATGCATTGATCAAGAATCAAAGAAAGGCCTACATAAAATACCTAAATATGAATATCAGTCGTTAGTTAACGTAGTTCTAACATAAATATATTTGGGATTTGGGCAAGTACCAAATATTTGGAAAAGGCACAATTCTGGCAATAATTCATATCCAATTCAAAGGACCACCTATAGATAGAAATTATTCGATATTTATGAGGTTATTTGATACCAACTGGTAGAAAATCTTTGGAGACAAAGAGAGCATTGTGCAAAACACCTTTGTTAACGTCGTTTCAGCACATTTAAATTGTGTTTGAGCAAGAAAGAACTATATTTACATATTGTTTCAAGTATTACAATGTTGTTTTCCTTCCCCGTGCTTTCGTATTGCAGATAAGGAAGAAATGATCCAGAAATGTATATATAAATATAACAAGTAGCCAAAAACGAAAAGATGTGAGAATGAGAGCCAAAGCAAAGAGCCATGAGAGCGAAAGACACGAAGGTTTTTAGGCAGACAGACAACAGACGATTTTAGCCTGGCTTGGATGTTTGGCTTCCTTTTAGTAATCTTTCCTCGAGTCTGCATAGCGATAATCCTGTGCTGTTTTGGTACATAGTTGTAGTTTACTTACTATATATTTACCCGTAAATTCAACTTGTTAAACATCCATTATTATTCCTATACACTTTTGCACACTATACAAGCATTTCACATTACTTGCAACCATAAGTGAAAAAAACCGAGAGATATTCTAAAAGTAGCTGAAATTGAAATTGCACGCGAATGCTAAATGTGTACACAGCGATAAAGACTTTCTTCTCCGACTCAACCGTTGTTACTCTGCTTCCAATGAGTCAGTACGTTGTAGTAAATGCGAATCCTGCGTGCAAAAACACAGACTATCTGAAACTGCCAAATTCTATGTGTGTCTACAAAGTAATACAGAGTTACAAACTAAATGTGTAAAAAGCAGTCCATACGATATTATGGAGTTTTATTTTTAGGTTCTCTAGGTTAGGTGTTTCATTTGCTTCAAATGGTGACGCAGCGTACAATCCCCACACAAATAAACATAATCACCAACGTACAAAGAATGAAGGTTTCAGGTCCTAAATTAAGTTGTACACAAATGTATTTTTATTCTCTCTTCTAGGATATATTTATCTGCAATAACCAAATAACACCATTGTAATACCACTGTAATCCATCAATTTGTCATAGATATTTTAACTCATCTTCCTATTGTTTGTACAAAGTTTGAAAACCATTTATATTTGCAATTGCAACACCAATCCTTATCTTAGATTTAGTACCTTCAAAGCTATTATTATGTATTAAAGTTTTTGTTTCGGTAGATCAAACTAAATCTTTATGCATAGCTGCATATGTTTGAAAATAATCTTAGAAAAAATTATAGCCAAATGTTTTACTGGATCTGCGACATAAATTCATGGTTTACCATCCTTTTAAAATGTGGATACTGAATACTGATGAACGATTGCCTCTGGTCCATCTTTTGTGTATGCATTGATGATTTTGTATTACAAGAACAGGAACTAAATTGCCACTGTAAATGTCACAATGTCAGAAATGCTAGCGTTAAAATCAAAGAAGTTGAATGAAACTAACCTGGTAGTTAGAGTTAGAGCTAGAATAACTAAAGCAGAATTAACATACAAACGAAATAAAACTGCAACTGTGCGAAAATGCAATCAATTAATTTCTGTATAATATCGGTTTAATTTTTGGCCTGCTAATTATTAAGTTTTATTTATAAAAATGTTATTTTGCTGAATATTAGTTGTATTTGTATATTTTCAGGTATCTACGTGTCGCAATAGTTTTTATCCTTTAACGCAGTCTTGCACTTAATAATTGTCATCGTAGGAATTTTAGACTACTCAAATCGGTTAGCAATGGTCAACAGTAAGTAAGAAGTATAGTTTACCAAAAGTGGGTTATGGATAAAGGATTTCGTTAGTGAAAGTATTATTTGCCTAAAAGCAAAAATAAATCTTTAGATTATGTCGTACAATTGTTTTTACTTGCGAAAGAGAGCAATTAAACGCTTAGTACACTACGAATTAAGACAAATATGATTGTTGAACTTGCTCCAGCAAACTGTAAGATAAGTCTCATTTGCCGTTTTTCTTTGCAAACATAAGCTATTCATGTGTTTGGCCTTTGTATGCACGCAAAAACAATTCATATTACTAGACTTAAAATTGAATTGAGCCAATAGGTATTTTTAACACTGCAAGCTATGTGCATGTGCTATTAAAATGTATTTGTGGACGAAGTAAGCCTTATAGACAATGCATCGTATCTGAGCATCATGTGTCTTGAGACTCATCGTCAGTAGTAATGTTTAATACTATAAAGGTACATAATTCCGTGTACAATACTGACAAAAGTAGTAAAAGTAAAAGATGCCATGTCTTGAGTGCACAATATGTTTGTGTGGTTTGGTTGCGAACATAAATGTATGTATTGATAATGTAATATTATAATGTGTGTGTTACACAGCTCTGATGTGTAGATCATTGTAGAAGTAAGAAGAGAGCGAGATTCACAGTAGAGTACAGATAGATATAGTCGAAGTGAATTCAAGGAGGTGTCCGGATAAGACCGCCCCATCCCAAAATAGGAAGACACTTCCATTTAAGGAGTCTCGGGAAATTCGATGCCATGTGCTCCCAATTCTTCCACTCTATCACTTCCGGACGGCTCTTTATACCCGGATTTCCAGCCGTGTGCTTATTTCCAATGGAAAATGTCATAATCTTTAATTTCCCTAAAAAGAGTTTGTCGGATGACCCTAGAAAACGGAGTACGGGACGCCAGGCCTTCTCCATTATTCACACTGTTTTACATAGCAAAGCAAAGTAAGCATAAGAACTCTAACTATGTGCAGTAAGTGAAGTAACGAACTAATAGCCAAGTCAAGCAATCCATGCAAAAGCTAAGGGATAAACAGAGTCAACTTACTTACTTACTACAGTATTGTATTTGTATCTGAAATCTTACTCTGCTCTGTCCTGCAGTTAATGCAATGTACTATCAGATCACTCTGTTAGTATGTAGCAACCTAACCAACAAAGAACAAAACAGCAAGCCACTTCAATGTACATAAGTACGTTGTGTTAGTGTAATGTAAGTGCAATGCAATGTCCTTATCTTTATCTTCAACAGTTTATGTAGATTGTGGGCCTAAGTCTTTCCTATGTGAACGTGAACCCAATGGAACATTAGGTACGCTACAACGATGCGATATCACATCTACTGCATCCTCATCTTCTGATCACACTTCGTCTAACCTCAACTCCTAACTGCTACAGGATCAAACAGAGATCATTATTTTATATTATTCCCTACACAGTCAATCTTCCAATCCAACTCAACTCAACCAGAAGCACATACTTTTTTAAACCAAATATTGTCTATGTGTAATGGCATTAATAGCTTCCAAGCGCCTTAAGACCTACAAAATTCAATTTCATGTCTCATATAACTTGAATTTCTAAGAATAAGAATAATGTTTGTCTTAAATACAACTATAATCTAGGAAAAATTATAGTAAATACAGCAATACAAGTTAGCTTTTGTAATATTATGTACAATAGACTTATTTCGAGTACCTTATTAACTTAGTATGGCAATATTTATACTGATTTTGACATTATTCTGGGGTTTACCAGCTTTTGCATCTTTCGTTTGCGATGCTTAAATGGAATACCTCAAGTATTTTGGAATAAATCGTATACAACTTTGCTTGTTTCTTAAAATAATAACCTAATAGACAGAATTCGTGGATTTTTCATTGCTCTAGCTAACTGGTGAGGAAAACACGGTGAACAGATAGGTTTCCAGAGAACCGAACTTAGAATATACCTATAAAACCATCAATATAGGTCATTTCAAATACCGAAGTGTACTCTGGATGATACAAGAAAGTAAATAGACCATTAAATCTTATTCCTACATACAATTTATGCAGGTATTCAGTCGGTAGCTACATATCGTATTGTATCTTTTGAATTAATTCTGTTTGTGAAACGTGAGAAATCTGTAAGACGGTCTCATGCTTTGTTAATAGCCAAAGAGCCCAGAATATTGTACTATTATACTGTTCAACTTTTACTTTCATTTGTTTGTAAAATAGCCCCGCAGTAGTGAAATTTCATCCCTATTAAACTCGTAGAGGTATTTTGTGCTTAATCTCATTATTCAAGTATATCTTTTCCATACTGACGCCTATCTTTTGAATGGAACCTCCTCCAGTTACTTACACATTCATACTTAAATTGTAGGTTTGTAATTCTTATAAACGATTTACTATAGAAAAGCTGACCAAAATTATGTTTACTTTGATGCGGACCAGGACTGGAAACCATTATATATGCATGTAATCTTTCATCTCATCTCGGAACACATTTCAGCGTATTTTGTATCTTATTTATCTTTTGATCCCTTCTGGCATGATATGTGGTTGATCCTACTATCCTTATCTTTCTCTTCTCATATCGATCTTCATTTCCTTACCCAATGCAAATCAAACAATCTTTATTTTCAGCATACTTTCTTCTACACAACTTTAGTACAGTATTTTGTTGGTTCCGTGAAGTGAATAGGTATACAAATATGAAGCTAATGGTGACATTAGGAACAGTGAAAATATATAAGCTATGTACACTCCCTTTGCATTAAGATTATACATGCAAAATACAATAGTAAAAAGTTAACAATCGACAAATTATTCCATGAAATTCAATTGTTTTTCATTCATGGGTGACGAAAGCTTTCTTTTATGCGTTAAACTTTAGGCTTTAAGCAACATATTGATGTAATACAGCAATTTATTTGACGTAGTCTGGCGTGATGTTAATTTCGATATTTAACAAACATTAAGCATACCTAGATTATAGGTAAAGTGATATAGAGCTTATTTGTAAGTTTGTAACCTAAGACTTTCATTTTATGTATGATATCTTAAATCAAACTACATGAAACAAGTCTGTGCAATTGTGGATTCATTTTTTGTGCAGTAAATATGGTGCATCAAAATAACTAGTACAGTACTACTGAAAAAGAGACCATTTGTAAAATGAATGTTTCATCCGGGTTTGATGAAGTCAGAAAAAATGTGTTTTCACCACATAAAATTGTTTGTTTTATGGATGAATGTATAATATATAATTTTGAAAATGTGTGGTCAACACACTCGACGTTTCACGGATTAGTAAGAAATATCTAAGGGTTCAACCTTTTATTTCATATGCATTTTAATTGTGGCGATCACTATAAAGAAAAAGAAGCTATTAAAATATAATATTACAACATATTAGTAAATCTTAACTCGGTTTATCCTTCAAAGTAAAAAACATTAGCACGTTTCATTGAAGTGCATGCAACTTACCACTATGTAATACAATAATATGCATCATGCAATTACCTACACAAGTGGACTTTTCGTCCTGAATGCATCGAGATAGAGCTAAATAACTACAATTTAATAGTCATGTTACTCAGTTATCTTGTTGCTCACAATGACAATCACGTTTTTATGATCTGATCGACTTGTGAATCTGATTGTGGTATGAATAATACTCTTATATTGTGCAACCAAATGTCATGAATTTGACATGAACTATTTAACTTAAATATATATATCATTTCACTACATAACTAAATTAGGTCCTTAATATTTTATACCTATATTCCGTCGGGTATTCATATGTCATGCAGCTATACGTATTTATTCTGGCCAGTGATTTATTATTACTGTAACTGCATATTTATCTAATTGCATAATATTCATTATTTATGTTATGATAATGAAACTTTGTTCACTTTTCCAGAAGAATAGTGATAGTGGGCACGGATATAAGCACTGCATCTGTAATCTTGTTTGAAATCGGCTTCAGACTCAACTCAAAATGATTTACCTAAGCAATGGAATGGGTAATTTAATTCAGAGAAATACATCATAATTTCTTAGCTCTTTTTGTGTCTCGTAAAGCTGTCTATGCTGTCTCGGGCACTTCCTTACATGGTCAGTAAAAGAGCCACCGAATGAAACTTATGTAAACAGGAAGACTTGCCGTGTGATGTAGTATAATTGTCTGTAGTGTGCAAAGAGCATATCTATCGTTAGCCAGGAGAAAAATATGTCAATACTATCACGTTCGTCACGTTTACTTGGTGTTTGTTGTTTTGTCTGGAGCAATTTATATTTTTGGCATTGTCACGTCATATTGCGAAGCAAGCAAATTTGTCTTCAGATTAATTGCTCTTCGAAAGGGTCTCACACAAAAAAGTAGACTCTAATTTTGTTAATCATAGTTTGCCTTATTGTATTTGGGTGTAGAACGCAAACTTATAGGCTTTCATTTATCGAACAACTAAACAAGCTGAAGTGACCACTAAAAGACTTTTCAGTCCCTATAAAGCCAAACGGACCGCTACAAAAATACCACTAAACTGAAAATCATTTGCCATGAAAAAATTGAAAGTACCATTGTCTTCACCGGCGCTATCAGTATTATAACTACAAATTATCAACAACTAAGTGTATTTGCCACGATTTTGACTACAATTACCTCTGAAATGACTCTAGCACCTTTTTACTAGTGCTGTTTTAGGTTTGCCGGTTTGCCTATAACACGTTATAATTATCATTGTATGATATTTACAAGTATACAATGCTTTCTACATGCAAAAAAATCCGTACCCGTATTAAGTCAATATTAAAATAGTAGTACCCAATTTCATTTAGTAACTCTCTGTCGCCAGAAAACAGTCCGCTTTTCATCTGGTCCACAGAAAAAATTGCCGTACCGGCATTCATCCATTTGTGTACCCTCTTTAAATTTAATCCAATATTTTTTCAAAGACCCAAAAGGGGAATTGTCTAGTCAGTTTATTAATCTTTGAATATCTAGTAAAATGACCTCATCCGTTTTTTATTGGTTAATCTTTTCACTCATGGCACATCAGTATTTTAGTGGCTAAGAGAATTAAATCCAAACTAATATATGCACAGTAATTCACCAAATTGCACTGAAACCTTGTTTCCTTTTTGAAAGTCTGTCATTCTACGGTATATGGAAAAGTGTATTATATGAAGAAGTTTGTCATTTATTTGTCACTCTACTCTACTTCTCTAGCTTTTATTTATAGTAATAAATTCAAAAATGACGAAAACTTATTTATTTATCACGTACATATCACATACATTACATTCTTTACATCTTAATTCATTTCTTTGCACTTTGCAGTGGCATGCCAAATTTTTGCAGCAAATGTGAAATATCCTGGAACAGTACATGAATTTACATACATGTATGTAAATGTTACTTAATAAAAATGCGACATGAGATTTGCCAACGAAATTATTGGTGTCAATTTAGAAAATAAATGAAATGCATTTTGCAAGTTGACGGTCTCAATTAATCATCACTTCTGTTATAATAACACCATTAATCTAAAGACAAAAAATAAATGTTTTAATGGATTTGCATAGTTAATTCAAATATGTACATTTGTATACCATTTGCAAATGGAAATGACTTGTCGATGGGATAGAGGCGCAATAATTCTTGTATTGAACTCTTTACATAGTTGACTTGACTGATATACTATGATGGAAGATAGGAGACATCATTATGAATTTGGTCATCTGGGAAAAGACATCTGAGCCGAACGAACGAGAGACAGAGAGCCAAAGTCAAGCTATGTTAATTGTAAGAAATAAAAAAAATTAAGCTACCTACGCTTTACGTAATGCCATTACTGTAGACGTACATACAGGTAAGCAAATTATACCAACCAAGCGAACATACTCACGAAAAAGCATTATTATCAACATGAAGCAAACGAAATTTTGGTTAGAAGACGTATGACATTGTGTTTCGTATTTAGTTAGCAAAGCAGTAGCAGTTTAGATTTATTGTGAATTTTTACACGACAAAGCACAATACCAAACCCATTTATTGTCTTTGTAGTTCAAAGCAGTTAGGCTTTGTACGATAGAATATTTGCAGAGCTAACAAGACAATGAGGTAACGTAAGCGTACGAAGACAAAGTGTTGCTCTTCGTGTGGAGGACCTTTCAATTCAAACTCAATATCCAATTAATCAATGTTTCCTGGAAAGGAATTAACATCTTGTCATACAAAGGTGGGTTATGCATGGTCAATTTTCTAATGCTGATTGCAAATGAGATGAAAAACAAAAAGGTGATCATTATACTCAAGTCATACCAAACCGTTCAGTGACACTGTCTAAAGTGCTTACTAACATGTCACATTTACAGGTTAGTTACTGATCAAATCTTCAGATTCTCATTTACCACATCATATGACAATGTTAGGACATTCATTAGTTATTAAGTTATTACCCATTAAAAGGTTTTCATGCACGGATGTATAGAATATAGAGTAAAGAGTAAAACATTAAAATGATACATCCACAAGTTATAAAATTAAAATCGTTTTATTTGTATTGTTATTATTGATTAGTTAGAATGTACACCTTAAATATTCTTATTTTGGTAGTACTTTTCTGTTTATTTACAATTTACAACATGCATTGTCATTGCTGTTTAATCTAATTTAATCATAATAATTTAGGAACCAAAGATAAATTAACATTCATACTTATAACTTACCCTTTCATACGATGCTTTAACTGAAATAGCAAAATGTCTTCACCAGTTGCCACCAAAACTATAATTGTTTAAACGATCAATCATTCTAAGTGCCTCAATGTGTGTTAATCATTAAATATAAAATTATTTATGTAAGCATTTAAAAACAAAACGTAGGTACTTAATTCAAAGTAGGTATAATATAATATAGATGGTTGACAGTTACATTATGTGCTATGTTACATCAAATGAGGAATAATTGAATAACAGTAAGGGACTCCTAAACTAAAACATTAACAAGCTTAAATGAAACCACAAGGAAAACTTGATTTTTGAATGATTTAATATTTTCCAAGTAATTTGAACGATAGACAAACAACGGTTTGATATGCATTAAAGACAAGGATTAAAGCATCACAAAAATAGCTTGAACATATGTTCCAGAAATGAATTTACGAAGCGGCCCTACAGGTACGTACAACACAATCCAAAAACACATCACAACAAGTCATGAAAATTTAAACAATATATATTACTGTCGGAAGGAACAAGTTTTGAATTTCATCAAACATCATGGAACGGCATACAATTCGGAAGGAAATATAAATAGTAATCCATAGTGACTTTAAAATTAACTACCCAAGACAGGTACACATTTGATGGAATTAATACAATATTGCTATTTACATTTTGAAGTATACAGTACAATACAAACTACAAACTAACTACATAAAGTTTTCATAATAATACAATACAGGTTCACAACTATCGTTAATAGTAGGTAATATAGTTTTATGGAATGTTTTTTGGACGTTACAAAATTGCAAAGCGACAAACATGCCTTAATTTTATCTAAACATTTGGCCACATTATCGTCAAAATTATGAATCACGACGAAAATTGGAAGCTTTTTAGTAGGTGAAAATTTACTCTTTAGCAAACACACTTTAGTGTACATTGTATTATACACGTGACGCTGATATGTTTAGATTTTATTATAATGTTCGTATTACTTTGATGATTGCCCAAGGTGAAGGTATATGAGCGAAAAATCGATCTCCTGCAATGATCATAATTACACGACTATTGTCAGAGATAGATTCTGTATTACTAAATGAGCAAATTGATATAATTATTCACTGGTAAATGGAGTCTTAGGTAAAAGCACAATTAAGTACAGTATACATACACAGGTGTAGATAACAATATTAACAACTTCATATACATTTACTTTTCTACTAAGCTTTTGATTAATATTTCAATTATTCTTAATTGAATACCCAATACGTGTTAACTTTATTCTATTGGGTAAGTAATGTCAAATGTAAAACCAATTAGTATATAAGAAAATGAAGAAACTGGATTTTTACCACAATATTTTCACTCATCCCAGAAAAAGAATAGAAGATGCTAAAAGCACAAATTTTTGGACGGGCGTGGGTAGTATCTGCAGAACCGAAGATGAGGGTTGATAAGAAAGGGAAGCAGTAGACGAGGACGCAACGTGCTTTTGAGTTCCCCAAAGATATCTAGTTACAATTCATTTTTTTCATTACTTGGAGGTGAGGAAAGATTTTCAGAGGCCTCTTGTTCATATAGTCAGGACGACTTTGTCTTTGACTTTACAGTAGGAAGATGAAGATACCTCGCAACAAACACCCGAAATATTCTGTTGAGATTTTCAATAGTAGGGAAATCTAGAGCATCCTTCGTGTCCCTTGCTGTATGCCATACCGAGGGGAACGGGAGGGCAATGACATGGAGAATACCGACATTTCGTTGCAGAAATGGAATGTGATCATCCTCGATTCCACCACCAGCAGAACGAGCTAGGAACATTGGAGGTTTTGGAGGTCCAGTCAAATACTTGGATCTCTTCAGACTTTGTTCAGCCTCAACTAGAGCACCATGTAAATGAGACGTCTCTTGAAAAAAGCTGTGAAACTTTGAACCTGAAGCACCAATTAGGTCCAATAACATCAAAACGTCCTGAAATTAATAAAATTTAAAATGATTCTATAGGAAAATCTGCAAAATTATTCGTTAAGCAATGCGGAATAATTCTAAAAAAATATATTGAGATAATTTTTCCAAAAAGGGATTCATTAAAAAGTAATTAGCTTACTATTCTGCTTAATTCATTTGTTCCGTCTCGATTGTTTGGAGGATAAGGAGTGCTTTCCCATTTTGCGGCTAAGTGTCTGGAGCCATACAAAGAGTCTACTTGGTTCCAATTTTGGAAAGCTTCTTCTCCATCAAAAAAGATGTATTGAAGAGTTACATTTTGAGGAGAGTTTTTATGCGCATTCAGTTGTGCCTTCATAGTGTGAGCCAGATGGAGCATTTGGGCACACGGCACGGCAGAGTCGACAGCACCGATAAAATTATATTCCCTTACGTACTTCGAGTCAAAATGACATGCGATCACCAATCTTCAAAATCAAATCTCAATTTAATTATTTGTATCTACTTATATGCACATCTTTTGACTAATTACTTTTCTAATTAAGTACGTATTTCATTTGTAAAGCAATTGGTAAACTAAACAAGATTAAATTTTTAGATTTCCATTTCATATTTATAGACCAATATTTCTAAATCATTTATACCATTTTAAACTATTAACAAAAACAATATTCACTTTAACTGTCTCAACATAAAAATTAAAATTCTGAGTGAAAAAGAGGCCGTGAAAGTGGAAAGCCTTTTATTTATTTACCGTTGCAATGTTGCAGAACAATGCAAATGTTTACGTCACAACTAACAAATACTTTATATACTGGTGACACCTTGCTCCAATTTTAACTGGTAAAGCTAGTAAATAAATAAGCTTTAAAAGGCCGGAGTATGCGAATTCACCTTCTAGGAGTATCTGGATTGAGGGTAGCAATAATGTTTTCAAAGGGTTTCGTGCCGTGAGGGGTATTGTCTTCGAAAGCATCAGTCTCAACAGTCCATTCAAGATTTTTCATGTGGTCAATCAGGTACTATTTCCAAAAATATCAAAATGAGAATGAGAAGAGGACTAATGTGGCTAATAAAAAGTAGATAAGTAATTGAATAATGTGGCGTACCTTTTTAACTTGGACCCAGTTTTCAGTACCTGGTACACGAGGAATTAATAGGGGGTCCAACAAAGATTCAAAACTTAACTTGCTGCCCATTAGAGCTAAGTTTTTGTGTTCCTCCGAGCTCAAATCCTTAAGAACATGGGTGTACTGAAAAACCAAATAACATTCAGTTATGTTTGTTCATTAATAAGTAGAAAACGTTTCAGTCGGGAATATTTTCGCCTGCAAAGTTTTTAGTTTATTTTCTTGGATTATACCTTATGGTCAAACCACCTTCGGGGAAGTTCTACATCAAGACCAACTGTAGATTTGCAATGCAGAGTAACAATAAGCAACGGAACCGTTGTAAGTAGTCGTGAAAACTGGGACAGCGAAAAGATTTTTGAGACAATCATCTTGTCTTTTAGACGAACCGCTCAGTTTGTATCTGCAATAATTAATTATATGCTCTGTTATCTATTAGTGTTTCTAATTTATAGCTTACCATTTCCAACCTTAGAACTATATGTTCATCACCTGTTAAATGTGGTCCCGAAATAATTATAAATATAAAAATTTATTAGTAATTGAAAAATCCCAAATTCCTCTTAAAGCCAACGAAAATGGAAAGAACAAATTTAGATTTTACGGGAAGTGAAAAGGGTCCTATAAATGCACAACCGCTTGCATGGACAACACAATAAACACAACACAAAGATTATAGCCTCTGCATATACGACACAGGATTTTGTACCAGTTTTTTGGACAGTTCTTATATCAGTTGGCTTGGCATTGATGGTTTTTCCAAACCTCACGGTAAGAAAATCTCTTTATCTTTATTGTACTACATAGATTAAATTTATCTTTACATAAGTGTTATACTTGCGATTAGATTATAAATAATTTATGCAGTGTAATGCACAAGTACTCATGAGCAAACAAAGAATAATTTATAAAGTAATATTATGTATGTATCATTTATGTAGTTATATGAAATGAAGGAGATTTAAAATAGAATGTAGTATCTAGACTTGAATAATTTTAGAAATACTGACCTTACCAATTCAATTTCCGCCCAATATGATTTGTGTCCACTGCAAAATTTACCGGAAGAACCGGCTCTCCCGAAATTAACGGAGTAAAAGCCTGAATCTGTTTTGAAAGTGGATCTCTGTTGAGAGTATGTGCTTATTAAGCAAAAGTAGGAAATAAAAGGGATCAAGATCGAGAGAACTGCCGTTTTGTTGTAAATGTATACAGTTATAGCTGCTATTTCTATACGATATGCTACCTACCACACACACTTACAATATGGTATAAAAGTGTGACTTATTTTTACTCTAAGTAAGTAACTAACTTTATATAGTTAAAGACTAATAAATGTATACAATATGGATAACTATAGGTACATAGGTACTAATATTCGAGCTAACTTGTTGATGTATATGTGGAAGTGTATTATACTATCTGCTAGCATAGTTATTTATGCAGTTAATGTATATATGCCTTTACCTATTGAATAATTGCACTTATTGCATTTAAGTGTGCTCCTATATATGTTCATTAAATGGTGTAACCTATAATATATACAAAGGATGAACAGGCATCTGTCCTACTCTATGTGGGTTTACTAACAGCTTGTTATAATAATAAAATAAAATATGCCCCGTTTAGGTACATAACAATAGGTAGTTTAAGCTACTACTCTTCTATTGTGTTCTATAAACTAAAACGTGTGGGTGAAGGAGAAATGATCTCGGAAATTGTACCAGCTGTTCCTTTTGTATTTTGTGGGCGAGTAGTGATGTCACATAAACATTTCACACGACACACTCCATCCAACACAACCTAATTCACATTCACACGCTTATAGCAAAGCTTAAGCTTAATAATCTTGTATAAATACGTCAACGAAGCTAAAACTCTGTTTTCATAGGTATTTAATAAAAGAGTGTTAGCCGATTTTAGTATAGCCATTTATTCGGCGACAGCGAGTTCATATTCACAAAAGGCATTGCATTTCTTGTGAAAAGTAATGATAGACCTTCATGATTCATCATTTATCCAAAGCTTGGTTAGAATAGAAAAAGCAATAAATATAAATACTTTAGTATACATTACACACTGCATTTCTAAATCCCTAATGAATAATATTAAAATAATAATTCATTGTTAGTGTATTTACCATTCTGTAGGTTTGACTCAAAATAAAACCTCTACTCTCCGCAGTGTCCGCAGTATATTTATCACTCATTATAAACTTTCGTAATCACTGTGTAAACTCACAATAAAAATTTCAAGGTGAAAACGCATCAATGTCCATCAGGATTTATTTTGACTTTGACATTTAGTGACATCAGTGAGTAAAACAATGCTGTTTTCTAATAGTATTAGTAGAAAATGCCAATGCGCTTACACTTGTTTAAATTGCGGATACGAATTATTTAAATGGAATAGACAGATAAAAAATGAGATTATATTTACAAATGGAATAAGTTTGGATGAAACAAAAATTATGCACAAAGATTCATTTGTACGAGCCGCTGGGCTTCAGTTAAATTCGTCTACATTTCAGGTTTGTTTTGTGGATAATAACCTCTCCTGCTTTCCTAAGCACGTATTTTGGTGAATGAAAATCTAAAATATTCTGAAAAAAATCCTACTTAGTTTTAACCTACCATCTTACTTGGGGTTTATATCATATCTATACATTATTGTTTCTCTACACTCTACGCAAACTAGCACTCGAATTATAAGATTATCAAGTGTGCACATTGTAATTGTAGGTAGCTTGCGGAAAATGCAAAACACCTTTAGGAGATGAAGACATAAATACCTCATCTGGAAAGAGCTCTTTCCGACTGAACATCACATCTTTGAAATTTATCTGCAAAGAAAGATGAAGCATACCTTTGTCATTTATTTTTTAAATTACTAAATGGATGACAATGGATTACTAAAAAATAAGCACTGCAAATCTCCATGAACGCGTAACTCGTGACAGTACTGGAATAAACCACTGCGGTGTCTGGTAAACGATATAATTTTGTTACATGACATTTGGAGACCGTCACCACTCTCACCACCGACTTTTAAGCTTCTACTTTTATGACACTCTTACATTTGAAAATTATAAAATCATTACATTCAAATAACATTTATTTTCTTCACTTTTGCTAAATGTAAGTTGGCAACACACATTTTAGTTGAACTATTATTACCGATATAATATATTTATTGTGCTATGCTGACAATAAACACAGTTTATAAAAGCTAAACAAAACATCTAAAAGTTAACTGTCTTTATAAATTCATAAATACCAATATAGATACTCAAAAGAAGTGGGTTCAACATTTGGTATACAGTACCTTCAAGCTCTAATGATAAGAGCAACATTGCTAATGGCTAATGAGGTATAACACCTAGGAGTTATTTTTCGGATTGAACAACATTGCGATATCTTTTCAATACGACTTCTGTGGCTGTTGGTGGCAAGTTCTCAGGATCTTGAAACTGAGGCTAGATAAAGTTTAGAAGAAAAATTACACCCTTGGAAATCAAATTCACGATCTGCTCTAAATATTGCTATTGCTACTATATCCCAGCCCAGCAGTATTTCAGTATTTTTATTTTTACACTTACATTAGGAAATTGCATTATGTTGTAATCAGGAGTTTTATTGGTAAAAGGTGTCCATACACCCTGAATGGAAGGATTGTCGCTGTGATGAAAAGATTTATAGCGAATATTCCCTTCACTTCCTGAGGTTCTTAAAACTTCTAACCACTTTGCTACTTCTTCCATTTTGCAATTTTGTAAAGGCATCCAATGTCTTTCTCCATTCACTAAAAATAAGTTTTAATTTTGGAATCGTTATCATTATTTTTTTAAACGAAATGTTCAAATGAAACAAAAATTTACAATATTCAGCAACTACAACAGGACTTCGGTGTCTTCTCGGTTTTAAATACATGGCAATGCCGGGATTTCTTCTGGCGAAGTCAACCATTTCCTTTTCGATGAAATGACGAACACCATCACTCCCACCATGACTTTTGCAAAACTTTATAGTCATTCGCTGGCATTGCAATACAAATCTTCTGTATCCATTATTGATAGGATGGGCAATATAACGACTTTTGAGGAAAAGGTTATTTCCCGACATGCTTAACAGAATCAGAAATAAAAATATATGAAACAAATAATTGTAAATATATACCATAAATTATTTGTAGGCAATTTGAAAATTTGTTGCATGTAATCTAGTAATCTAAAACTACACCGATTTCTTGTAGATATAATATATGTACGTAAATAAGCTGAAGGAGCTTACGTTTTTAAAACCAGAATCGCTCCCACTCTTCCTACTGGGTAACTGGACTTGCTTCTGACAGAAACCCTAAATCGGTAACAATATTGAAATCAGTCCGTGTTCGTATTCTTTGAAAGTGCTTTTTAAAAGAGTATGAGTGAATGCGGCACAAAATACATCCAGTCCAAAATTGAAGAGTACGTACCAATTGCACTTGGCGCTCTTAAAGTTGGAATTCTTTCAGGTCCCAAGTTTTAGTTTTATTCTTTAATCATAACACTTCATACCAAGTAAGTCAGAAATTGCTACATAGTTTTAAAAGATAGTAATTTGAGATTTGATTTTCATCTATTTCAAATATCTATTTCAGATATTGTATTGGTGAAGAAGGTTCTTACACCCATATTGCCTTACATTTATAAAAATTAAACCATTCATTCATTTCTATGCTGTGCCAACAAATCTATACTGATACATTTATTAAATTAATATGAAACGTAAATAGCACAAAAATCTTTAAGTACGCTATTTAGAAACATGATTTTTGTGAGTTTGGAGGAGACAGGGTATCAAACCTTGAGTGTAATGTCGCTGGCATTTTTAGAGCAAATTAATTGGCTTAGTGGATTAGTTTTGCATTTGGACCTCTTCTGATGAAAATACCAACATACGTCATACTATGTACGAGAGTGAGAAACACATCTTATATTTTTTAAATCAGAAATATTCATAAAGATATACTGTAAGTTTAAGAGAAACAAAAGCTAATTAAGATTTAAAGTTGTAAAGCAAACCAAGTAATAATTATTGCATACCCTGTAGGTACTTAAATGAGATATCATGAATCATGAGTTTTGCTTTTGCATTCATTTCATGCACATGATCAATAAAGTGACTATGACACAGCCAAACATTTTTTAAAGTTAGTTTGTTTGTAATCAAAGTGGTAAATAGGTAGATACATGTAGGAGGTATCTGCAAACATTTTTGTATAACAAAAAACAAAAACATATAAATAAGAATTTGCAAAAAAGGAACAGTCTTTGTGACCCATCAACTGTGAGTCTGTAGTCTGGATATACTGCACAACATCACTAATACATTCTTTTTGTTTGCGATACATTTTTAGGATATAATATTATACTTTATCTAGTACACTGCAGCTCTTATTTGCAATTTACCTTCTTCTTTGAACTTTTGCATTACAATTTATTAATCACGTCAAAATAATGAACATGTGTGAGTAATAAAAGAAAGTTTTAATAAACTTGACCGTGGGGTGCCATTTGGGAACAGCTGATTGTTTAAAAAGAGACTACACCTCCCATGAAATCACATAAAAAGGTAATTGTGTATTCTGTTTTCTTGTCCATTTTCTATTTTCCTTTTTCTTTGTAGTGTGCGAAGTGCGAAGGAGGGGGGATAGGGGCAACGAAGATTTTTTTTGATTTACCAGACATATCCAGACATAGATATCTACAATATTTCATTGATATATTGTAGTATAGAAGGATTTTAGCATTATAGGGGTTTTTCTTAATGGTCCACTGGTTGGACCAGCTTCGAAATTTTCTCAAAACGCAAAAACCTCTTAGACCTTGTTCTTATAACTGTAACTAAGTCTACATTTTTCTACATAAATCTATAAACCTAGAGTGAAATCACCACATGCATTCTAGTATATGAAATTGATATGATTGGTTAGCTCCTAACTGTAGAGTACATACTACATAGCTTCAATTTTGTCTTTTTGGAGTGAGTATTTTTTATCGTAAGTTGTTAATTTATTAACTACATATCAGTTAGGTTCCTAGTCTTCCTAGCTACATATCAGTACAAAGGGTCAACTGCTATGTAATGTATGTATACTTACGCTGTAAATCTTAATTGAATTGTTTGGATTAGTTTTTTTGGAGTTCTGTAAAGCATGAAAATAGTGAACATCAAAAATGCTTTAAATATTCTTATGCTTTGGGTTTGATCCTTGAATTTAAGTTTTGAGAAAGAGGAATAAGGAATTTCGCAAAGCAGAGACAAAAGTCTCTTCTGCACATACACTACTTTAATAAGCCCAGTTTATGTAAACGCAAGAAACAACAGTGGCTTAAAGCACCTTAAGTTTTCAATACATGAAGCGTATTAGTTAAGAGTTGCAATTAAATTTGAAGTTCATTGATACATTGTCATGATACATGACAATGGTATGAAAAGCAGTGTATAGATTTCTTCGCAACCCATCCGATTCCGATTGAAAGTATTATGTAAGCCCTGAATGGATTCTGTAAGCTGTGTTGTCAAATTGAAATTGGGGACGAAGTTAATTAACTGACAATTGTGACACAATAGAACAAGTCAGAGTATAAGATAAGAGTGTAAGATAACTCAACTTAAGGATAGACTTTGGACTTCAGATATTGAACTAATGAACGTGTTGTGCACAAATAAACTGTACAAAGTGCACTCAATAATAAGTGACTATTAGTGTTAATATCTTTACCTACAGGACAGGGTATTAAATTATGTTTTATATCTGTCTGGAGGCGCAGCAAAAGTTTAACCAAGATAAACAACTCTACTAAATATGTCACTTAATACTTTTATTATACTAAGGAAGCTTGTTTGCCAACTTTGTGTTTGTATTTCTATACAACGTGTAATATAACATTACACGATTACACCACGCACGTAGATTGTAATGTAAACCACGATAGTTGTTCACTAATTGAAAGTAAATTGACTGACGCACGCCAACTAATGACTACTTAAACTTAGTACCTAGTACCCAGTACCCAGTAGTGCATGCATGTATTGCTTAGAAAAAAGTATATTATAATATATGTATTGCAACTTGTGCCCTAATATTCTAATATATATGGAAAACGCTGTGTAAAATTAGGCTACATGTAAGTAATGTAAAAATACATACATCAATACATCTGACTTTTATTACAATTACTAGCACATATTTACAAATTATAAATGTGTATATTCTCCTAACTGTCCTAACAAATACGAAAACAAAGCAGTTGGTAATGTCATCATTCTCCTCGTGTCCTAATTCTTGATGATACACTTCTCCTTTCTAAGATATTTAATCTTTGACGTTCTAAATGAAGGCATTATTTTTCCTTGAACATTTCATTTATATATTTATATTTAACCAGGAGTTAAAAATTGATATTTGATTTTTCTGTGTCATTTTCAGGAATTGGATTGTGAATTGACCAAGTTGAAGAAAATTGAAAAGATTTAAATCCTACTTTCTATGTAATTCAACAAGACAAGTCAGACTATCAGGATAGCATAGCTGACAAGCCACTTCTCGGGTAATTCCTGCACTCAAAGAACATCTTATATTAAAATAGTTTTTTCTGTATTTCAATTTTGTCCTCGCCTATTAGCGATTTAATTTATCTTTTGTACTGCAGGTCAAACTCCGGGAACCCGAAATTAGAAAAGAGTTGATTAGTCTTCGGGATTAGTTAAGCTTAATATTTATTAGCATAAAGTTGTTAATGAAAACGTGTTTGGGAAAACCATTGAGATTCACATGGTAGTACTCCATTAGCTCAGTCAAAATCAATCTTCAAGTTTGACAGACCGGGCAAAAAGAAAACTGGTTCTTCGGCAACTCCAATAAAACAACTTTTGGACCGCGTTATAAAATTCATCCTTTAAAAATGGGTCTCAGAGAGCTATTTACGGGAATCACTTTGGGAGCGGTAACAATCCTTTTGGTATGGTACTACGAAATGTAAGTTTTCAGAAATCATCCGTTTTCCAATCCGAATTCTCAAAATACGAAGCTGTACGTACTTTATCCCTTGTGGTGGCTGGGCGGTTTCTTCGCCAACTCTAGCTGTCACCTGTCATTGCATTGTTGCGTTACGAACATCTGTGTCGGTTTACTTAGAACTGTTTAATTTTGTACAAGTTTTTCCTTCTCGTTGGCTGCAGTGCTTGCTTTGAATGATTGTTACTTTCCAATTTACCAGAAATACCTGTCTCAAAAATTAGACTACTATTTAAAACTCTGTATTTAAATGTTCATCAGTTCATAATCAGAAAAGTATTAATACATAGTCATTACTCATTAGATTCGGTGGTGGCTTTTATTTTAATTGTTTATTTAATTTGGTAATATCGTTCTAAAATGTTTGTGCGTATGTGTGAGTAAATATTAATCTTGAGCTATTACACTGAAAATACTAAACTCTGTCCAATCTGTCGCCTCACCTGCCTTAAATAATATAATAATGGATTCAAGTAATATTGTGCTGACAATCTGTCGCGCAAGTTGTGTATCATGTCGAAGACGAATTTATATGAAAAGACGTTCACTTAGGCAGCTGCACTTCGGGTTCAAAATCGCCATTGCAGCAACTCTTTCGCTATATCTACTCATCCCAATTCTGTTCCACTATTGTTCTTCCATTCAACGGCATCTTGTGTTTCTTCCGTTTGGTAAGCAAAATCTTTTCTACATAGATCAAGTTGCATTAATTAGCGAAATTGTTAAAGTACAGCTTATTATAACTTTCCGTTCCTTCCCTGCCTTTGTAACCTTCTTGGGAGATGGATCACCTTTGTAATTCTATTACAGTTTCTTTTGACTTTCCTGCGTTTTTAACATAATTATTGTGCTTTAAATGATTTTGAAAAGCTCCGGACGTATCTAGCTTGTCGCCTAAAAAGATCGTTTTCCGTTATTCTGAAACAGTTCGATGGCCGTCTGGTGTTAATTTTTCTGACCCTGAAACTGAAGGATTACCGGGAACTCGAAATATCTACTTAGACGTTCAAAAGAATAGCAAAGTTGGAATATGGTAATTCCTTCATAGTTACTGCAAATGTGCTAAGTATTTGTTAAATTGATTTTTAAATTCAGAATTGTTTCAATTTCTGTAAAAATTATAGGCACATGCTCCCTAAAAGCCTGCTTCATGAATCACGAGGAAAACCTGAATCTTTTTGGGAAGAATCTTTAAGATCTAGTGGGAAACCTGTTATATTGTATTTACATGGGAACTCTGGATCCAGGGCTGGACCTCATAGAAAAGAGTTGTATCTCATTCTACAGGATTGTGATTCTCACGTAATTTCCTTTGACTATCGTGGCTATGCTGATTCGACGCCTTTACCACCTTCAGAGACGACAACAGTGACGGATGGTACTGCTGTTTATAAATGGATAAGGAAAATTGTGGGAAACACGTCTGATGTTAGAATTTTCATATGGGGTCATTCACTGGGTACTGGGTAAGAAATGAAGCAATATTTTAATGACATTACAATTTTATAAGCTGTTTGGAATTTCAAATATTTTTTCATATTCTTTCAAGTGTTTCATCTCACCTGGTAGCTAATTTATGCGCTGAAGGAGATGCCCCTGTTGGTTTAATATTAGAGTCTCCTTTCACTTCAATTGGGGAAGAAGTCAAACATCATATGTTGGCTGCTGTAAGATATTTAAAAATGCTTCTTACAACTGAAACCATTTGTTTATCATTCGAACATTGAATTCAGTATATAATGCCTTGATGTGGGCTTCCTTTTATGTTCCATTTCAGATTTATCGTTACATGCCCCTCTTTGATTATATTTTTGTTCGTCCTCTCGTACGCAACGATATTGCTTTCCAAAGTGATCGCCATATTAGAAATATTCCTATTCCAATTGCAATACTACACGCTGTGGATGATCCAGTTGTCCCGTACTTTTTAGGCGAAAAGGTAAGCGTTTGTGTAGTTGATTATCACTTAAGTTACTTTTTATAAAAAGTTATTTCCTTAAACATATTTGTGAATTTAGCTCTACGACATTGGACTAAGAACACGGCCGTCGTCTTCTAAACCCATATACTTCAAAGGATTTGGGGAAGGCTATGCTCATAAATTTATTTGTCGTGCACCAGAACTTCCTGATTTGGTGAAAGATTTCCTTCGCTGTTCAACTTTAGATAAATGGCCCTGCAAAAGTTTTGATTAGTACGTCGAATGGATTGTGAGTTCTTTTTGCTTTTTGTACCCATCGTCATCGTCCATGATTACCACATAATCACCGCTCGCTTGTAAATCGCGCTACACAGCGTAAGTAATCTGAAACTCATTAGTGTACAATTATGGGCCGCAATTTTTCTGGCCTTATGTTTAATACCTTTAATACACGAACATATGCTACAAACAAGGAACGGGAACCAATTGTATACAACCATTGTTTTCATAATTTTAATTTACTTTTAAGGCATCTAGTTTACCTTAAAACTTTACTTTTAGGTGAGTAAATAAAAAACAAAAACGATTGTACTCCTTATTGGTGTAATGTAATTTTTATTTTTATTTTAGGAGACTAATTTAAATACTACTAACTGTAAGGTTTCCGATTTGACGTAACAAAAAATGTGATAAATATTTAGCTCACGAATTTATGTTCTTTCTTAAGACTCAAACATTTATTGAAAAATATTTACTATTCGGGACATTTGAAACTTCATTATTGATATACGCGTACAATGTACAACACTGATGTTGATAATGTATATAGTTTGTGATAGTATCATAATCATGAGGAGTTGTAACTGTAGACTAATATCTGAGTATACTGGTTACTCTGGTTAGCCAACAAATAGGTAACATAATTGGACTTTTAATAAATGTACCATGTCACTCAATTATCTGCTTAAGGCGCAACCTAATAAATGTGTTACTACATAATGCTACCATTGCCAGCTAAAGAAACTGAAAAAATACCAAATATCTAGTAAGTAAAGCGCTTGGCTATATTGTGATTTAAGTTAAACTGTTTAACTTATTTTCTAAAGACTTGTGTGTAGTTGTACTATTCACGACAGTAGTAGTTGCCAATACAAGTACTGGCTATCAAAGAATAATGTAGTACTCTACAATGTATGTACATTCACTGATTAATTCGTTTCCAAGTAAGAAAACATCAGTAGGATTAAAATAGTTTTGAACAAATGTAATAATGATCTTGATCTACAAATATTGCAAGCAATATTACTTGTTGATAAACATTACCAGTAAATAAAATTCGTTTTCAAAGATGTTACTAAAATTAAGTGTGCAAATGGATCAATGACAATACAATTTATATTCGTGTGTAAAACATGGTAAAAATCAATTTCAGACTAATTATGCATCTAATAATCTTTTTATGAGAATACAGACGCATGCAAACTTACATAATCGCTACAGGGAAATAAAATTTGTTAATTTATTGATAATCTATAAAAAGTTTTATTGAAGATTTCAATATTTCGTCTTTATTTCGTTTCTAAATAGTATATCACAATCACAAACCGTTATAATTTGGAAGTATCATTTTGGTACTTCTGTTCAGTATTGAGGCATAATACGTATCATTTAAAGGTGGATCGTAATCGTCGCTAATAGGCATTTGAGAAGATACAGATATCAGCAAAATAATACAATTAAATGGACTCAAAGGTCATACAAGTAGCGTTTATGGTTGAACTGAATACTTAAAGCTAGGCAGCTATACATGAAATCGAAAATGACAAGTCAATAATGGTATATATACCTTATTTTAACATGTTTTTTACACGTTAACACGACTTTTCGAAGTAGGGCTGCTGTCATTATTAGTTATTTACATTGTCTTTTCTACACGAGACAGTTGTTAACCATAAATGAAATACAATTGTGAAATACATGCAAAGATAGTGAAATACTGGTGCAAAGAAGGTGGGTTATCATATATTTATGTTACATTTCAACTTACATGCTACATTTAAGGAGCGGATGAGCAACCGTCTTATTGCTATATCGTTATCTAATATAGAATACTTAAATTCAGGAGACAGAATGCAAAGTAGAGCTGTCAATAACCTCTGTGTACTATATTAATATCCTAACCCAAATATTTCATCGATCAACAGGGGCCAAACAGTTTGGTTTCACCTGTTGACGTCATAGGTGTTACGATATTAGTCGTTTCGGTTTTAGATAAACGAATGTGTACTACTTTGAGATTTTCATTGACACAGCTACAGTTGCGAGAGTAATAATCATGAACAATAGTTTTCATTGAATGCCTATATAATAACTATTTAAGTAGGTACTTGTCAGTAAAATGACTAAAAAATAAATTTCGTTGATTTCTGTGGTTTCGTTGGGTAAAAATAAATTATGTTTGGTTTAGGTACTTAATTGGTGGTGTTCTCTTAAGATTTTGTCTTGACCAAGTAGTAAGAGACAGTAAATGTGGAAGGATGTTATACTTCCGATTGCAGGAGGGTCGTAATTTCCGTGCTCAACGTTATTTCTTATTTGGAACGAAACGAAGAGCGTGGGAGAATATTCAGAATCGCGATTTTCCTTCTGGACCGTCTTTCAAAAATTCATGTCCTAAAGGATTTTCACACTTCCCACATTTCACCTGCAACACAAATGGAAGGATGAACTTTCATGTACATTTGATACGATTATCTT
Source organism: Yoshiicerus persimilis (assembly GCA_020352615.2). Lineage (NCBI taxonomy): Eukaryota > Metazoa > Arthropoda > Collembola > Entomobryomorpha > Tomoceridae > Yoshiicerus > Yoshiicerus persimilis. The sequence goes on from CM036941.2 coordinate 24,336,943, forward strand.
TTATTTAACATCTAATGTAGAATACAGCTTGTCTACCAAAATTCTCAATACAATGTTTCATGACAGCTTAAGTTTACCTTGTATGCTCTTGGGGCACCAAATTCAGCTTTCTTGGAGACAGAATCCTATTAAATATTCATATTGAAAATAAAAGAAATTCCAAGAGTCAAAATGTAATATTAAGAAATTCCAAGAGTCAAAATGTAATATTAAGAAATTCTTAATAAAATAAATTTCTAAATCCCCTACCGGGTGAATTGTTTCGGTAAATGCTGGCCACGGCGAATCGTGCTCAAATTTTTGTTTTGAGCTGAAAAGTTCATAGCCACAATTGGAGCAGGCATAAACACCTTTAAGATAAAAAATGTTAGTTAAGCATAGTTAGATTTTCCTGTTGTTGAAATCAAAGTTTGCAAGCATTAAAACATCCTGTTTACATTGTACTGTTGCTGCTGCTAGGTTTATTTGATGTAAAGAAAGACCAGGAAGTTACTGTTAGGCTTTTAGGCATATACAAACAGAGAAATCGATTCACTACATCGATTAAACATTTCTCCAGCTTTACAACATAACCGAGTTATATTCTCGAATCTCTTGTTAGATGTAATAATGCATCTGTGTATGATTCGCCTTAGAGTTCTGTTTTCTAACAAACGCGACCACAGCTAGAGTACTTACTAGATTCTAGAACTGCTTATTTTGACTAGGAGCTAAGCTGAGCTACTATTTTATATGAACAATACAACATTCTATAGACATTCTTATACACAGAAGAACAAATTGAGCATGAATGTTCCAGATCCAGAAAAGGCTGGACTAAAATATTCAATAGAAAATCTACCTTTGCTTTTGTACTTGTCCGTGTCTCTTTGCATTCCAGTCTCTCACTATTAAGTGACTTGGATTATTATATTATTATGTAAGAATAAGCATGAAAAACTGTTGCAAATATTAGAAACAATAAGAATATTGCAATAATCTGTATTTTTTGTTTTACGTACCTGGCTTAAAATGATTTTTGTACACTTCTTTACTTTCCCAAGAACACCAAGACATTTTCAGATTGTGCTCTGTAATACGTTCGACACAATCACAAAATATTTGAAATTCAGACACAGATAAGCAAGGACGGTTCGTAAAATATGAGCTGGAACTGGAGTATTTACAGTTTTCTGAAAGGCGAGTGGATCAGCAGATTGCAAGAGTTCTTGCACTCGACTACTGCACAACTTTCTCTTGTGAATTCAATAACTTCGCCTTCAGCTGGCTCGCCGAGGTACGTTGTCACGTTTCCAATGTGTACATTCGCTCTCGTAATATAAATGATGTAGTAGTTAGGTCAAAACTGCTTTACCTCGACTTATGCTGCTTAAAGTTTTCAACCAGAATGAGAATGTTTTATGCTATTCGTCTATTCTCTACATGTTCTACAATAGCTCTTAGTGCACGCTTCAACCTTAATATTACCAAACCAAACCGCAAGTAAAGTATTATTGCTATTTAGGATGTGACTTGGGAAACTCAGGATATGACTCACTGGCTATGTATACAGGGCACTCACTGTTCACATACTTTATGGTATTTATCTTAGCCCATTGATTAGGAAAAGTGGAACTTCAGTGGTTGAGGCCTGTAGTTATATGTGTCGTCTCATTTTTCATTAACCTGCACTCGAGAACATGCAAGGGAACTGCGTACTCCTTTTTTAGTACCGTAAACAGTAAAACCAGTATAAAAATTTTAGTATTTTAATAATTACTAACTCTTGCATCCTATTTTTAGTCTCAAAAATGTTTTCATAGGTTGTGAATTTTTTTTACAATTCTACAATTTTTATGCAAAAGGTAACTTTTTCCCGTTAGCATGCAAATATTTGGATTTTGTTTAGTATATTATGTTGTGTATATATTTGTGTTGTTGACTGAAGCATTATTCTACCGTAGTGTAGAGAAGGAATGTACATGTTGCATACGAATATTGCGTAACATTTAACCTAAAATCTCATTCTTGCATGTATGACGCTAGTAAAATATTAAAAGGTATAAATTGCATGAAGACACTTTGATGAATGGAGACATTGTGATTCTAAATGCTCATGATTAAGTTACATAATTACACTAGAGTACAGAATAATATATAAGTTCTACGTAGCTATAACTTTTAGGGGAAAAATAAATTGCGTAATAATTTACGCATACCTACATACAATTTAGTTTTTTTCTTACTAGTACCAGTACATGCGTAATATACATAAGTCGGATATTTCAACCTAATTAGTAGTTAGTAGCTAAAACTTAAAAACTTAATAACATAGGTTTAATGGAAAGATACTTCTATTATTCACTTAGCCCCCTTGTGTATAGCACATTGGCGTTTATAGGATTTTGTACCATTTCAATTGGCAAGTACTAACTTCTTTGCGACGGAAATCCATCTGCACTTGTAAACTTGCCTGAAATCCTTGTCGGTATCTCGCACATAACCACTACAAATATTACCCAAGGAGTATAAAGTATAAACTTGCATTGTCTTTCATATAAGGGTGTTTCTCCGATATGGTCGTCCTGGTTTCATATTATGTGCTTTGTCTCCCTAGGTGTGGAAAAGCACCAGATATAACACTAGAACTTTGACAGAAGAAGCACCATTATTATTTAAATAAATAATAATAAATATTATTATTGTATATTTAGATTAGTTTCCAGGGAGGTGATTTTCGAAAATCTAAGCACGACTGCAAAATCATTGTTACTTATTTTATGTTACGAATTTCAAAAAAAGCCATAATTTTTGCGGATAAGATCCAAGTTACGACTTAGAAAATACCCCCAGTAATACATCCCAAGCGTTACAAGTCACAACGCAATAATAGTCATTCCCATTTACATAAGTTAAGCTAATCCTGTTTACAGAAATACACCCAATTCCAAAGGCAAACGAACACCCGACAAATTACATGATGGATTGGCGGAAACAATAGGATTGTGAATATAAGGAAAAACAATAATAATTAAAATTCAAACTTTGCCCACAATTCTACTTCACACAATGTGTTATGATTGACAGATAGCTAATGATGACAGACATAAAAGCATTGTTCATGATTGCCAGTGTCACTGCTTTTCTCGTTAGTATCTTTTTTCCAGGAAGAAAGTCGTAGGAATGCTAGAATACTGCAAACCAATCCTCTTAATTTTTTTCATTTTACTGGACATTGTAATATTCGTCTTTATTTTTCCACCTGATAATGAGTAAATAAATATTTGCATAAGCATGACCTGAGATTACACAATTCATTCATAGTTTATTGTTGTTTCTGAAATGCTAAATTCTCAAGTGTGTTTTTTTATCTTCAACAGGAATATACCTCTTCAAATTCTAGTGGCTTTTAGTACAACTCTTGGCGTTTATATATTGCTTCCAATACTATTTTATTCCTGTCCAGCAATTCAGAGATTCCTCATCTTTCAACACAATAGTAAGATTTTTCATCATATGTATTATAGTCTACTACATACTAAGTTGAATAAAATCAAGAAGCTATACTGAAAAAAGTAATTGAACGTAATATTTGCGCTAATTTTTTATATGCACGCCCTTTCCAGGTGCGCACAATTTCCCAGTATGCACTAATATTTTATTAGCTCACCTAAATTTCCCTTTCCTGTGTAAGAAGACCTTTTCTTTTATGTAGAACTATTTCATAAAGATAATTATATTAGATATTAGATTACGCAACCTGAAATATTCCATACATTTGTTTAGGAAATCTACGTGTTTAAATTTTAAAGTGATCGTTTTGGTTTCTTAGTTAAGAGGCCGAGATATGTTGACTTCTCTGATCCTGTAACAGAAGGTGTAACTGGAGCTCGAAATATCTATGTCGATTTGGATGATGGTTCTCTTATAGGAGTGTGGTATGTCCAGTCTTTGCCTTTGCTCGATCTTACAAAAACCGCAATATTATGTTCATTACTGATTTCTTTAAAAATGTTCTTTGATAGGCACATTCTACCACGAAGTTTAATTTCCAACTTCCAGTATAGGAAATCCGACGAAAAGTTATGGGATAAGATTTTACGAACAAGCAAAAAACCTATAGTTGTATACCTGCACGGCAATACTGGGTCAAGGGCCCTTGATCATCGCAAAGAGTTATACAAAGTTCTGCAGAATTTGGATTTTCACATAATTTGTTGCGACTACCGAGGATACGCAGATTCCAGTCCTGTTTCTCCGTCTGAGACAGGTGTTGTGAACGATGGAATTGCTGTTTATAAGTGGCTTCGGAATATAGTCGGTGTTTCTAATGAAGATGTTGAAATATTTATTTGGGGACACTCTTTAGGCTCTGGGTAAATAATCTTTTTAGCCAAAATATGTGCAATGAATAAAATATGTCATGAATCATTCATGAATGAGAGCAATGAATGGATGTTTTAGAATTTCAGCCCATATAGTGGCTAAATTATGTATTGAAGGCGACAAACCAAAAGGTCTGATACTGGAGTCACCCTTCACTTCATTAGGAGAGAGCATACGATATCACAAAATCGCAGCTGTAAGTGTAAAACTTGAATAACCATTTCATGAGAACATTTTTTCCTGGTTAGAAATATCTGTATTACTTTTACTTGTTTTTAGCCTTATGCAATACTGCCAGCTTTCGAGAGAATTTTTGTGGAACCACTTAAAAGAAACGATATTGGTTTTGAAAACGATCGCCATATTGCAGATATTGATATTCCCATTGCAATTCTTCACTGTGAAGATGATCAAGTTGTTCCATTTCTCCTAGGAAGAAAGGTATAAACTAAAATGAACCTGTTCTTCTTTGCACTTTCAAATTATCGGATTTCAGCCTTGAATATTTCCTTTGCTCCGAATTACAAAATCATAACTTTTTTGATCAGTTATTTGACATTGGGAAAACTGTTCGCTCTGCTGACGCCAAACCAATATTTTTCAAAGGATTCGATAAAGGCTACGCTCACAAGTTTATCTGCCGTTCCCCTGAACTGCCAGGTTTCCTTAGGATATTCATAGATTGCTGTGTTCGAGACGACTGGAATACTTCTGCGCTTCAACAATACAGCTAAATTCTGTCTAATTTTATCTTTCTTGAGTTTACCCCACTTTTTTGCCTTTTTTTATTCATTGACGATTTCGAAAGAAATATACATTGAATTAAAGTATACCTATAGTTAGTCATTAAAAGTGTATTAATGATATATCACTGGAAAAATCATTTGCTGCAGTGCGGCATATATTATTATGTAAGTACATAGATGAAGAATATAATATATAGGTTAGCATGAAAGCACTTCTCATCGGTAATTACTCAAATTAATATTTGACTTAATTACTTTTTCGTAGTACCTGGAGTAATATACTGGAGCTACCTTTGATTTACATATTAATTTGTAACTGTGATATTCTACTATGTCAGGTAAAGTGTAATGGTAGAACATGATGTATGTAATTACACAACAGCAGAGAAATTAGTGCATTCAGCAAATTATTAGCATTGAAATATTATGGAGTATTTTGACACAAAAGTGTCCAAGAATGTTATCTTAGCACTATTGAAATATATTTGTAGATACTAGTTGTTTTGCAATTTATGAAATAGTTGTAGTAGATTGTATATTTATTACCCAACAGACCAAAAAACAAAATAATTATTAGAAAGTGTGTGTAATGTTTACAGTTTAAAGTTTTACTGTAGTCTAGCTACAGTTTCTCATTGTCTGAATTTTTGTTGTTTCAAATGAAACAAAGAAAAGTCAAGGAATGTATGGTAGCATGCTTTATGTCCTAGCTTGGGTAGTGCAATTTAGAGTCAGATTCTAGATAGAAGCTAATTAAGTGTACAGATTTAGTAAATTAATCTTCAAGACTTATGGCATAAGTATTACTTATTGCGACTTATTGTTAGCTAGCAATAAATAATTAAATAAACCATTGTAAACGCATATAATTGTAGCATTTGTGGTGTTCACTGTCGATCAGCTTTAACGCGAACAGACGCTCAGTCAGACAGATCAGGCATTAGTTTAAAGTAGCTACCGATACTTATTAATTCGTAATTAGGTATACGCAGGTGGAAGAATATTTTCTTCCGTCCACAGCAGTTACAAGGTTGCAAGGTCTCAATTTCCGTAAGTTTAATTTTGTACAAGATTAGTTAATCTCACATAAAAAAGTGTAGTTGAATTTATAAACCTTATAAATAGCGATAGTTCTATGATTCAAAAGTGTTCAGAAAGCCAACTTTGAAATTATTTCATTGAGTCGTAAGTACTGTATCCAAAAACTTTAAATGAAGTGGTCAAGGAAATTAAATACATAATAATACATACCCCTTTCAAATCGTTCAGATTCAGATTGGTTTAACGATTTAACATTACACAACCGTATATATATATAAATGTACGATGAATTGTCGTTGAATACTACAATAAATAGCAACATGCCTTATCGGTAATAACATTATATATTAATATTATTATTCCTATTGTAACATTATTGTTACCTGATTGTTACCCATACTCACTTTGGAAATTACTATCTGTCGGTAACTGCACATGTTAATTTTTTAATTACTACATACTTGTATTCTAAAAGTGTTCATTCTATTAATAAAACTTGCTTAGTGAGCCATAAATATAACAAAGGCTTTGTCCATTGCCCATCATTTTACGTGGATGGTTATTTAATTGAATTAGTTTAAGAAGCAGTATTATCTACATTCTACATGCATATGAGTTGAGTTATCAATGTTATCACCACATTCGATGTTTTCAGTCTCCTTTGTATATAAAATATTTTTCTGCAAGTCGTACTATAAGATACGCAATTCTAATTATATTTTGGTAAACAATAATTAAAGAAAGCCCTAAAACTAAATATCAGATGTGCCCAGAAAGAGTGCCTTTATATCATGATTGCTATCGCACAGAAATAACGTTTGTAGCCGCTGCAGTAATTGATATATTTTTGAATGTAGGTTATGCAACTACGTTTATTTTCATGCATTACATCGTACTTATCATTAGCTGTCACCAGATCATAGTTTAAGTGCCAGTCTGCCGCATATCGTATCATCTATTTTATCTTTTAATTAGGCCACACCGTCATTTAATCGGTACTTTGAAGACTCAAGAAACTCGATTGTCACCATTTCCAATGATTCTGATTGTATTTTAGAGAGCTCCTTGTTCATTGCCAATCAAAGGTTACTTTTTATAATAGATATGGATACAGGGATTTTAAAAGGCAATTTCCCATTCATCCCAAAATCTCATTGTCAGTGTAAATTAAAAAGTAATCCCACAAAAACCATAAGAAAAGTATTTTATGAAATTTTTATGTAAATTGTAAATATATGTAGTTTTAAAATCTAAACTTGTTTTCAAAAGATTTTTGGACTCATTTTGTCCACCTTGGTATTTGACATGTTTATTCCACTAACCCACTTCATTTTTCCATACAGAGATTACTATTTAAAATAATCCTGTTTTATTCATTGTCATTTCTACCTATTATGTACCAATATTGCCAATTGCTAATTCTTTGCATAACCCGACTACATAATGGACATAATCATAAAGCTACAGACATACGATAGAGACATATAAAATGAAATATTATTGAAACGAATCATCCACCTGTCTTGTAATAAGCACAGAGTATTATGTGGATTGAATATAGCTAACTACATGAGAATCGAAGTCGTGTGTGAGTGTGACTGATTGATATACATTTCATGATTATTGAAAGAATGAATGGGCTTAGATAAGATTGCAATACGAAAAATGATGTTTGCCTGAATTAATTCCATTTGTTATTTGGTTGTAAACTTACCACCAATCAGTTAGGTATTTCCACACTTTGTGCATTACTTTCATATTACTAATAGGCCTGTGTCATTTTAAAAAGGTGTAGCTACAATGTGCTAAGTCAGAACTATACGATTCATAAGAAGGACACTCTTCTGCGACTCATACAATAAAATTAATAGGAGTTACGAAAATTCTCTTTAAAACATGGATTTTCGGGAAAAACCAAATATCCCTAATCCAAGGGAGAAAAGCAATCCGCTTAGTGTCTTGATGTTCTGGTGGATGAACCCTATTTTTCGTAAAGGGTTCAGAACCGATTTAGAAGGAGACGACTTATATAATTGCTTAAAAGAAGATCAAGCTGGAGACTTAGGCCCGAAACTTTCTAAGTTAGTAATTTAAAGTATAATTTAAAGTAGCCCTCTAAAATATAAGTCATTATTTACAACAGATTTGACATGGAAATTTTTCATGAATTAGAGCATGGGATGCCCAGAGGGTGAGGGCGAAAATGAGAAAAGAAAATCCGAGGTTATACAAAGCACTTTTAGCTTGCTTTGTTGGAAGCTATATTCCTTTAGTCCTTGGTGTTATTGTGGATGAATGCGTGATCCGGTAATCTATTTTTATTACAGCTTTCCAATAAAACAATTTATTTCAATTCAAACACTCAAAGAAAATTATTCAGATTTGAAAAGCATACCTAAATGAAGCAGAAAGAATGATTTTATGGGTTTTACAGTGTGGCTCAACCCCTCTATTTGAAATATTTGATATTTTCGTTTTCTGAGAAAGATCCGGACTTAATGTGGCAGTGTATTTATGCTGCTGGAGTTTGTGTAACGACTTTACTGCACACTCTTGTTATGCATCCGACACTTTTTACTATTCAGCATTTAGGTATGAAAGCTCGAGTTGCATGCTGTTCCCTCATATACAGAAAAGTAATTTAAAGATATTTTCATACATTCTATAGATAGAAATTTGTCTCAGTGATAATCTTCTTAATGTAATTTTGCAATTCTAAATGAGTATGTATTTTTCCCCCTGAAGACTCTTCGTCTTAGCAAAAATTCACAAGGCAAAGCAACTGTAGGACATTTAGTTAACCTGCTGTCTAACGATGTCAGCCGATTCGATATAAATCTCATGTTTCTTTCTTATATATTTGTCGGACCGATACAAATGGCCATTTTCAGTTATTTCTTATATGATGAAGTCGGTGTTGCTACTTTTGCAGGTTTAAATCTATAAATACAGAGTTAAAATAAAGTTATGCTATTCTTGAAATAATGCTTATGATTTTTATACAGGTGTTGGTTTCATCGTTTTACTCATTCCAGTTCAATGTAAGAATAACATTTCATGCCTTTTTAATATCAATAATATATACCTAAAGACAACACTAAGGAATATAAACCATAACTTCGTTCCAAAGTATCGCACATACTTCGCCTGTATATCAGTGCTTATCAACATTTGCTTATATGTAAAACACTACGTAATTTTTGATAGATGTAATCGGAAGACTTTTCACAATATTCCGAGCACAAATTGCGAAAAAAACTGACGAAAGAGGGAAAATCATGAATGAGATCATAATTGCAATGAGAGTAATCAAAATGTATGCATGGGAAAAACCGTTCTCTACAATGATCAACCATATCCGAAAGTAAGAAATCAAATTCATGTGATAAGGAATCATTTTTCATTGGATTTACAAATACTACTTTTAATGAAACACAATTTTAGACTTGAAGTACAAATTTTGAGGAAAGCAGCCAGCCTTCGTGCAGTATACGTATCTCTTTACATTTCTTCCGCAAAAGTCGTTACATATTTTGTGTTCTTGGCATACATTCTCCACACAGGAAAACCTTTGACTGCTGATGTGGTTTTCTTTACCATTACGGTATTTAATGTGGTCCGCCAAGTAATGGTAAGCTATTTACCGACAGCGGCTGCCGCATTGGGTGAACTGATTGTGTCAATTGATCGTATCGAGGTTAGATTTGTTAACTTAAAAGCAACAACCATATTGTGTATCAGTGATTGGTATATAAATGACAATTAAAAATTTTAACTGCATTCTAGGCATTTTTACTTTTGGAAGACCAAGATCAAACCGAAAATAAGAATTTGCAATTAGCAATGCCAGAACCAGCAAGTAAACCTGGAGAGCGTCCTGAATCTTCTGTAACATTTACAAATGCCACAGCAATGTACGTAGCTTACGTTATATACCTATTTCTACATATTTAACAGAATGTAATATATAATACTCAATTCATTCTTACAGGTGGAATAAAGAAAAAATAGCGTTGAATAACTTAAATGCAGACTTAAGGGGTGATCGTCTGGTTATGGTCATTGGTTCTGTAGGAGCAGGAAAAGTAAGAAACATAAAATACCAATGCACATTTCGGATTTCAGTTAAGTAATCTGCCTGAACCTAGTTCAATATGTATTACATGCAATGCACCCTTTTTTAGACTACTCTGCTCCATACTCTTTTGGGAGAGTTACCAATAGAAAAGGGGAACTGCAGCATAGTCGGTAGAACAGCTTATGCATCACAGGAACCTTGGATTTTTGGAGGAAACGTTCGGCAAAATATTCTATTTGGAAGAGAATATAATGAAGATCATTATCAAGAAATAGTTGAAGTATGTGCTCTGAAGGATGACTTCAAACAACTTCCTCATGGCGATATGACAATCGTTGGAGAGCGGGGAGTCTCCTTAAGTGGAGGTCAAAAGGCCCGAATTAATCTTGCTCGAGCATTATATCAAGAGGCCGATATTTATTTACTAGATGATCCTCTTAGTGCCGTTGATACAAAAGTCAGTCGTCACATCTTTGAAAAATGTGTGAAAAAGTACTTAACCGGTTATTTGAGAATTTTAGTAACACATCAGTTGCAATATCTGCCACAAGCTGATCATATTATCGTATTCAATGAGGTAGAAATAATAAATTATAAACTTGATTGTATAAAGAAGCTGTGATAGTATTCCTTGGAAGTAATACATTTGAATTGCAGGGAGAAATATTAGCACAAGGCACATATAGTGAATTAATGGCGAAAAATGTTGATTTCTTAAGTCTGATGACCAGCGACACAGGAGAAGATGAAAAAAGAAAAGCCAGTGTGGTCGCAGTTGATGTAATAATTTGAAATTCTGTATTTCAAATCCTTTGTAAGTAGTTTCTCTAATTCGATCATTACTTTAGGCACCTAAAGAACCTAAAGCTAAAGAACATGAAAAGCAAAAAATTCAAGCAGAAAAAATGGTTGGAGGTTCTGTTACCTTTCAAACGTATTGGGAATACTTCAGGTCTGGGAAATCTTCTATTGGATTATTTTTCCTGGTCTTTACTCTTGTGTTGAATCAAATTCTATACACAGTTGCTGATTGGTTTTTGTCTTACTGGTAATTTGCTAACTGAAAACAATAAAAAATGGATTCCTTAAATTATTAAATAAAATATGATTATTTTGAAGGACAAAAGCAGAAAAGGACCACTTAAACTACGTTGGAAAAGAAGACGATGATCCCTATTTAGGAGAAAATACATACCTTTATATATACACAGGGTTTACTGTTGCAATTTTTGTAATAACGCAAGTCAGAGCTTTCCATTATTTTATGTACAGTATGGCAATCAGTATCAATATTCACAACAGAATGTTTGCAAGCTTAGTAAGAGCTCCGACGAAATTCTTTGATGACAATCCTTCAGGTTTACCTTCTACCTTTATGAAATCTTTCATGATTTTAGTTAAAATGCTGATTTTCTTAAATCATTCGCAATAATTTTGCACAGGACGAGTAATGAACAGATTTACAAAGGATTTAGGATCTATGGACGAATTTCTTCCTCATGCGTTTTTCGATGCAGTTTCTATATTCTTTTTAATGTTTGGAATGGTGGTGTTGGTTGTAGTTTCCAATTACTACATAATTATTCCCACTGTATTTTTAATTATCGCTCTATTCTTCATGCGAAGATATTATATCAGGACAGCTCGAGATGTCAAAAGAGTTGAAGCAATCAGTAAATTTTAAAATTGCGAAATCCAAATTATTTATGTAAATCTGTCGGAGCTGTATGTACTAATAGTACTTTTATTTTAAAGGTAGAAGCCCTGTATTCACTCATTTGGCTGCGTCTGTACAAGGATTGACAACAATTAGGTCATCTGGATCACAAACTATTCTTGAGGGACAATTTGATGGACATCAGGTGTGTTAAGAACTTCAATTGTTCTAATTAGTTTACTGTGTGACGGAAACGGAACTGAAAATGCATCTGTGCTTTAAGGAAGATGTAATAACTAATAATCTTTGGTTTTATTTTAAAGGACATTCACTCTGCAGCATGGTTTTTATTTATCTCTGCAAACAGATGGTTCGGAGTGTGGGTACGTTTGCTGTTTTATTTTATCAATCTATAATATTATATTATTACCAATTCATAAGGTTTTTTACTTAATTTTGAAAATTATTTCCTACTTCTGTTAATGATTACAGGTGGAAATGGTTTCTGTCACATTCTTGACTCTTGTTACTTTTAGTTTCCTCTTTATTGCAACATGTAAATGAAATTCAATGCAGCATTAATTACTAATAATACAAGCAATAATTACCAGCCTTAATTAAAGTATTTGTACTAATATTTTGACACTGCGTTTTATAGCTGAAGAAAGTGGAGATGTAGGTTTGGCCATTTCCTCAGCCTTAGCCCTTACAGGAACATTCCAATTTGGAATGAGACAGTCTGCAGAAACAGAAAATTTAATGACATCCGTTGAAAGAGCTTTGGAATATTCTAAATTAGAATCAGAAGCTCCATTAGAATCTAAACCTGGTAAATATTGTCATTTCTGGATCTTTATATCATGAAAAGTCTACAGAGTAGCTAAAAATGACTTTAAATCGCATTAGATAAAAAACCTCCAAAAGACTGGCCTAAAGGTGGAGAAATTAAATTCCAAAATATGTACTTGGCATACGAAGAAAAAGATGTTGTGAAAGGCTTGACATTTGATGTTAAAGCTAAGGAGAAAATCGGAATTGTTGGAAGGTACTTCGAGTCATATACGCTATTGAGATGTTTACACTAATTACTTAAGTGAATCCGTTTAGGAACATACAATTTCATCGCTCAAAATTCAAAATGAATTAATAATTGGAACTATTTTAATTTCAGAACAGGAGCAGGAAAGAGTTCAATCGTTGCAGCTTTATTCAGAATGACGGAACCCCGAGGAGACATTTTCATAGACGGAGTTCGAATCAATGACATTGGTCTTCACGACTTGAGAAGAAATATATCCATCATTCCTCAAGATCCCGTTTTATTCTCAGGAACAATGAGATACAATTTAGATCCCTTTGATCAATTCAAGGACCCTGAATTGTGGAAAGTTCTCGAAGAGGTTTATCCCTGCATAAAGTTTTCATGGTCAAAATTTTTTCTAGGGTTCATTATTTCTAATTCTAATTGGTATGTTATTTCATCTAGGTCGAACTGAACAAAGATGTTCCAGCTTTGGATTTTCTAGTAACTGGAGGTGGAAGCAATTTTAGTGTTGGGTAAATTATGACGTTTTTAAACAATTCGATTTGCATACCTAATTTCAATATGTATATGTACATTAAATTCTCTATTAATCATATTTTGTTTCCTTTAGTCAGAGGCAGTTGGTTTGTCTCGCAAGAGCCATTTTAAGACGTAATAAAATCATTGTGATGGACGAAGCCACAGCTAACGTAGATCCTAAGTAAAACTTTTAGTTTCCCTTTTGAATTACAATGCTCATAGAATTACGATTATTCATATTAACTATTAACTACGTTTTCCAGAACTGACAATTTCATTCAGAAAACTATAAGACGGAAATTTGCAGATTGTTCTATCGTTACGATAGCACACAGACTGCACAGTGTTATGGATTGCGACAGAATTCTTGTGTTAGATAACGGTTACCTTCAGGTGAACTACTACTTATTACAAAGTTTTCAGTAACTGACACAAAAAACTATTTATAAATATTATAATCCTGTTTTCCAAAGGAATATGATCATCCTCATATTCTCCTGAAAAACCCGGACGGGCTTTTGTCTGTAATGGTTGGTCACACGGGAACGGCGAGCGCTGAGGTTTTGAAACAAGTTGCAGCTGAGGTGCTTATCCCAACTTAATAATTTACAAAAATAAATGAACAGTTTTCCATGCATCCCTTGATAAAAATACTTATTGCCTTTACAGACCTACTCCGGCAGAAGGCAGTCTTTCGCAGCCGACACAGTGAATTTCATTAGAAAATCGATACCTGCTGAAGAGTTGAACAACATAGACAAAAAGGACAACTAAATCATAGAATTATATAAAAGATATATTTATTTTGAAATCCGTATCATTGCTTATTTATTAGGCAATTTTTTAACTTCCGAATTACCAGTTTACCGTAGAATAAAAATACAACCTGATCATTATTGAAATTATTTCACACTATACTTTAGTAAGCAACTGCTGTTTATGTGTAGAAGTTGTATAAGCGGTGAGTATACTCCATGCGGATCTGAATTAGTCTTGTATGGTTTGGCGCATTGCAACAGTGCAGTCAGACTAGTTAGGTACATAATACTAAGTTTCAGTACGCATACATTAATTAGGTACTAACCACATAGAGTTATTCAATGATTATTTTAGAGCAGATTAAGGAGTGATAGTGTGGGGAAAATGCATGGAACGGAAAAAACGCTGATCTTGCATTGTCTGAAGGTTTGCCTGGGTTAGTCTATATCTTTTGCTGCTGTGAGTGCTGTATAAAAAACTTACGATTTTACGTACAAAACAAATAGAGCTAAGATTCATTGTACGCAGTACATACAAAATATAGGCAACTAATGTTAACGTATACTATTATTAATTAAAACTCAACCAAATAATACGTTCCTAATTTTATTGACAAAGTAGATTTAGTAGATATAAAGAGGTCAATGAAATTAGAACGAAATATATTTATTTTTGTAGATTTCAATAGAATCTGTAGGGACCAAGTATAGGGACATAAAGGTAAGTAGGTATACCTAAACTAAAAAAATATAACTGTGGTAAGCAATAGAGTCTGGATAAAGGTAGCGCACTTGTATAAATATGTTATTGTCGTGTTCACTTAATTCAGGTAATTTACTGTAAACCTTACGTCAGGTTTTAAATGGTAATGCTGTAAGGTGTAAGTTATTACATAATTATATCAGAATAGATAAAGGATTTACCAGATATAAACTTGGTCAATTACTAATTACACCTATTCACACTTGGATTTCACACGTTGCACAATTATCTGATATGATTTACGAGTAACATCGACCTTTTAAACGATACTTTCAAAAACTCCTTTAGCCTTTCTTCAAATAGATGTGAATATTTCAGACGTAAATTGCATAATAAAATATTTTTTGTTTTCAACTTAATTTTAAAAGATGATAATTTTGTTACCTGATGAAACTGGAATACCAATAAGGTTACTAACAATTAAAGAAGTACTATAAGCTCAATTTCTTATGAAGTGAACTCGTTTCATTCAAACGTTTAGTAATCGCATTTATATACTTATTCGATAATTGTACTTAAGAGGAATATATTACATGGAAATCTCATATTTCGTCTCGAGTTACCTAGATGTACACCGATTTAATGACAATAAGCATTGAAGACCTTATTTAACATTGTCGCTTTCAAATGAATCGATATCAGTAAATTTCCATGAATCATGCACGCCAACGACATTTATTAACCATGTGTGATAAATGGGTTTCACTTTGACATGGATTTACATTACACCCTTTTGCATTCAGGAAGGCATACCTCGTTCTCGATCATTTACAGAATCATCCGAGGTAAACGTATTGTAAACGATTTTGAACAATAATCATGAATAAAAAGTATGCTTGTATTTAGGAACTGAAATGTGAGTGTTTTATGGGTTGAGTTGAATATTTTTGAGTACCTACGTACAAGAGTGCTCACTTGAAAATCAAGATATGTAATGCATCATTGTATAGCACATAGCTGAGTTGTACTTTAGATATTTTTGTGTGATAATGGTTTATTATCTTTACACACTGGCTCACTATTCCTAATTGAAATGTGTACATTAGATGTAGTAATGAACGTATAAACCTTTTCTATTATTATAGGATTAAGCGACCTTTCCTTCAAACTTCGGTACACTTATTAGGTCAAAAAATCGAAAAACATGTTTACGGTAGAAGCAGAGAGTGCATGTTGACTTTGACTTAATACTCTTGGGTATTTAACACAGAGCTACCATAACCAACCTGTCAATACCGAATCATGACTGCAACTGCAAGGTATCATTTGTATAGACTAATAGAATTGACGTGAAACTACCCACCACTATGTAGAAATACGAATTTCAAAGTATTGACAATACTGTGATAGTGTTATGTGCTGTGATTTTGTTAGAAACTTGTGTTAGAAACAGTTTACCTTTTCTCAATACAATGCGTGATTTCAAAAAAGATCAAGATACCAATCCATACAATGGAGCAAACCCGTTGTCAAAAATGCTGTTCTTATGGATTATTCCATTTTTTAAATTGGGATCTAAGAAAGATCTTCATATTGAGGATCTTTATCAAGTTCCCACTAGATATGGATCTGAAACCCTTGCAGACAAAGTTACTCGGTATTGAATGTCTTAGTTTTCTAGATTCTCAGATATAATACAATTCTTCATTTGCGCTAATACTATGTTTGTTTCAAGTGAAACTACTACGTGCATAATATAAAAGTTTTGTTCATTAATTAAATTAGATGCTGGGATGCTGAACTTGCCAAGGCTAAGGAAGAAAAAAGAACTCCCAAATTGAAAAGTGCTCTTTGGAAAGTCTACAGGAAAGGCATTTTTCAATACACTTTTGCAATTATGCTAGACGAGTGGAGTATTCGGTAAAATTATAATTTCTTCAAAAGTGCTTGTATGCTAGTATAGTTTCATTATATTTATTGTAATATGTTTCCAGAATAATTTCACCTTTGTTCCTTGGAAATCTTGTGAGTTCGTTCAGTGAAACTTCTACGGCTACGAGAAGCGATCAATACTTTTATGCTGCTGTTGTTTGCTTAGTACCTTTTATTCACAACTTTTTCATACATTTGGCTGTATATTCTGTGCAGAGAGCAGGATTTTCGGCTCGGGTTGCTACTTCATCGTTAATGTTTAGAAAGGTAAAATAATTTGTACCTTTGTTTATTATAATTGTGTAAAATTATAGATGCTTTCATTTTCATGTAGTTTTGAATCTTTAGCTATTCTGTCTCATGAAAATCTTGTTTACTATTTTATCTGGTCACTGAAATTGATTCACTTGAAAGAGAAAATTATGTTTGAAAATATATAATTATGTTTTGAAGCTATATATCTTCAAATATTACAGGCAACACGGTTGAGTAAATCGTCTGGAAAACAAGCTACAGTTGGACAATTAGTGAATCTTCTATCCAATGACGTCAGTCGCTTTGATTACAGTTTATTTTTTGTCCCCTATCTCATAGTGGGCCCTGTACAAGTGGCCATACTTTTGTATTTTCTGTGGCAAGAAATGGGACCTTCTTCGCTGGTGAGTAGCTAAGTGTAAAACTTCAATATTAGAATAAACACGAATATCATTAAACAATGGTAGTTAAACAATATTTCATTTCAGGCTGGAGTTATCTTCATTTCTCTGCTGATACCGGCACAATGTAAATTTTTAACAAACCTTTAACTTTGCATTTTTATTTTGCGCTTAAATATTACTATCATTACTGCATTGCAATGCATTTACGGTACACGTTTACTTGGTTAAAATATCTATAAAGAGCTATTGAATTTAGATATTAATGGAAAATTCGCTGGAAAGTTTCGTGAGAGTATCGCCGAGCAAACTGATATTAGAGGCCGAATCATGAATGAAATCATTATCGCCATTCGCGTAATTAAAATGTATGCTTGGGAGAATCCTTTTTCAAAATTAATTGGAAAAATTCGAAGGTAATAAAAATACGAAAATAAAATCATACATATAAGATACTTTAAAGCATAGTTTTCAAAAGTATTTTTTGGATTACAGTACCGAAGTAGGAGCACTGAAAAAACGAGCTTACCTTCGAGCCTTTTTCCTAGCAATGTATTCCTCTGCGACGAAAATTGTACCATATATAACTGTGTTGACCTACGTCCTCTTAGGAAATGAATTATCGGCAGATAAAGTGTTCTTCGCTGTAGCAATGTATAACATACTCATAGAAAACATGATGTTTTATTTCCCAACGGTAAATATTTCAAAACCCTAAAGTTTAAAATGCTAAAACTTTCATGCATTAACGATTTAGTTGTATTCTACCTAATAACAATATTAATAAATATATTTAAATTATGTTTTTGATAATAAAAGGCGGCTGCTGGAGTCGGAGAATCGATCACTGCAATAAATCGAATAGAAGTATGGAAGCTAAAAAAATATTTACCATATACCAATATAAATATTTAGTAAAAACCGAGAAAATTGCTTTCACCAGAAATGGTCATAAATCGCACAAAGCCATCTATATTTTTCATTCTCTTCTAGGAATTTTTATTGATCGAAGAAAAGCAGCAAAGCATTGGGTTTGAAAGTAGAATTTTAGAAAACGAACAAGAACCCTCAATTTTAATGGAAGATGCTATTGCAAGGTAAAATTCAAACAAAATTGATTATGATCAGAGTAAATGATATTTATGAACGGTATAAATAACATTTGGTTTTGTAGCTGGTCGGATGGTGATACAGATACAACATTAAATAATATTAATTTCCAAGTGCAAGGTGATAAGCTTGTGATGGTGATTGGAACCGTGGGTAGTGGAAAAGTAATTTGTCAATGTAAAGACACTTTTATGATAAAAATGCATTACTTTATAAAACTGATGTTTATTATTTTCAGACATCATTTCTAAATGTTCTTATTTCCGAACTTCTTTTGTCGAACGGAAAGTGCAACATAAATGGAGTAACTTCTTATTCTTGCCAAGAACCATGGATATTTTCGGGAAATTTAAGGCAAAATGTATTGTTTGGAACACCTTATGACGAAAAACGATATGAAGAAATAGTTACAGTATGCGCACTCAAAGATGATTTTAAACAATTGCCATACGGAGATATGACGATTGTTGGAGAACGAGGAGTGGCTTTAAGTGGTGGACAAAAAGCTCGTGTAAATTTGGCAAGAGCTTTGTATAGGGAAGCAGATATTTATTTACTAGATGACCCTTTGAGTGCCGTTGATTCTCGTGTTAGCCGACATATTTTTGATAAGTGTATTCAGAAGCATTTAGCTGGAAAATTAAGAATCTTGGCTACACACCAGCTTCAGTATTTATCTCAAGCAGATCACATTGTTGTTTTAAATAAGGTTGACTATTTTATTTTATTTAAACCATAAACAGAGACACTGCTAAGTAATATTCAGTTAGTGTTATATTGTTATATTTATTTTTGCTTTGCATAGGGAGAAATTCTTGCTCAAGGAAACTACAATCAACTTGTTGAACAAGGGATAGATTTTGTTAGTCTGATGACAAGTGAAAACGATGAGGGTAAAAGAAGAAAACATAGTGTGTTAAGTGCTGCTGAAGAGGTAACTGCTTTGTTTGTAGTACTCTCTATATGTTATCTTCGTGCTTCCTTAAATTTTTAAGTAACTACCTTGGCCCAAGATTTCATTTCAGTTTCACATCTTTTAGGAACTTGATAAAGTTGCAGAAGAAAACGCTCCGAAAGAACACGAAGAATTTATTGCTGAAGGTTCTGTGACCAATGAGACATATTGGGCGTACTTCCGATCTGGCGACAGTCTCATTGGATTTGGAATTTTAGCAGTACTTTTCATTTTGGCGCAACTTCTTCACAGTTCCACAGAGTACTGGCTATCGTTTTGGTACGTATCACACAAATGGCAAAAAAAACAACCGTAGATTCTTGTGTTTCTTTAATTTCAAAGCATTTGTGTTACTTACGGCACTTTTGGATTATTTATGGTGATAGGACTGATTCGGAAGAAAGTCGGAGATTGAATCTTAAAAATTTGACTGAGCCAATAGTGACAGATCCAAGAAGCACTGTGGAAATTCTTGATGCATCTGTTTATAAAAGCGAAAGATATTATTTGTCCATATATTCGGGTTTGGTGGCGGCTGTGATAATAGCTTGCATTTTAAGAGCATTCCACTATTTCCATTACTCTCTGCAAATTAGCATCAATCTTCATAATCGAATGTTCTCCAGTTTAGTGCGTGCTCCAACAAAATTTTTTGACGACAACCCATCAGGTTTGCATCTGCATTCTCATAATTTAATTCTAAATAATTCTAAAATAATTTTGAGTATTTTTCATTTCAGGAAGAGTAATGAATCGATTTACTAAAGATATTGGGGCTATTGACGAGCTTCTTCCTCCCGCATTTTACGATGCTCTTGAATATTTTATTCAGTTGATAGGAATTATCATTATAGTCATCCTTTCCAATTATTACTTAGCCATTCCAGCCATTGCGATATTTATAGTTCTATGGATTATGAGATCATTCTACGTGAAAACATCAAGGGATGTTAAAAGACTAGAATCCATTAGTAAGCTTTCCACAAATTACTATGCACAACAATACTACTGTCATAAAATAAATTTTAAATGCTATTTTCACTCTCTATCCTACTGACTTAGTTATAATTATAGTAATGCAATGAACAAAGTGAGAATGAGAAGAAATTTTGCCTGACTACAATAAGTGTGTTTTGTTATCTGATTTATTTCAGCCAAAAGTCCAATGTTTACACATTTGTCGGCTAGCATACAAGGACTAACAACAATCAGGGCCTTTGGTTATCAGGACAGAATAATTAGACAATTTGATGATTATCAGGTTTGTTTTGTTACAAATATGTAAATTATGTAATAAATATATAGTGGGAACAATCTCTCAAGTTTTATGCTGCAAAATTTCAATTTAGTAGTCCATAGTAAGTTTAATTTAACTTTATGTTTTAAGGACATACACTCTTCTGCCTGGTTTCTCTTCGTCTCAACTTCTAGGTCTTTTGGATTGTGGATCGACAATCTTTGTGTGATATTTTTAACTCTCGTGACATTTAGCTTTCTGACTGTAGCTGAAGGTATGCCTAATTAAAATTTTCCTCGTATATAGAATTCATTAAAGATACCTTTAGAGAAACTAATAAATTCGGCTCTATTATACAGATTCTCGAAGTGGAATAGTAGGTCTCGTAATAACCTCAGGTAATATCTTCCTAAATTCTAAGAAAGTAAACCTTACAAAAACTATTTCAGTTTAAATTATTTTGTTTTATCTTTTTAGTAATGACTTTGGCCCAGAATCTTCAATGGGGAATTCGTCAGTCAGCAGAAACAGAAAATTTTATGACAAGTGTGGAAAGAAGTTTAGAGTACGTCAACTTGGAACCAGAAGCACCTCTTGAATCACAAAGCAGTAAGTCATTCATTATTTACACTAATATATTCGCTTTTCTCAACTGAATATTGGAAATTAAGAACAAACGTACTAATCTCATTAAAAATCCTTCGGTGTTTCTTGTAGATAAAAAGCCGCCCTCAGATTGGCCAAAAGGAGGAGAGATTGAGTTAAAAAATGTGTCACTGGCATACGATGACAATGGAGATGTTTTAAAGAATGTCAGTTTTCAAGTAAAATCTAAGGAAAAGATCGGTATAGTTGGAAGAACGGGAGCAGGCAAAAGTTCCATTATAGCCGCTATTTTCCGGATGACGGAGCCTCGAGGACAGCTCTATATTGATGGGGTCCTAATCAATGAAATTGGCCTACATGACTTAAGAAAAAATATTTCCATAATTCCACAAGACCCTGTATTGTTTTCTGGAACTGTTCGCTACAACTTAGATCCTTTTGGACAGTTTCAAGACAATGACTTATGGAGAGTGTTGGAAGAGGTTTGCAAAATAATAATGAAATATTAAGGAAGGGTTATAAATAAAGTATTGACTGAGTTAATTTTGGCAGGTCCAACTTAAAGAAGGAGTTAGCTCACTAGATTCCAAGGTTTCTGACGCGGGTTCAAATTTCAGTGTCGGAGAAAGACAGCTAGTTTGTCTTGCAAGGGCAATTTTGAGGAAAAATAAAATTATTGTAATGGACGAAGCCACAGCTAATGTAGACCCGCGGTAAGCATTTTCTTGTTTCTTAAGAGCCTTGGTTATTCATTAGGAATTATATTCATTAGGAAGATTTTAATAACTTACGAAAGATAAGTTCTGTAATTACAATTTTTCCATAGAACGGACACTTTTATTCAAACAACAATTAGAAATAAATTTTCGGACTGCACAATCATTACGATAGCACATAGATTACACAGCGTCATGGACTGTGACAGAATTCTAGTGTTAGATAATGGACAGTTAATGGTAAGTTCATTTCAGAATTCTTTAACCGAATTTACCGCTAGACAAGATGATAGGATTTATTTGAATTTCATGAATGTTTGATATGCATAGGAATATGACCATCCGCACTTGCTAATTCAAAATCCATCAGGAATTCTATATTCCCTGGTGGAACATACAGGTTCTTCCGGAGGAGCAAAATTACGACAGATAGCTCAAGAGGTAGCCTCTATTCTCTTCTTACTTCTAGTTTACACAGTACTTTACCCGTTGTTAAGTTGGTGTTTCAATGTTTAACTTGTATGTCTAATTACTGTAATTTGTGTTTCAGAGCTACTTGAAATCTCACCAGACTCACCCTAAAGATAAAAACTTGTAAATGAATATATTCCTAAACGTAACTTCTTTTCTTATTGCCAATTTTCAAAATCAATTTTACATAGATTTCGACAATAAATTGAATTATAAATTTTAAAATCCATTCATCTATTTCTTTCTTCGTTGTGTTTCTCAAGAAGGGATGTTGCTTACATGCATTTCCTTATTCATCGATTACAGAACTACATAATGCTATAAATTACAAAATTAGAGAATTGTTGACGCGGTGGTTCAAAAGTAAAAGTTTGCCCTTACTTGCAAAGCAAAAATCACGCAATTTTAAATGGTATTCATCAATTGATCATGCAACTTCAATTCTTACGAATTTTGCTTACATTATAAATCCATTATAATAATTACCGAAGCAGTTATGGAAAAATAACTTGCTTTTGTCCGTTGTAACTGAAAAGAAACAGAAAGTAAAATAACATGTAAAACGATGTGCGTTGTTTGCATAGCAGTATATTTTATTGCCAGTACGGGAGAAAAATTTCAGAAAAAGTCAGTTAATGGCTGAAAATTGAATTTAGAAACCAATTTGTAACAGCCAAATAATCTCTGGTTGAATCTTTCTGCGCTTTAGGAAAACATTCTTGGTCATTTCATTGGTGGACTTCTGATTGCATGCAGTAATGTTGTGGTAAATTACTATATACCGTGTGAATGAAGATAGATAACATGGTGTACATGATTATACTCACTGTAGTACAAAATGGGCAAAATATGAAAGAGATGACTGGCAGTGACTAGTAGTAGCAGTTAAATTGTCATGCAAATGAATGTACTTAGCGCTTTATATTTTGGCATTACCCATAATTGCTTATATCATTACCAAGAAATTACTAATTGATGTGCATATCAAGGCACCTTTTTTCTTGCATTCTGTATACGCGTGATATACTTTACCTTGTGTCTAAGATTTTGTGGTTTGTGCTTTTATAACAAAGTCATAAAAAGGGTGTTAAGAAAATTAGACTTATTGCCTCCTTCTATTAATTATTATGCAACAGACAACAGTAGTGTAAAACAATAACACACACACTTAGGTTATCAGATTAACAATCCGCACGTAAAGCAACTTACTTTTGTGCTCTAATTTTCCATACTTCTGTATGTCAATACCCAGAATTTTAAATACTGCATAAGCAGTTAATTTACTCTAATGAGATTCAAATTGGAGTGAAGAGTCAACATAATATGGTTTATTAGGTTAAGAATATCAATATTACAACTTTATTTTAAAATGCATAAAATGTTTCAACTCATATTTGCATGTTAAATTAAACTCTGTTCAACAATCTCTGGTTACAAAAAGTAAGGTGTTAGAAAAAAAATTCAACAGTTAAAGCTAGACTTGGCATGATCAAAATAAATAAAGAGAAGCATGGGAACCCATGGGACAATGCTAATCCGTTGTCGAAACTTCTGTTTTCATGGACTATACCGTTCTTCGTCGCCGGGTCTAAATCTGATTTTCCAATTCATGAAATATATAAAGTCCCGGAGAAATATCTCTCTAATACTTTAGCTGAGGAAGCTACTAGGTGACTTTTATACAATTTCAATTTATTTTTGGATAGCAATGTCAATTTTTGATAAATAAATGCGAAAACAGGAATTGGGATGCACGATCTGCCAGTAAGGGAAACCAGAAACTACTCAGAACCATTTTGGCTCCTCACTGGAAAACATTAGCAGCATCGTTTACTGCAATGATTATTGACGAGTGCGTCCTAAGGTATTTTATTTGACTCCATAAAAGTTGCGAAAACGTTTTTAACCAAAGCAAAGTGTTCACTAAAAAACGTTTTTTGGCGCGCAGAATTATTCCAGTTTTGTTTTTGGGACGCTTCGTGAATTCATTTAATGAGGTTTCTGCGGAAAGAAAACACAAATATTTTTACGGAGCAATAATCTGCTTTGTTCCTTTGTTACGCAATCTACTGTCGTCTTCTGCTGTATGGACAGTTCAAAGAATCGGCTTTGCTTCCCGGATTTCTGTGTCTGCTTTAATATTTCGGAAGGTAATCAATACTTTCGGTAAAATTTTTTATCGACTGCAGGTTTGAGTTTGAAAATTTTTGAGTTTTTATAGTTAAAATTTCTTTACAAGTTAAAATTTCTTAACTGATAGTATTATTTACGCATGTATATTAAGAAATATCAATTTATTCTTTGTGTATGCAGATGCTAAGAATTCCGTATTCATGCAAAAAGGAAGCAAAAACCGGTCATTTGGTGAACCTTTTGTCAAACGATGTAGGGAAGTTCGACAACAACTTGTACAACTGCATGGCTGTTTTTGTGGCTCCCATCCAATTTGCAATTCTTATGTGTTTTCTATGGATTGAATTAGGTTGTGTTACTTCATTTGTCGGTGCTACTTTTGTTTTCATCTTGCTTCCAGCACAATGTATAGTGATTAAAGTGATTATGTATCCCTATTTTAATACACGCACCTACAGGAAGATACTTTGTCAGCTATAAAACGAAATACGTTGAAAATACTTTTTATTTATTGCAGATTTTAATGGATATTTTTCGAAAAAGTTCCGCAAAAATATAGCAAAATATACAGATGAAAGGGGAAGAATAATGAATGAAATTGTAATGGCCATAACAGTTATTAAAATGTATGCTTGGGAAAGTCCGTTTTCGAATATAGTTGAAAGAATACGAAGGTAATTATTAAATTCTAGTAAACCGCTGCTGCTGGAAACAAAGACATCTGTAAATATAGTTATGCATATTTTGGAAAGTGTTTTTATTTTCTTTCTGGTTGACCAGTCTAGAAATCGGAGCTTTAAAGAAACAAGCTTATCTCAGAGGATTCGTTACCTTTTTACATGCAACATCGTTAAAAATAGTGCCTTACATGACTGTTGTGACTATTGTACTACTGGGAAGCGAGATAAATTCAGGCAAAATATTTTTTGCTCTGGCATTGTATAATATTATGTGTGATAGTATGTTTCTTCTATTACCCACTGCCGTTGCATGGCTTGGAGAATTGGCTGCTGCATTGAACAGAATAGAAGTTCGTTTTTAAACAAACAATTTTACGGACTACTTGACACTAAAACTTAAACTTACAAGTCCTACTAATATGCAATATAGTATTTTTTATGTTTGATTGATTGCTTTCAGGACTTTTTGCTAATAGTAGAAAAAGAGCAATGTATTTGTTACAAGGATATTCCTCTATCTAAGGAAATCCATTCACCGGGGATTGACATGAAAAATGTAGCCGCAAGGTGAGTTATTCTTCACATATATTATTAAAGTATTTCTCCTGATCAAGGGATTTTGAACTTTATTATTTAACTGTAGATGGAATGATTGCAGCTTTGCATTAAGTCAAATAGACATTGATGTGATGGGGGATAAACTGGTGATGATAGTTGGTGCCGTGGGAAGTGGAAAAGTAAAAAACATTTACGCTTACATATTTCATCATTTCCTTTAAATATCATGTATTCTTAAGAATGTTTTGTCATTCATTTACAGACTTCACTTTTAAACACTATGATATCAGAATTAGAACTGTCCAATGGAAAATGTAATATTAGAGGTCGGTTATCATATTGCTCTCAAGAAGCGTGGATATTTAATGAAAGCATTAGGCAGAATATTCTTTTTGGAAGAAAGTATGACCAAAAGCGCTATGAAGATGTAATTTCCGCTGCTGCACTAAAAGATGATTTTAAGGAATTGCCTTTTGGAGACATGAATACTGTTGGAGAACGAGGAATCTTATTAAGTGGAGGACAGAAGGCGAGAATAAATTTAGCCAGAGCATTGTACCGAGAAGCTGACATTTATTTACTTGATGATCCTCTGAGCGCTGTGGATTCTAGAGTTAGCAGACATATTTTTGAAAAGTGTATCCAAAAACATTTACGTGGAAAGTTAAGAATTCTTGCTACGCATCAATTACAATATTTACCTTTTGCAGATCATGTTGTTGTTGTCAATAAGGTTAATTGCAATTAGTTTCAACCAATTACTAAGTATTTGTGCGCTCGTCATGTATTTATCTTTAAGAAACCCTTATTTGTATGCAGTGTACCTTTTAACAAGTTGTTTACATTTTCAGGGAGTTATCCTTGCTCAAGGAAGATATAAAGAAATAATTAACAACTTGCCAATTTTAATTTCTAATGAAAATTTTGAGAATATTGACACGGAGGATAGTACTGAAAATGCCGATGGAAATGTAAGGCAGCAAGAAAGTATATTCTAATGCATGAGTTTGTATTTCTTTATTTATAATGATTTTTATCGTTGGACAGTTTATGGACAAAGACAAAACAAAGTATCGTAAATTCCTTGAAGAAAGTGAAATGATGAATGAAGGTTCCGTAACAAAAGAAACGTATTGGTCGTATTTCCGTTTAGGTGGAAATATGTTTCAACTGTTTCTGTTGTGCTTTCTTGCAATTCTTACTCAAATTCTTCAGAGATCTGCTGACTATTGGCTATCTTTTTGGTAACACAAACTATAGCCATTACACATTACCTTTTTAATATATATTTACATTCCTTAAATAATTAATGCTTGGGTAAAATGCAAATAATATTTTCAGGACATCGGCCGTTGACAAGCAAATTACAATTTTTGCCATCCACCCAATCAAAAGGGAAAATGAAATACAATACGAAACGTTTCATAACCATAACTCATCCTCTACTACTACAGTTTCACAAATACACTCGAACGAATCTTTTTATTTATTTTGTTATACACTACTAGTGAGTGGATTTGTTGTATGCTGTGCACTCAAAATATACTTATATTTCAACTATTCACTTAAAATTAGTTCAAATCTTTATAATAGTATGTTTTCGAGTCTCATAAGAGCTCCATTAAATTTCTTTGACACAAATTCATCCGGTTAGTTACATTTTTATTGATCTATCTGAGTATTTCGCCTAAATATTTAAATTATAGTTAACAGTAATTTCAACTTGTATTTCTCAGGACGAATAATGAATCGATTCACAAAGGATGTTGGAACATTTGATGAAACGCTTCCACAAACATTCTACTATTCTGTTGATTGTTTAGTTCAACTAATTGGAATGCTTTGTTTAATTATTTTTTCTAACTATTACCTTGTAATTCCCTCTTTTATCATTTTTATTCTCTTATGGACAATGAGAACATTTTACGTCAAAGTATCAAGAAAGGTTAAAAGAATAGAGTCAGTCGGTATGTTCCACTTTCTTCGTATTATCTCTACAATATAATAAAATCTTTTATTTATTCTATAAAGGTAATACTTTTTTTTACTTATTCCCTTTCAGCAAAAAGTCCAATTTTTACTCATCTGTCTGCTTCAATTCAAGGAATTTCCACAATTAGATCTTTCGGCCATCAAGAACGAATTATAAAGGAATTTGATGATCTTCAGGTATGTACATATTTTAATAATGAAAGACGGTACCGGTAGCGATGTACCAAATAGCTATATTACAAAGGTGCAAATTTTAGGCCTTAGTTAAAATTAGTAGTTTTCAGTCTCAAATCGCCATTTTGTAATTTTGTGTTGTGGCAGGACAAACATTCTTCTGCGTGGTTTCTTGTCATCTCTACTTCCAGAGCTTTTGCTTTCTGGATTGATCTTATATGTATAATATTTTTATCATTTGTTACACTCAGCTATTTTACAATTGCCACAGGTATTTTTTGTAAACATATTTTACAAATATTATGATAAATTATTTGTTTATATCGCTATTACCGATTTTTACAAATTATAGACTCTTCAAGTGGAAATGTAGGCTTAGTAATAACTTCCTTATTAACATTACTTTCAAACCTCCAATGGGGTACTCGACAATCGGCTGATACAGAAAATTTAATGACAAGCGTAGAAAGAGCTTTGGAATATGTTCATTTGGAATCAGAGTCACCTCTGGAATCTCAAAATGGTTTGAAAAGCTTTACAAATCGATAAATTTTACATAAAGCCAATTTCTTTCTTAAATTCAAATATTTGGTTTTCCTGTAGATATCAAACCTCCAAAAGATTGGCCTGATGAAGGGAGCATTCAGTTTAGAAATGTTTCGCTGTCATACAACAAAGACAAACAGGACACACTAAAAAACATAAGTTTTGATGTAAAACCAGGGGAGAAAATTGGAGTTGTGGGACGAACCGGTGCGGGCAAAACGTCAATAATTTCTGCTCTATTTCGACTAACGGAACCTAGAGGGGAAATTCTTGTTGACGGAATTCTTATAAATAATATTGGTTTGCATGACCTAAGGAGAAGGATTTCTATAATCCCTCAAGATCCTGTACTATTTTCTGGTACTATTCGTCACAATTTAGATCCATTTGGGCATTTCAAGGATTATGACCTTTGGAATGCCATTGAAGAAGTAAGTACACCGTTTTGTTCATGTTATAAAGTAAATACCAGATACAATTCTGTAATTTGCTTGAGCAATCTGTAATACCAACACATCAAATAAAATCGCAAATCATTAATTCTGTAGGTGCAACTTAAGGAAATTATTACTTCTTTGGAACTACAAGTAACTGATGCTGGTTCAAACTTCAGTGTCGGAGAACGCCAACTTTTATGCCTTGCTAGGTCAATTTTGCGGAAAAATAAAATTATTGTTATGGACGAAGCAACTTCTAATGTTGATCGCAAGTAAGTTTAACCGAGGAAAGGAAATTGACTTTTTTTACTGTAATCATCAAAATGTTATCCAATTTACAATGCACGGATCAAAAATGTCGTTCTCCCTTTTTCATTCATTTTTCTTGCATTTAGAACGGACAACTTAATTCAAAACACAATTCGTAATAAATGTTCTGATTGTACAATTATAACAATCGCACATCGTTTGCATACTGTCATGGACTCGGATCGAATTCTTGTACTTGACAATGGGAGTATACTGGTAAATTAAAAAATCACCAACATTCTTCTACATTGATGCACGAGTATTAGCACAATATGTCCATACTGATTTTTTCTTTAGGAGTTTGACCATCCTCATATTCTATTACAAAATCCAAATGGAGCTTTATCTTCTTTAGTAAAAACGGTGGGGACGAAAGAAAACAGAAGGTTTCATCAAGTTGCTGAAAAAGTAAGTTTATTTTGCCTATACACTTCTCATTGTCAATTTTGTTAATGTAAACATACGATTTCTACTACCAATTTTTTTATTTGCAGAGTTACCTTACGTCTCATTTAACTCCTGACTGATTGACGGAATGAAAAACTATTTACATCGACCACCGTTGATTGTAGAATTATATATTTGTTAATACATTTATTCTTGTCATGCCTGATTCTTGTCAACTTACTTGTAAGTATTTAAACATTAATAATATAGAAAGTTCAAGTAATTTCATTGTAACACTTTTAGATGAAAGGAAACCTAGATTCCTTATTGAATACACCCTATTTATTAATTATGCCATTTATCATCATACCCTAAGCATAAAACCCTATGTGCACAATTATATTATATAGGTATCGTTCTCCTATTCGTTCTCGTCTTCAACTGTACAAATATTAACGCTCTAAATTTGTTTACTTTACTAAATTACCATACTTAATGCAGTTGAAATTGATATAGAGTAGTACTAAAAATTAGTTACAATAGTTATTTAGCATTGCTATACCAAACCAACAACTGTAAAGATGCGGTTAATCTAATCCGGTCACCACCGGAAAATACAAACTTTTTCCAAGGAAGCAACGGGTGAATAGAACAGAACAATAAACATCCCAACTTCATTATTATACATCCCAAATAAAATGAATGTTGATGACTACACGGCATAGTCTGCAGTATGAAAAGAAAATTTTGATACTGACTGCTTCATCAGTGTTTACCGAGTATTACAAAGATATTACGCACAACCCAATGAGCAATAATATTTGGTAGCAGAGAGAAGTTTCCTTTAGAGGACATGATAGGGCAACTGTGAAGCTAAATCATTCTCTCCTAGAAGTCCAACATTTTTTGCCTTGTACAAAAAAGATGAATTGTTTTCTAGAATGCTTACCAAAGTGTTGTCAACAGTTTATGTACTCTTATAATGAATTAGTGTGACAAATTTGTTTACTATTCTTTTTACACCCTTTTACAAAATTACGTGTTACACTACTGACAATTAAATTAGGTCCCATTAGACTATCTAATCTACAGCAATTTTGTATAGCCTTCGGTTGTAAAGATGCAAACGATCATGAAGACTAAATACCAGAAAAAGATACAACTTATTTACTACTAGATTAGAACCAAAGACGTAATACTTATGAATGAGTAATGGAAATGTACGCACGATTAGAGTGTTTTGTTTATTATTGTCATTGAAATTGCATTGGTAATACTAAACTAAATATTCCTATTACCAAATGCAACTGCCTACAAAAAATGAGACGTCATACACCACACCACCAGAAGGCAATCGCTACTGATGGACAGTACAGTCAAGTGAATTTAAAGCGAAGTGAAACGAGAGCAATGCCAATGTCTTCCTCTCAGTTCACTAAACTTTCGTGTCAATTCCATTCAGATCACAGAAGGAACAGGAACCACGCTCATTCACTACAACTGCACAACTGCTTGCTATTTTATCAATTGACACTACAGTTCGTGAAAATGAAGATGCCTACTAAAATTTCCTTTACTATTATCATCTTACTGTTCTTGGTGGTGCTTTTGGTGAACATCCAGGAAAATTCCGCTCAAAACGCATTTCGGTGCATAAAGAATTCCCAATGTCGTCTCGGATTTCATTGTTATGACGGTGTCTGCGTTCCAATGTACAGAAGTAAAAAACTGACGTACGTTTAACCAGTTTCATTTTCACTATATCGGGATTCGGGACCCAACTTCACAAATTGCCAACTCAATGGCACTATTTTCATAAGGTAAGTGAATACTAAAAACATTTTATTTATTTTATGCCAGAATTTTTTGGATTTATATTAATGTAAACTAAATTGGTATTATTTCGTCTGATTCCCATTAAATTCTGTATTTCTTAATAGAATTCTATGTTCCTGATGATTTACATTAAAGAAGTCTCTTCGCATAATTACTGCGACCCTTTTCTGGTGGTTTAACAGGAGTATGTACATATATATATTTTAAAGTATTTTGTAATTATGTTGTTACTACACATTAATTATTGCTGAGTCAGTTCATTGTATAATGTAAGTATATAGTTTCTTAATTCTTCGCTCTTCAATGAATGTTTATCAGTTCTCATTCTCAAGTAATTATCATGGAAAGTTTTGAGATGTTATTATTGCTTTGTGGCATTGTTTGGTAGCCAGACTTGAGAATTACAGTTACCTAATTAGGTTTCATGTCTTTAGGTTATCTGTTAAATATTGTGTCATATTAAATATATTTAAACATTTTCATGTCATACCATAATATATAAAATAGACATTACAGATTATATCCATTCACATTGACAATCAATTCTTAAAATGTGGTTACTAATTTCACATAAAAGTCATTAGTATTGATACTTGATAATTTTGTAAATGCACAGTTAAAGAAATAAAGGATATAAAAGCTATTTAAGTAATGTACAATTAGTACGGAATAAGTCTACCTGATTATTTATTGTTTGCGCGAAAGACTACTATATGGATTATAGGAAGGCTAGACTGACTCTTGTAAACACTTGACACGAGGCAACTTTGTAATGACGAGGTTATCTATGATTTGTATAATTCCATTTTGCATGGATACACAAATGTGTGCATCGACAAATATTATTATTGGCATTAGTGTTTTTCTCACCATATACAATAATTGAAGGTCAGATCGAAATGTATAGTTCATGTAGGAAGAATGTTTTGGAGAGTGGAATTGTTTAAAATCCGTTCACGCTCTGTCGGTTAACATTGGGTTATCATCAGTATTTACGTTGATAATTGAAAAAATTAGGTTAGTAGCTCAAGCATATCTTTTGCAGTTGTTGTCAGTTGAGTAGCATATTCAATATCTATAAATACATGAAATTGATACGTAACTTACTGTTTGCATGTGTATGCAGCATAAATGCAAATGTATAAGCTATTTTGGTCTTAGCGAAACTTGTGTTACATAATAATGAGAATGAGAGTACATGATATGATCACTAATATTGACTAAAAATAACGATAAGCAGAGACATTAGGATTTATACTTATTGCCAGTGAGGGAGATGAGGATGAGTAATACCATTTCTTCAAACTTATAATCCATTGTGGTCTTGCAGTGCGTGCATTGATGATAAAATATCGCCTCTTGCCAGCACTTGACATTGCAAATCTCAGTTCCTTTCCTGTGTACATGTATTTATAATTTTATGGCCACACATATGACTGCATATAAATTCACGATACTGCTAACCGCAACACAACTGCTTTCATTCTTTCAGTAAATTATGGACTGTAAACTGTAAACACTATCCTTTGCGGTATATACTATAAAGGATATAATGTTATCTTTAGCGATTAGCGAGCTATTAAATCCTTTACGGCAAACACACCCACGCCATACCCATAAAATTTCGAATACTCTATAGAAATCCCATCAAGACAAGTATTCCATCAATAAAGATAATTACTGAGAAATGATCAAATAAATATAATTAATGAGAAATGATCAAATAAATATAATTACTATTGTTGTCATCTTTAAAGTTACATTTTACCATAGAGATCAGCCCCGATTAAGGGGTCATTAAAATAACCGCAGAGCCGACACCCGTCAACAACTGATCAGATTACTATCTTTTCATATACTTACCATGGCCTTTGTCTTCATTTCCGGGTTATTTTTACCCGTTCCAGTTCAATGAGAGATTGCAATAATTATGAGTGCTCCAATCCCAAGTATGCATAATGTGTTGTGAACAAAATGCATTACAAAATTCGCGCTACGGAAAGAATGTTCTTCATCTAAAATGCAAAATGTTCAAAGTAAAGTACAGTCTTTTCACTTTGTTCAACAAAATTTTCATTAGCGTGACTTTTTGAAAGTCTTTGTTCTACAGTAGTAGCTTTAGCTTTCGCATTTCATTGCTTTGCAGATTCTCCTAAGTCTAATCTTTCCAATTTCCAGTATATTTGATTTTCACAATAGAAATATAATTTTACTGGGTTTCAGTATAAAAATAAAAAGATAATATGGGTTTCTGTGTAAGTTTGCTAATTCTTCTAATAATTACATCACAAATGGATTGTTTACCAACACCATCGGAAGGTAGGTATTAAATTATTGCATATTTTAAACTAGCATTAAATTAAAACGATCTACAAACTCTTGATGTTAGTTATTTTAAAATTTACAGGTATGTGTAGATCTAACCAGGAAATAAGTTGTTTATGTATCAAACCATGAAGAACATTCTTTCCGTAGCGCGAATTTTGTAATGCATTTTGTTCACAACACACTGGAACTGGTAAAAATAACCCGGAAATGAAGACAAAGGCCATGGTAAGTATATGAAAAGATAGTAATCTGATCAGTTGCTGACGGGTGTCGGTTCTGCGGTTATTTTAATGACCCCTTAATCGGGGCTGGTCCCTATGGTAAAATGTAACTTTAAAGATGACAACAATAGTAATGAGAAATGATCAAATAAATATAATTACTGTCTAATCGCTACTCTGAGCGACAAAAATGTCATCTTCGGCATCGCCGTCTTCCTCCTGATTGGCTGAAAATATTTGTAAAATACTCGGCGTTATTGGTTCCTTGCCGACCGGCGGCCATCTTTTTTTCTTTATCAAAATTGTCGTTGCCAAAGTTCTGAAAATCCGAGTCATATTCTCATCCGTTTTCGTTGTCCAGTCATTACTACTATACAAACTGCGTACATAATAATAAGCATTGTACTGCAAAGCTACGGTAACTTGCAGAAATATTAGAATTCCATTGAATACAATGTAGAATGACATGAAATGACTGAAAGATTCCTTTAGTACTTCGTATTTATAGATACAACATAGTTGTGTTGTTGAGCATCTTGTTATTGTTGCCTTGTTTACTATACTCTCCAATTAGAAAGTTACATTTCCCTATAGAAACCAGTCCCCGAATAGGGATCATTAAAATAACCGCAGAACCGACACCCGTCAAAAACTGATCAGATTACTATCTTTTTATATACTTACCATGGCCTTCATCTTCATTTCCGGGTTATTTTTACCAGTTCCAGTTCCAGGTCAATGAAAATTGCAATAATTATGAGTGCTCCAATTCCAAGTATGCATGCATAGTGTGTTGTGAACAAGATGCATTACTAACTGATTTAAGGGGGTGTTAAAAGCTAATGTTGCTCCCGCATGACAACGCTTGGTTACGTGTTCCCCAACATGGGGAATTTTGGGGGTTTTGCTGGGCCATCACCACAGGGCGATGGGTCAACTCTTTTTACTCGATCTTTTTTTAAAAGTGTACCTAAGATGCATGCGGATGGCGTGTGCTAGGTCTCCACACTGCTTTTGCAGTCCCTCTTGGTAAAAATTGCAGTCAAAGGGACAAAAATGTACATTTTAAAGCATTTGTGGGATTTAACAATCTTTTTTACCAAGAAGGAATGTAAAAGCAGTGTGAAGACCTAGCACACGCCATCAGCATACATCTTGGCTACACTTTAAAAAAAGATTGAGTAAAAAGAGTTGTCCCATGGCCCTGTGGCGATGGCCCACTGAAAGAGATTTAACCCCACAAATTCCCCATGTTGTAGCATATGTAGCCAAGCGTTGTCATGCGGGAGGATCTTCAAAAATTTCGAAATTTGAACATCCCCTTAAGAAAAGATTGCAATAAGTATTGCTTAGCATACAAATTCTTTATTGCAGTATAAGTTATAAGCAATTGACATATTCTAAATATTTTCTGCATGTGACATGTAAAAAATAGCATTTGTCATCCGAATAACTGTAACAATTTAAGGAGAATTAAGTAAACGAATTAAGTAATTAAGTAAACATTAAAAACTCTTATGCATCTATCAAAGGTGGCACAGGCACTTTCAAAAAGTCCCGCAAATGAAAATTTTGTCGAACAAAGTAAAAGACTGTACTTGTACTTTGAACACTTTGCGATGAACAATATTCCTCAAATAGCGCGGATTTTGAACACCTTACTTGGAATTGGAGCACTCATAATTATTGCAATTTTCATTGACCTGGAACTGGAACTGGTAAAAATAACCCGGAAATGAAGATGAAGGCCATGGTAAGTATATAAAAAGATAGTAATCTGATCAGTTTTTGACGGGTGTCGGTTCTGCGGTTATTTTAATGATCCCTATTCGGGGACTGGTTTCTATAGGGAAATGTAACTTTCTAATTGGAGAGTATAGTATACTTAGTAAGTAACACTTAATAACAATGTTACATTTCATGGTAATTATTAGTTGTATAGTATTTGTACTGTTTCTGCAAGCTAGCGCTGCAGCGCTTATCATGCACTATCCATCTGTATAGTATTCTACGGTATTGTAACTTGAAATACAATAAATCCTTATTTTATGTCATGAAATATTTCATCTTTCAGTCATTTCATGTCATTCTACATTGTATTCAATGGAATTCTAATATTTCTGCAAGTTACCGTAGCTTTGCAGTACAATGCTTATTATTATGTACGCAGTTTGTATAGTAGTAATGACTGGACAACGAAAACGGATGAGAATATGACTCGGATTTTCAGAACTTTGGCAACGACAATTTTGATAAAGAAAAAAAGATGGCCGCCGGTCGGCAAGGAACCAATAACGCCGAGTATTTTACAAATATTTTCAGCCAATCAGGAGGAAGACGGCGATGCCGAAGATGACATTTTTGTCGCTCAGAGTAGCGATTAGACAGTACTGAGAAATGATCAAATAAATATAATTTGAAATATTGGAATTATTTAGTATTTAAGACTTTTTAAGCAAGTATTCCATAAAATGTAGTGACCGATTTTCATTCCTACAGTGAGAGTATTGCAACCAGAAACCATTCCTACTAGACTGATCACTCCTAAGAAGCGCTTTACTCCAACAACACGAAGCAGACCTACGAAGGAACTTATTCCTACCAAAGGGTTATTCCTACACCATCATATACCATGGCGTTGCATGAAGGTTTACAACTTTTAGTTAACTAGTTAACAGAAACCAATGCTAATTATTACAAAGAGGAAAAATAATTATTCTAAAATTAGAAATATTATTTTCCAACCTCGAATGTAGTTGATATTAAAGGGACTTTTGAGACTCGAGGTAGACATTTCTATAAAAACTTCATGTAATTTTAATTTTAGTCAAGCTTTCGACGCTCACAAACGTCTTCATCAGATCAGGACCAGAATCAATTTAAAAAACATAGAATCAATTCGTTTTAAAAGTAAAGTTATTTTGAAGACGTTTGTGAACCCTTCATGTAATTACTAAGGCATACTCGGGTATACGCTGAATGCTTTAACCACACATAACTAAAGGAAACTAAAATATAAGAAATATATTCAGATTGTGCTCTGCTAAATATTGGTATGCAAAGTATTTTATTTTTTATTTCCGAACATTCAACTTAAGTCGGATAGAAATCAGGTCTACGGCCTACGGCACAAATGGAAAATTCCTTGATACTATGCAATCAGTGAACTCTTTCACGTCAACTCAAAATCTCTGAAACGTTTTTCATTCGTTTTCCAGCCATTCATGCCATTACATATTCAGTGATGTAATAATAAATTGGGATTACTTGATCCTAACCCAAATGCCATAAGCATGCTCGTTTGTTTTTGTAACTATGCTAAGTATTTCATTTTCGCAAAAATTGTTCTCTTGACTTGCCTTGATTCTTTGGTCAAGCCGCTGATGACGTGTAAACCTCAATTTTGATACAGGCTTACATTACAGACATTACTTGTTCTGTCAATGGAACTAAATGTAACTGATAAACCAGTCAGTTGAAAAACAAGTCTCGTATTTATTTAAAAGTCAACAGTCTACTCGTGGTAAATGGTAGGTAAGTAGAACCATGAATTTAACTGCTGGTGCTACTGCACTTTTAACCTACGAATTGTGATTTAGTACCAATACAAAACATTTCAAAAGGGCAAAATGAAGAGTACCTATTACCGCATTGTTCAATGTATCCCTAACCTATTACTCAATAATATTCTCAACCGAAAAAATTGTCGATTAGATAAGGATAACATGAGTGCTCTTTAATGCATACTAAATCCAAGTCCTGATGATACATTTATTTAATACTAGTATAATAAAATGTTAAGTATTATACTTCGGATTAAGTATTCAGTAATAGTAATACCTTAAGAATGGACAAAATAGTTTACAATAAACTTGCATTAATTCTGCACACTTATTAGTTTTGATATATCATTTGTTTACTTCACATAAGGTTTAAAGTTTTATTAGTAAAGGACTTTCTTTTTGCCATTATAAGATAATCAGAGTGGTGATTTTCACTCAAAGTACATAATATAGTTTAGTGCAGGGCACCATTAGAGCTTTTGTTTTAATCTTATTTGGAAAATATCTGACAAAATGGATTTCATAGACAAAAGACCACTTTGGAATCCCCGAGAAGATGCCAACCCTATTTCGAAGCTATTTTTCATTTGGATTTTCCCATTATTTCGTAAAGGATACAAGCAGAACTTAGAGATTGATGATATATACGATGCCTTGCAAGATGACAGATCAAAAAAAGTTAGTGCTGATTTTGAAAAGTAAGTGACTTCATTATTTTATTGTTCGTACACTGTTTATGGCCAAACAAAGATTTAGAATTTACTATATTATACTTTAATTATGCGTGAAATAGCATACACTGTATAATCCTAAAGCACCATTGCCATTAATATGTACATTATAAAACATTATTCCACCGAATTCAGGATACAAGGACACTTTTTATATTGCTATGTAATATTTATACTGATAGTACTTTTGAAACAGAATTTGGGACAACGAGTTATTAAAAGCCAAAGAAAATGGAAGAAAACCTAAATTTCTTAATGCTGTAGTGTCGTACTTATGGGTGCACTTCTTCATATTAACTCTAGTCTATTGTTTTGACAATTGGGTTCTTCTGTAAGTCTTTCTTTACAATTCTGTAATACATAATAATATTATTTTTGAAAATAGTGTAAATAATATTATCAACTTTTCATACGCGAAGAACATCTCAGCCACTGTTTCTACGCGCTCTCATTCGGGCTTTTCGAGATGACAGTTCAATGGGAACAAAATGTGCATATGCTACGGGTGTAGTCGCTACAACATTAGCTCATTCACTTTTACTTCACCCAATGGTGTTTGAAATTTTTCACGTGGGGATGCAAATTCGGGTTGCCGTTTCGACCCTCATTTACAAAAAGGTATTTTTTATTATTTACAAGTTTGCGGACTAGGGATTTTGTCCATGAAAACATAATATTGTCTCAAATAATCTTTACAAATAAACCGTATTAAATAAATAATATGTACATGAACACAACAAGGCTCTCCGTCTCAGTAAAGCGGCTCAAGGAGAAACAACAGTTGGCCAGTTGGTCAACCTTTTGTCAAACGATATCAATCGCTTTGACCAAAACCTTAATTTTGTTCCATGGATTATCTCAGGGCCTGGACTAGTTATTATTAGCGTATACTTACTGTGGGGTGATTTTGAATATGCAACTTTAACAGGTAGAAACATAACCTAAAAATTATAAAACCCAACCTGTGAAACAGTAATTAATTAATTTTCATTTCTTAGGTTTGGGATTCATCGTTCTTCTTATTCCATGCCAATGTGAGTCTCTATAATTTTAATGCATTATTTCTTTCCAAACGATTTATTCATTCTTATGTAAATTTACCCTTTAATAATTTTAAAGATTACATTGGAAAGTATTCTGCTATCTTTCGGTTTAATATCGCTACCAAAACTGACGACAGAGGAAGAATAATGAATGAAATAATTATTGCTATGAGGGTAATTAAAATGTATGCTTGGGAGAAACCATTTTCTACTGTTGTCGATTTAATTCGGAAGTACGTGACTTTTTCAAACTATTTGACTACAATAAACTGTTTACCTAGACACACTAACTAAATCTCAATTGCATTCTTAAATTTTCAATTAGACTGGAAGTCAAAGAAATTAGGAAGAGAGGACATCTTAGAGCACTTCAAATGTCAATGTTTCAAGTTGGATACAAATTGGTCCCCTATTTAGTTTTTCTTACATACATCCTTATGGACAAGGATCTCACTGCTGATAAGGCGTTCTTTGCACTCGCAATATTTAATACAACAATTCAAGTCATGATTCATTTTGTCCCGACTGCATTTGCGATGCTTGGAGAGTTATATGTAGCTATTCAACGTATTGAGGTTTTATAATATTTATTATTCATTATTTTGGTGATGATGATGACAGATTACTTCAGAATATACATTTGTTTATGCACTTATCTATTTTCCATTTCCTACACATTTCAGACATTTCTGCTGCTAGGAGAGCAAGAAGTGCAGAACAAGAGTAGTATTAATCTAGATGACATAAAGAAACCATCACAAATACACATGGATAATGTAATGGCAAGGTAAAACCTTAACCTTATTGTTTCCCTTATCAAAGAAGCTAGATACAAATATATGCTGGATGAAAGCATGATTAATAGATAAGTGAGGATTACATCTAGAATAAATTGTATAGGCAATATAATTAACATGCTAATTTTTGTTTGCGTTAAAAAAGTTGGACTGGAGACAGACCTACCTTAGATAATGTCAATCTTCATATTGAAGGAAGTAAACTTCTTATGGTTGTTGGACCTGTTGGTTCGGGAAAGGTAAACTTTGTAACTGAGACGAATTAACTTTCTCTGTACCAAATTGCAATAACATCAATGAAATACTAATTTTAAACTGATTTAAATTGCATTACATTTAAATAGACATCTTTCCTGCACGCGCTCATAGCAGAACTTCCTATTGAATCGGGGAAATTCTATCTGAATGGAACAACTTCCTATGCAAGTCAAGAACCATGGATATTTGCAGGAAATCTTCGGCAGAACATTATTTTTGGTTTACCATACGTGGAAGATTGGTACCAAGAAATAATAAAAATGTGCGCCCTGGTTGACGATCTTAAACAGTTGCCTCATGGAGATATGACTGTAGTGGGAGAACGTGGTGTAGCTTTAAGTGGTGG
Organism: Yoshiicerus persimilis; assembly: GCA_020352615.2. NCBI lineage: Eukaryota > Metazoa > Arthropoda > Collembola > Entomobryomorpha > Tomoceridae > Yoshiicerus > Yoshiicerus persimilis. Next base: position 24,377,877 of record CM036941.2, read on the forward strand.
GCAAAAGGCCCGTGTCAATTTAGCAAGGGCACTGTACCGAAAATCTGACATTTATCTCATGGACGATCCTTTAAGCGCTGTTGACTCTCGTGTCAGTCGCCATTTATTTGAGAACTGCATCAAGCAAAAACTTGAAGGAAGCTTACGGGTTCTTGTTACTCATCAACTACAATACTTAAGCCAGGCGGATCACATTCTAGTTTTTAACAAAGTAAGATTTAGTAAATAAACTTTTGATAATGTCTTTTGTGGAAAATGCCTAAAAAGAGTACGAGTAATAGTACTTTTTAGGTATTTTTCACTGTAATATTAATATATTATATACTTATTTTATAAAACTTGTGAAATAGTTGTGAAGAGATTTGTCATATTTTAGGGTAGCATTCATGCACAAGGTTCATATCAAAAGCTAGTAGACGATGGTATCGACTTTGTGAGTTTAATGACAAGTGAGACTGAAGACGAAACAACTAAAAATAGAAAAACCAGTGTAGTGAAACCAGAAGAGGTATTATGACTACTAAATAATTTTATTTTTGAATTTGCATTGATGTGTACCTAATCTTCTGCATATTTAGAAAAAAGAGGAAAATGCTAAGGATGAGCCTGCCGCTGAAGGAGAAAAAATGTCAGTTGGTTCAGTAACGTTGTCAACTTATTGGGAATACTTCAGAGCAGGAGGACCTTTATGTGCCACTCTGATTCTCTTTGGAGGGTTTTTTGCAGCACAGATCGTTAGCAGTGGTGCTGACTATTGGCTTTCGTTTTGGTAAGCATTCAGGAACGTATATTACGCTATTTAGAATATCTAAACGAAAAATCGATATAATATTTCTAAATTTTAGGACAAATGCGGAAGATAAGAGAATACGAAATGATTCTGATTGCAATGACTTTGGAGAGGACGGCTGCGAAGATGATTATCTAGGAAGAGATGTCTATTTGTATACTTACAGTGGCTTTGCTCTTGCAGTTCTCATCATTACTATTTCACGGTCTTTGTATTTCTACGCTTACTGCACAAAAATAAGTGTAAATATTCACAACAGAATGTTCGTCAGTCTTGTAAGAGCTCCTACAAAATTTTTCGATGACAATCCTTCAGGTAAATATCAATGTAAAATATATTAATTACACCGGTGAAGTTTGTATCAAAATAAGTATCCTTTTTGGGTATATTTTAGATTTGGCCCCTTTTCACATTCTAATGTTTGTTTAGCACGTTTGCTTATTTTCTTTGAAACTAGGTCGTGTAATGAACCGCTTTACTAAAGATGTTGGAGCAATGGATGAAATGTTGCCTCCAGCCTTATACGATACACTGCACATATTCCTGCAAATGGTCGGAGTAATTACCGTCGTAATCATATCAAACTACTACATGAGCATTCCTACAGTATTGTTATTTCTGGCTTTGGGCTTAATTCGTAAATACTTCGTGCAAACTGCAAGAGACTTGAAGCGAATAGAATCAATTAGTAATGCCATTTTAAATACATAACATTTAATAGACAACATTAATACTAATGTGTATTATAATATCTCTCTTATCTTGTTAAGCTCGAAGTAGCTATTATTATTATACCCGCATAAACCTCGATTATAAAGTAAAAAGGACAACTCAGTTCACGACATTTACCTATCCAGTCAACCTATGTATACTAATTCTAATACTATTTGATTACTAAAGGTTATTGTGCAATCAGTAAGCGTCTACAATTTATAATTGATTTTGTTTTCCAGCTAGAAGTCCACTATTTACTCAGGTTGCGGCAACTATGCAAGGAATAACAACGATCAGGGCGTCGCAATCACAAAACATACTCATACATCAGTTTCATGGACATCAGGTCAAAAACACTTAATACGCTATTATTCGTTTGCAATTTTTGATGGTAAGATTTCGGCTTAATTTGCAACCAATGCTTTTATGGGTTTGATTTGGAAGTAAATTGAACAATGACTTTAAAAAATACATTTTTTGCATGATTTGTGACGATTTACTTTTGTTTACAGGATCTTCACTCTGCTGCATGGTATTTGTTCATATCAGCAAACAGGTGGTTTGGAATATGGTACGTAATATGTAATTGTGCTTTAATCTATAGCCTGACAATTTCATGATTGATTAAGATTGATATAACTTTTTTAATGCATGCAAACGTGCAATCATCATGCTTGTGTCACTCAAACAATATATCGACATATTTATGTGTACATAGGCTGGAAATTATCTCTGTAATTTTCTTGGCGATTGTAACGTTCAGTTTCCTACTAATTTCGAACTGTAAGCAAATTTCGTGCATATAAAAGATTTTTAATATATATTTCGTATTGTGTTTACGTGTTTTTTATGTACAGTCTGTCAATATGATACTTTACCAATGCAGTATGCTTTTAATGTTTAATGGAAAAATACAATTATGGACTGTAACATTTGTTAATTTAGCGAATAGTGGAAATGTGGGTCTGGCGATATCTTCAGTTTTGACGCTTACGGGAACTTTCCAATGGGGAATGAGACAATCTGCAGAGACTGAAAATTTTATGACTTCAGTAGAAAGAGCTATAGAGTACTCAAAATTGGAACCAGAGGCACCACTAGATTCAAAAACAGGTAGTTACAAAATTACTTGCATTTTCGAAACTGTTTTCATAAACTTAATTTTGTGGGTATCACAGATAAAAAGCCTCCTAAGGATTGGCCTAAGGGAGGAGAAATACAATTTCAAGAAGTCTCTTTGGCTTATGAAACAAAGAAAGTTCTGAAAAATTTGTCATTTTCTATTAAAACTAAAGAAAAGATTGGAATTGTTGGAAGGTAATTTTTTACACTTAGTTTACTTTACAACGATACTTACTAGAATTACTTTTAATTTATCTGTATCACCTAAATACAATTTTAATAAATATAATGGTTTCAGAACCGGCGCAGGTAAAAGCTCCATAATAGCAGCACTTTTTAGAATGACTGAACCAGAAGGAAACATTTTTATTGATGGAGTAAAGATCAACGACATTGGTCTTCATGATCTGCGGAGAAACATTTCAATTATTCCTCAAGACCCAGTTCTCTTCTCTGGAACCATACGCTATAATTTGGATCCTTTCGAACAATTTTCTGATGATGAGTTGTGGAAGGTAATTAAAGAAGTGGAACTTTCAAATGGAGTGTCCTCATTGGATTTCAATGTTTCGGATGGTGGTGGAAACTTTAGTGTCGGTGAGAGACAACTCGTTTGTCTCGCTAGAGCTATTCTAAGAAATAACAGGATCATTGTAATGGACGAAGCTACAGCTAATGTTGATCCAAGGTACTTCCAAACACTCAGTGATATTAACACCGAACCATGTGCACCGTTCCATTTTAAATACATCCTACATTTCCAAATTGTCATTTTGTTTTTCAGAACGGATTCTTTTATTCAACAAACAATACGAACGAAATTTGCAGAATGCTCTATAATCACAATCGCCCATAGATTACATAGTGTAATAGATTGTGACAGAATTCTAGTACTTGATAATGGAAACCTAGAAGTAAATATAAATCAAATAAATATATATATAAATAAATATATTACATTATTTTTGTTACACAATGAATTTTCCTTCATTTTTTAAACTCTACTTTATCAGGAATTTGATCACCCGTTTGTACTACTCCAAAATGCTAATGGAGTATTATCTTCAATGGTCAATCATACAGGCAAAGCCAGCGCTGCTGCACTTCGACAAGCTGCTTCAGATGTAAGTTCTGTGGTAGATAATATTTGAGAACATTGAAGTAAAGCAATTGATGAAAAGAATCTATGCTTTTAAAGCGAGGTGAATATCGACAACTTTATACTTTATCAAATCGGCATTTAAAGAGCTTTTTCTCGCAGGCTTACCAAAGGAGAGCCAGATAAAAGTGAACGAAAGATACTAGAAACATTAATGGCGGATTTTCAAAGTGGATCCACTTTCAGTGATTCATATCTCCGTTTGTACTTTCATATCTACATGTAACTAAAATGTCAATCCACGTCAACGCATTCAGATGGAAAAATACCGATACCGATAACTAAGTGAGTTTTTTGAATATTGATTTGCGAAGTTCATAGTCAGTTTTGTTTGTTATTGTTGATTTCCGATAAGGTATACCATATTGAATAAAACGCATTTAAATTGATTTCTTTGATACAGATATTTTTGTTAATGTTTATGTAATATTCATAAATGAACATCATAAATGCATTAATGCTCGTAGCGTAACAAGGGAGAAACAACTTGCTATGATTTCTGCCTAAACATTTTTGGTAACAATTATGACTCAGAATACTAATAACATTTAGGTAATATGAAGCAAAAAACTTTTAAATATTATATAAATAGCTCGCATAATGTCACAATCACAAATTAGTGAAATTTGTTCATTTGCATTGGTTCCCACTATAAATCAAGTTTGTATAATGTGTAATGAAAACACAGATGGTTATGTAGAATGTTAATAGAACCACTAATCACTGAAATCACTACATCATCATTCAATGACTTTGCCAAATAGAACTTATTATTGAATATATTAAAATTATTGAAAAATCGAGTTAGGGCTCTACGCCCGCCTATCATTAAGCCATGAATCTCAATTGTGTTAGTATCGAAATTAGATTTGAGAAAAGGGACAGATGATAAATATTTTGATTTTTCCTCTTCATGAAATTAAATAATATTTTCTATTCTCCATAAAACGAATATCCTGTTTTATTTCATGAATACCACACTGTAGGTATAGAACAAAATTAATGAGTTTAGAAATTAGTGATATAGGTATAACATAGATATTGCGCACACTGCGCACAGAATAGTTTAAATGTAACTCATTTGAATTAATAAGGCTTTTACTTATCTTATACTTATCTATACGAATTTCAACATCGGTTGAAAACTGTCTTCAATTCAGCTTCAGGGCCCCGTCTGCCCGAATTAAAAAACTGGAAACTAAAATAATTTATTCTGCATGCTGTTGCTAAGAAGAAAATAACTGAACATTTCGTAATTTTGTGGTTGCTATTACCCATGCAGTGATTGGTAATCAAGCTATTAGTACTTCACAATGTAATGTGACAAAATATTCATCGATCTTTGGTGAGTTTTGAGGGATACAGAGGAAGGAAAGGCACGAACACCGCCTTATCCTGCATTTACAGTAAGATCAATGGCACAAGGGGATTCTCGAAAGAATTCAAAGGAGGAAGAAGATAAAGAAAAATCTGGAGAGAAGAGACTATCAAATGCGTCTTATCGCAAAAGATCTTCAAATTCATCTACATCGACTGTAATTTTTCCACAATTCGGTGCTAAGAAGTTGTCGAGTCCAAAAGAGATTACTGAAAATGAAGAAACCGATAAGGATGTTTCTGAAATGGAGCAACCTACCTCCAATGAGGAAATCACCAAACCCCAAAAGGAAGAGCAAACATCCAACAGTGGTGACTCAAAAAATGGATCAGAGAAGAGAAAATCCAAAGAAGAGAGAAAACTATCGAAAATGTCATCGCATTCAAAATCTACAAATTCATCAAGAAAATCAGGATCCCTTGTAGATGTGGTGGTACCCGTTGTTCTTAAGAAGGAATCATTGATTAGTCCTGTTAAGTCCAAAGAGGATGACCGTAAGAAAAGTAAATCCTCGTCGCCATCAACGCCTTCATCGGGAAATGCAGATCTCCTCAAAAAGTCCTTTAACTCACCTACACAAATTAGAGTCTTTCAACCACTCCCAAATAAACCTGATGCTAAGAAGGACAAAAAACAGTCCAAGAAGGTTGACCCTGAAACTGGTAAACGACTATCTAAAAAAAGGAATTCTGAAAAGAGTAAGAAAAAAGCTGGTGCTGAGAAGCGTGGATCAAAGGATGCAGGAAGTAGTACAGGATCTACTTTCTCTTCGTCATCAACATATTCATCCTCGTCAACAGCCAGTTTGGTTGAGGAGGCAGTTAAGGAAGCAATGAAAACACACGATCCTCCCGGAAGGGGAATTGCCATTTACCAAAAATCAATGTATGACTCAGTTGAAACCAATTTTGATGAAGACGACAGGGGTGCTCAAACAACTACCACCATTAGGCGAACCACCGTTGAGTCTATAGTACAAAAGATAAAGAAAAAATGTACTTGTAAGCCAAGAAAACATTTCAAAAGTAAGAACAGACAGAACGATGACACAGAAGAGGACCCTTACGATGACAACTATATCGTTGGTGATAAACCCTGCTATTCAACTAAGAATCAGTACACTCGGAGCAAACTTGCTGAAGAGTCTTTGATAGCAGGTAATTTCCTTTTGGAGGAATCTGTCATTTAGTCCGTAGCCCATTTTTCATTTGGGAATTTATGAAAAGAAGGGTTTTTGAATAATATTACGAAATATTGTATTTTCAATCAATGTAATTTATATGCAGCTCGGAAAAATTTGACGAAAATGGGATTTTTAGCAAACGACGGAAATGAAGAGAATCAATCAAAGCTAAAGCTAACCCCTACTACTCCGGAACATCAAGAAAGAAAAGTGATGCACAGAACAGAACAGAACAGAACCCCTACTACTCCGGAACATGAAGAAAGAAAAGTGATGCACAGAAAAGAGAGGAACGAAGAAGAATGCTGCTTTGAAAGAGATATGGACTGTTGTTGCTGCTTTTGTCGATATTTAGACTACTGTTTGGCTCCTGGAGTTCAATGCTGGTGTTGTGGCTGCCCTATCAACAACCCTGGTTCTGATTGTGAATGTGACTCTGAAGAAAATGCATGCTGTTGTTCCATTACGGAAGAGATAGTAGTGAAAAAGAAGACGTCTACTCCTAAAAAGAGACTTTCTCCAAAGCCAATAATACACGCCAATAAACCAGATTATTTATCTCCTGTTCCGGAAGAAGAATTTAGCGATGAGCCGGATCCAAACTGCGGTTGTACTTGCACATGTGACAAGGATACAAAGCAGCGTAGAAAATCTGATGGTAAAAGAAGCTGCAAATGTGAGGATGATGATCATGAACGTAATCGTCGAAATTCACGATCAAAAAAGGAAAAGACTAGGAGAAAGTCTAAAGGACATAATTGTTCTTGCAGTAGTAGCAGTAGTAGTAGCAGCAGCAGTAGCAGCAGTAGTAGTAGCAGTAGCAGCAGTAGCAGCAGTAGTACGACTACCAAGTCACGTAGTCGTCGTCGTCGTGGGTCATCGAAACCCAAAGTGGGTTCATCAAAACCCAAAGTGGGGTCATCGAAACCCAAAGTGGTGCGTCATCCTAAAATTGATTTCTATGCCGAAGAACCATTAGATCGTCCTGGCCAAACTATGATTTCGTTGAAAGGACCTTATGCAACTACTCAGATATGTCCAGTTCCTCAAGCTCAGCCTGTATGTTGTTCGTATCCTCCTCCTTGTGCTTATCCTCCACCATGTTATCCTTATAACCCTTGTTGTCCATGGATGCCTCAACCTCGGACGGAGACAACTGAATATTTAGTATCCTGAATGCAACCCGAATATTATACTGGAACATCGACATTAGTACCAAGGACATCGATAGGCAGGCATTTAATCCTTAAATCATTCAGTTAGATTTCCCCATTCACAGAATATTCGAATAATATTACACCATACCCTGTCTTTCCACATGATTTAGGAATTTACGTATATTATTCAATAAATTCAATACCTACTATTCGTATGCATATTGGTAAACATTTTATTAGTATTATAATATCAAGCATAAAATTATATGGAAAACTACCGCTTTTTATTTGTAAATCAATTTGATTTGCAACATTTTATAGTAATAATTTGCTATAATTTCGAAGAAAAGGAGAAAGCACTACACTTATAGCTTAAGTAATAGCATAGTTGGCATTTATCTGTGGTTTATACGTAAGTGACTTCAGAGAACTTGTTAGTTGTAATTTTTGTATTGATTTATTGACAATGAAAATTGACATTGTATATTGAATACAGTTTGACTGCTGTAGAATATCCACCGCGCAAATAAGTCAAGGTCGCGAAAGTCGCGATGTGTTAATTCTGGTTATTATTAAACACGCTTTGCAATATTTAGTGAATAAGACAGTAAATTAAACCGCCCCATTATCTTTTCGATTGATGTATTGGACTATCCTATCCTAGACTTGGATTAACTCTTATTATGCACAGGGTGACCATATTTTCCGGGCCGAAAAAGGGGACACTTTGACACAAAGATTAGGGGTGGTTTCAACTTCAGAAAATGTATAAAAGTAGCTAAATTTTTTGTAAAGTCGGCATAAACTTGTAACGACCTAATGGAAACAGATGAAGAAAGAAATATTCGCGCGTAGCGCGAAAATTTTTTTCCCCAAATAAGCCCTAAAAAATTTATTTTCATAAAGATTGGCAAAATCAAATATATTTTGAGATTTGTGTTTGAAAGGAAGTTTACTCCAGAATAATGAAAACTTAAGACCGTTATGCAAAAACTTGAGCAAATTAACGTAACGCGACAAAATTTGACATTTCTATTTTAAAATTTCATCTTGACAACGCTAAAACAACATAAACAAGAGGAAAAGAATGTCAACACATGTACGAAAAACTATTTTGTAGTTCTTTTTATTGTTTTATGTCTACTTTGGCAATTTGTTTCCTCTCATGAACAGAAAAGAATTAACCTGAACTTGAGTTTTAATTAAGAAAACTGGTGGATAATGTTATGTGAAGATAAAACTTGCGCGAAGCGCAAAAAAATTTTTCTGTTAATTTTAACATTTTATGGACAAAAATGACGATAAATGCTGGACAAAATGGAAATTTTTGAAAAAGGGGACATAGGGGACAATTTGGTCAAAAAGGGGACGTTTTTGGGACGCGGGGACGCCACCTCGAAAAAGGGGACGATCCCCTTAAAAAGGGGACGGATGGTCACCCTGATTATGCAATTTCCAGAAATAACTCTTCATGTCAAGAATTTCAACTATGTGATAATGCTGACCTATTAGTGTTAAATATTCATTTACCTACAACACAAGTACATTCTGCTGTTTGTCATTTTCACCGATAGGTAAATTTTTCAGAATAGTTGTCAATGTTTGTTCCTGACTGTCTATATTTAACCTACACGAGGCTCCAATGTGTAAATAAGTTACATTGTTAATTTGCAGACGTAAGAATCCTATATGGGGTGGTAAGATATCTACAATGGGATTACGCTACATTACATTGTGTACAAACAGCAAACTTTACTTTTACCATAAACAGGAGAGGAGCGCAGGTCTTTCTCCAAGAATAAGCAGAGCAGGGAATACACATAAGTATCTACACACAGGATTCAAGAGCACCAGTCGAGAACATTTGATTATAGTATCAGTGTCGCACAAAAAGCAGAAATTTCTCACTGTTCCCACTACTACTAAGGAATTTGAAAGAACTAAATAAAAAATTATTTTTCCACTCACCCTAAAATATGGGTCACACTTTTTCCACAGTGAAGTAAATCAACAATAGAAGTAGGCAATTTATCATGGCATCAGAAGAAGCGGAGCAGAATCTCCCATTTTATTATTATTCCTCAACCACCAGGTATCCTTTAGAGGTGGATTCAGACTATTTTCTTAATATAAGTGCTAACATAACGATATTTGGAACAAATTTGGCTCTCAGACATTCTAGTGACGTGACTATAGCACTAATAACTGCCTACTCTCTTGTTTTCATAAGTGGAGCTGTGGGGAACGCTCTTGTGATTTGTGTTATCATAAAGACTAGGAGAATGTGCACTGTAACTAATTTATTTTTACTCAATTTGGCCATCGCAGATTTACTCGTAACGTTTTTCTGTCTGCCCTGTACACTTCTAGCCAGCATTTTTGTCCGTAAGTAAACTTTTGCTATAGATAATCTTTAGATAAACGTTATGTTCTAATATAGTACAATGAGAAGAGATAACTGTAGGAGACGTAGGTCTTTATTGGTAAGGTATTACTCACTTGTTCCGGTGTACCGAGAAAAGGTCCAAAACGAAAACGTCCAAATGACATTCGAGATAAGGTCCAAAGCAACTCGAGATAAGGTCCAAAGCAACTCGAGATAAGGTCCAAAGCAACTCGAGATAAGGTCCAAAGCAACTCGAGATAAGGTCCAAAGCAACTCGAGATAAGGTCCAAAGCAACTCGAGATAATGTCCAAAGACACTCGAGATAAGGTCCAAAGACACTCGAGAAAACGTCCAATACAATGTAATGGATAATGGATAATGAGTACGAAGAATGTAGAATGAGTACGTAATGTAGAATGTATATAAGGATAATAGTCCGTAATGTACGTAATGTAAGGATAAATAGCATGTCCAATTAGAAATAGTGCTCATAGTAAATTCTGTTATGACAATGTGATGTGCAATGCAATGATAGTCAAATTCGACAGTTTCGTACAAATAAGCCGCGTTTGTACAAATTCATTGACAAATTAATTCTAGAGGAAAATAAATGGCATCTTGCACAAATTAGGATTAACAGTGGCATGTGGAAAACCCCAGCAGGTAGATACACTCTCATCAATGAAAGATTAAAAAATATTATAACGACCTATAATATCATTGACATTACAAAGTACTGCCAATCAATTGCCCACTTGTTAAAGAGTAATCACAAAAGGTTAACCAAAAAGGATTAATATTTCCCCAGTTCTCTTTTCTTTCAGATATGTAAGAAATGTAAAAATATTCTCATTCAAATGTAACTCTAAATTAAAATTAATAAACAATTTGACTATCATTGCATTGCACATCACATTGTCATAACAGAATTTACTATGAGCACTATTTCTAATTGGACATGCTATTTATCCTTACATTACGTACATTCCTATTATCCTTATATACATTCTACATTCGTACTCATTCTACATTCTTCGTACTCATTATCCATTACATTGTATTGGACGTTTTCTCGAGTGTCTTTGGACCTTATCTCGAGTGTCTTTGGACATTATCTCGAGTTGCTTTGGACCTTATCTCGAGTTGCTTTGGACCTTATCTCGAGTTGCTTTGGACCTTATCTCGAGTGTCATTTGAACGTTTTCGTTTTGGACCTTTTCTCGCCAAACCCTTGTTCCTGCAATGACAAAAATTCTTAGCTGATTAAACCACGAATCACAATACTGTAAAGCTGCCTTTACAAATGCACACCAAAAATGAATATTGACAATACAGCTAAAATTACTTTCAATTCTTGTGCTTTCACCATTATATAACATTCAGAGAAAGTACTGCAATAACAGTGATAAAGGAAAGATGTAATAAATAACCAAAAGGAAAATATTTTGGTTACTTGATTACTTTTATACTATACGCGTGCTGTAACCCAAATTAGAATTAGAGAAGTCGTATAAGAGTATTCTAAGTTATTGCAGTCCAATTATAAATCATATATGATAAACTAAGGATTTCTTCATAGGATGAGACATGAGACCTTTGTTTTTGGGTTTTGACCTCATTAAATAATAAAGCAAACTTCTATTTTATTCCCACACTAAGAACAAAGTGTACTATCTATGTCTTGCTTAGATTCTCGGATATTTACTTTAGGTATGCACCTAATACTATCCTTTAACCACTCAGAATTAGTAATGAGTTGAAGGTATAAAATGGAAACCTTTGTTAAACAAAAACAAAGTATACAAAAGTAAATAATTAGTTCCTTCAAGAGTAATACTTGTAATGCTGCAATTGCCTAAAAACAGTTTCGACAAATTGTATAGTATTATTATGCAGAAGTAGAAAGTGAAGGCATAAGCTCCATAAAGCAGTAAAACTTAATCCATGGACACTTTCTCCAACTTTCTCCATCTTATTTAATGGAGAAAGTCGGAGAAAATTTGTAATGATAAAATTGCTATTATATGTTCTACGTTCTTTGCCATGTTCCTACTAGTATATCGCATAAGTGCTTTGATTCTTTTCATTAATTTAATTTACAGCATGGATTCTCGGAGAGTTAATGTGCAAGGCTGTTTCTTACATTCAAGGAGTTTCAGTTTGTGCGTCTGTATATTCTCTCGTTGCGGTTTCATTTGACAGGTAAAACTTATCACAATTATTAATGTAGTAAAGTAATCCTTGCCTCATGTGGAAGTACCTAATACCTCTTATTTCAGAAATTAGCTGATTGCGACTAAAGGTATTCCCATAATTAAGGCCTGATAGGAGACTAATTAAAATAATTGCCTACGTTGATTCACAGAAAGAGTTTCTGAGTTTGAATGAAAATTAATTCCGAGTTTACAAAGTAGAATTAAAATTCATTAAAATGTAAGTAAAAATTAATTCTTTATGATGATCACAATCAGAGTAAACGCAAATTTATGAAAGTTCAACTAGGTACTTTCAGTAGACATACTTAGGCGTACGCTGTAACCCACTGGCTTTATAAATTACAGAGAGACTAACAATGCAGACTCCTACGAAATGCAGTCTACTTTTAGCATAATGTTTACTGACTTTCGGAGGTGTCACTTTCATGAATAAATTCACATAAAGCAATTTTCTCTGTCCCCCAGAATTTATTTCAATGTAGATAAGTACGCATTGTCTTCATAACGGTTTAATGTAACCATTGTACCATACTTCCGCTCAAAGTTCGCTGCCTGAGATTTTACTGCCAAAATTTCTGTTATGTTATGACTGAGAATAAAGATCTGCATCTGATGAAAATCACAGGTTACCCTGATATACCCTCATAATATTTACATTTTATTTAACCATAGGATTAAACAGGATAGTATCTATACCAGAATAGGTCTCCCTTGGGACGTATTAAATACATAAGACACAATATTGCTTTATCTGTAGATAGCAGACCAGCTGCAATAAACATGACACAACTCACTGAACCATTACTAACGGCTGTGATACAGCAAACAGCAAAGTAATCTAAAGTCTAGGGAACTTGTAATTATCTAGTAAAGCATTCAGTTGAATTATAATGAAACTGAATATTTAATGCAACAACTGTTTTGAGTCCATTGTGATTTCCCTTATATGATTTTGACATGGACTGTCAAATGTTTTTGTTTAAAAAAAAGTAAAACATTTCATCTCTGAATTTCTGAGTTTGCATTTAAAATTATTTTGAGCTATACCTATGGAGTTTAACCTGACTAACCTATACAGTCTCCCATATTAAATACCTGGTAATTTTGTTGTGATTGTAGCCGGATTTGAATTGAAAGCTGAATTAATAAATTTTTGATAAGCAGTACCCTATATAAGAAGTGAAAGCTTCTTTTAAAAAAGATTTAACATTATTGCAAACCTCATATTCTATTAGGTGATAGTTTTATTGTAAAATTGTAAAATAATCAGAAAACTGATTATTTTTAGCAAACATTTTCCAGAATTGTTTTACCATAAAAATCCTTCCCCCAAAAGTTTCACGACTTTCATTTGTGGATAACCGTAATTTTTAAGGGTAGTTAAACATCCTTTTGTGTGCTACAGATTTCTGGCCATTCGCTACCCGCTGAAACCAGGATTACATCTGACAAAGCCTAAAGCAAAATCCCTGATAGCATTCATATGGGTATTTTCGATGTTCTTGACCTTGCCATGGCTTTTTGTTTTCAATACAACGAAGTCGTCAACGGAGTACTGTTTGGAAATGTGGCCGAATGAAGTGTTGGGGAAGCTGTATTTCATCATAGTGAACTTAATACTGTACTACATGCTGCCATTCGGACTGATTTCTTACTTCTACACATTAATTTGGTTGAAGGTACTCAAAAGAAATATCCCATTTTCCAGAAGTGCCATTACGACTCCAACCACAAATCCCAGGAGTAGGAGTTGCGGCGACAGTGTATCAACATCACCAGATAATGCATCTGCATCATCCACTTCAGCTTCAGCAACTCAAACAAAAAGCACATCCACATCGTCCAGTTTTAAATTAAAGAGGAATCGCAGCTTACGCCGCAGTATTGTTAAAACGTCGAGCTGTGGCATACAGAACTCTCCAACAGCAATAGGCGACCAACAACTTTACAAACTCCACAGAAAAACAAAAATCAGTGTGCTGAAAATGCTGACTGTGGTCATTTCGGTATTTCTCATAAGTTGGCTCCCCCTCTACATGATTTTTACCTGGTTTAAACTCCGGGGAGAAGGAGAAGACTTCAGTAGTTTCGAAGAACAGTTTTTGTCTATTGCGGCTCCCGTGGCTCAATGGCTTGGTTCCAGTAATTCATGCATTAATCCAATTATTTATAATTTTCTGGATAAAAGATTCAGAAGAGGATTCCGTGATATTTTGTACGGAATTTTTAGCCTAGATACTAATCGCAATACCAGGCTAAACAAGAATTCCATGTCACTTCGTAGTTACAACTACAATAACAAATCGTTTCGTTCTACATTGAGGACCTGAAAACCCAACTCAAACAACTTTCAATTACAGGTTATTTATGATCTTTATTACAGATACTGCGTACAGTATCTACATGCAGATTCAAACCTAAATGGTACATAACCTACCCAAACGAATGCAGAAATGCAGACTTTTATCCTACTTTTAGTCAATTATTAGATTACGGGGAGATAGCGCAGTTTATACCTATTAAAAACTAGGAACTGAACTCTACAGAATAGAAAGCATTCATTATTCCTGTTATGTAAATATTATCATCGAAGCGCTTCATAGTATAATAGGCATCCTTTTATCTACAAACAGTAAAACAAAAAGTTTTGCCATGTTTTATGGTATACCCTGTATTCTTTACATTAAGGAAATTAGTCACATCAATTTTATGCATTTAGTGGTTATGCAGCCAAAGAATAACAGTTTAGATATTCCATATAGACAAATGTCTATTAAGCTACACGAAGTCCGGCCGTTCTCATCTCACTATCTAAATGGAGAAACATTCCAAGAATTGCCATTTAGATTAATTCATTTTCCTTTTGTAAGTATTTTAAAAGAGGGGACGCTTTTAGAGTACATTTAGATAATGTTTGATATGATGACATTTTTTGATGAACTGTGTGCTCAAGAGGAACGAAAGTAGATTTGGCATAATGGAAAATGTTAACGATAAAATAGATGTATGTATATTCTGTACAAGTTTTACATATAGCAATGAAATGTTTATTAGCTTCTTGGAGCTTTTGAAATAATGAAATAATTTTGTCAATCTTTCCTAAAGCGTACCTAGTATGCGTACTTAACTCAATATGGTATGTAATATCTATAGCATTAATTTTAATTAACTTTATTTTGTATCTCAAGCCCTCCATACTCCATTGCAGTAAAGAATTGCAATGTCGGCCATAAATTGCTATGATACTTTCTCCTCGGGTTGCAAAAGTTAAGCTCGAGAGGGTAAATAAAGCAGTCGTGGACTTAGTAGAGTGTGTAAAAGTTCTCCGATAATTTACAACTGGCTAGACTGTACTTTAGGCGCAAATTCAATTGTCTCCACAGACATTCTCATAAAAAATGTATATTGAGAAAGCTAAAGTTGTTGTCAGAAGGCTCTTAGTAATTTACTTTCTTCTTCCCACATTTATTTGCATGAGTTCATCTTGAAACTCAAACTTTGACCGGATCACAAACAATTTCTTCGAATGTATGCAGAAAAGATACCCAATGCACAAAGTAGGAGATCTATATTACAATAGCTACAGGAAAATCATTACAACATATACATAATCTCTCTTGTTTATAGCTACATTGCTGCTAATGCATCATGTATTAATGTATTCTTTCGGTTGGAATTGGAGATTACATGTAATTACATGCAAATCCTTGCAAATCCCAACACATTTGCTACGAACCCTTGTGAATTATTTTAAGAGTAATGCACTCGGCTTAAATGGAAAGAAATTACACGGCAAAAAATGAAATCGTGCGTACAGAACAAATTAATATGTACCGATATGTACATGACAAGACAAGAGGAGCAGAGTTTAATAGGAAGTAAAAGATTATGCAAATTGCTTGACAAATGAATTTATTGTACTTAAAATATTATTTCCGTCCGCAAATATGTATATAATTCGAAGTGTTTTTTAAATGAAGGAATTTACAATATGTTTTGTCCCAAATATATGTCAAAACTATCCAAGAATTTATATTTGCAATTGCAATTAATTTTTTTACTTTTAATGTACAATTTAAGTACATTGGCAGAAATACCTGTAAGAATGTATGCTTCTAAGAACAGACTACGCCGAAGGTCTAGGTAATAATTCCTTTCCAATGGAGAAATGGAAATATCCAAGAAAATCAGACAGGTTGATGCATAATGCATAAAGGAAACACATTCCAGGTTCACTCATTTTATAGAGATACATATAAAATATTTAAGTTAACTTAATTTTCGCTGGAAGCTTGGTTACTATATAAGACTTTGTTACTGTTATGGCTTTGGGCGCGTTTTAGGGAGTGCCAGTAACAGAAGGTATCTATTATTATATTTTGTATATTCGGAAGACTAAACATTCCTAGGTAGCGCACAATAAATTCTTGACTGTGTTAGTGTGCTTATTTTGTGTCGCCGTCCATCCTATTGTACTCTGCGTATGCATAAAGGCAGCTATTTTGCTATTGCTATGTAGTAAATTTTGTATAGAAAAGAAAACACTACGTAAAGAAAGAAATGCACATTAAAATACAATTGTACCTCCATTTCCGATTGTCATGAATAAAAAGACATTGTTAAGCTGAAAAGAAGTCAAAGTTACTACCTACTTATTCTCGTAAACAGAATACAGTTCTTTGTAATCTAATAAATAAAGTGAAACTTTCTCTGAAATGCATACACTCCCTGTGGACTTACCGTAGCGTAGTAAAGCATATAAGATAGTTATTGCAAAGTTGAAAGCCAAAATACTTACAGGGAAGATTTATTGTTGTATTGGCTCAAGTCCATAAGTCCAGTCCATATAAGTATAAAGCAGTCAAGGTCAAAAGAGCAATAATAGGAATCTGAAAGACTCCTAGTGAGTGACCATTACCAGTCAAGGGAACTTCTCTTGGCATTGCAAAAAAATTAGAATCTTCTCATGTAAAAGGTTTAAGACTTTTCCGGATTTTTGCCTTTCTTTTGTTATTTCTCTGAGCTTTCAACTAAGTTGGCATGAATATATTGTTGGATTACATGACTACATTGCAATATGGACGAAATACGATCGATATCTAATTGTGTGTCACTTATAGATACCTTTGAATAAATCTTCCCCCTGTTCCCCGAAACATTAAGTTTCAATTTCAATGTTGCATTTATAAGATACACTATACATATAGTTACTACATACAATTACTAACAAAGATATAAAGGTATATGTTTAAACCCTGTATCAAACACAAAACTTCCATTACTACAACTACGTAGTATCTAAAATCGTTTAGTTTAATGAATTACCTGTAAACTTGATGACAATGACTGAAAAGGTAGGGAATTGTAAGGTGCGAAATAAATAACGACTTATATATAATTGGCATGTAAATAAAACTAATCAGCCAGTATCGTTAAATGAAAAGTTAGGTAGAATTTCAGCCGGTAAAATAAATGAAGTTTTCAGTTTCCATAATGAAGTAACTTTTTTAGACATAAAACAATGAGCCAGTACGTGTAAACTAATGGACCGGTACGCGTAAGCCAGTAAACAGTAACCAGTACATTTGCAAATGGGTTTTATTGTATTCAAATCAGTCAAATGAAATTCAAAATCAAAACAAAATGCAGCAATATAAATTTTTAGTAAACTATGGTTTGTGTGTCATTCATAAACGCGTTACGAAAACCATTTGTAATAGCTGGAGCAAAATCGGCAATTAAAATGTTTGGGCAATAGTTAGCCCCTGGGTAGACACAAAGTACACCTTTGCGTAATGCACGAAATGTAAACTCAAAATCAACTGTAGTTTCCACAAACTGTAGTTTGTGGATGAGGCTCCACAAATTCATCTTTGGTGGAAGGACTCTCAATGTCCATCACTGATTAACATAAATATAAATATGGCCATACCTATTGTAGTGTAGTTGAGTTGTAAGTTGACCTGAGGTTTCTACATAAGCAAGTCGTGGATATAGAATCTATATTATAGATGCATATAGTACAATCCCTCCTTTATCTTTGCATACTTATTTTACAGTCCTACTGGTTGATGTATTTATACTGCATACTGGCTCATTATTTTACTTACACAACATTTTCATTTGTTTACCAAAAACGACTCATTTATTTTACCAGACAGAAATATGGTACCGGCTTCATTAGTTTATTTTACAGGCCCATTAATTCCCAGCCATAAATAACTACTCATTGTCGTCCATGTTCATATAATAAATGCATTGAAAAGTTATAGTGCTACAAATGCATTATCATTGAAATGTGTAAAATAGGAAATTCAAGTCGCTTTACACAAAAATGCAAACAATTACTATTATGGAACTGTTAAGGAATGCAGGTAAAGTGGGAAACCATGTAGAATTGTGTGAAAATTACGTTGAAGCTCACAACTTCAAAATGTATGGTGTGGGAAGCCTTTTCAACAGGACACATTTTGCTGCAATTATTTTCCTAGTATTGTGCTAGGAACTCTACAACCGCTCTTTGTGGTTTTCATTCTCTCCTGCAAATTGAATTACGTTAAATTATTGAGACAAGTGCCTCAATAGACAGTCTAATATAATTAAGGTGGAGTTGGCGACTGGAAGAAGGATGAGTTTAGTAGGTATTATTTTCATACATATACACAATACCTCTAAAAGTTATTTATTCTGCATCAGTAATACCGACAAAGAAGTACTGTACTATTCGTAGAAGATACTTATCCTAGGAAGAAAATTCAAGGTGGATTTTATTATCTCAAGTGTAGCACTTTAGGTTGTAAATTTGCAGATTGCAGAAATAAAGTTTGCATGTCTTTTCCTTTCTCCGCTTATGCAATGCATGTATTGTAGTGTTCTCTATTTGACAATCAGACATCTCAAGTAGGCTAAGAAATCTTTTGCACGTTGAGGGGAATGCTTTCAAGACGACACCATTGTAAAGATCATCTCAGTATATAGTTTAGGTTGCATAAATAAATTTTATACTATATGAACCTAAGTTGTCTTTACTTTCTTTATATACTAACAGATAAGCGAAATGTACTGAAGTTATTTACTTACAGGAAAAAGTATTGAAAGAATTTTTGAAAACCTAACCCAAGGTATTTTTGTTTGATATATCTACATAGACATGCATTACATAAGTGGAATCTACTCAAACTGAAGACGATTCAAGTATGTGTCACTAAAGGAGCCATTTTAGCGTGCATATCTACATTATTGTACTACCACGCAATACTTTTCCACATGAACTAAATTTCGCTTCACCAAGTTTGATATTATTAGTACACATGACACTACTGACTCACATTGAAATACATTTTCCTCCAATGCTATTCTCTACTGTACCACAATAATATTTTTTCCTAAATTCATTCATATACACTCTTTGTAGTACAAAAAATATGACACAAAATATGCACACACACTATGTACCAATACAATATGTAAACATGAGACTCTTACCGGAAGATTGAGACGCAGAATAGAAAAACAGATTGGGAAGTTTTTTGGAACGACTGAATATATATGACAGTGTACTTAAGTTGGCTCCCAACATACTTTGCGCCATTTTTGTTGAATAGTAGTAAAACTAAACTTTTTGGCAAACAAACCATAAAATCTAGTTATGGCTCCGCTGACTATCTACGTACTTATGTGCTAAATCATAAAATAAACTTTCAACTTTCCAAGTGGCTACTGTACTTATGCGTTGCGTAGATTGTATCTCTATAAATTATTAACGCATATGTACTACAATATGTCCATAATTCAGCAGCTAGTGAATAACTAACTAGTTCATTCTACTTTGGTTTACAGTTATAAATCAACACGCGCCAGGTGCTAAATTTGCAATACTCAATACAAGTATTTCTGATGGTATTCCAAATTCCGAATAACACTTTAACTATTTACAGTGCACTCTGCACTCAATTAGGAACTACAAATAATAACGCCCTCATATCTTCTAATTTTGCTTTTCCAGTAGTTTCTCACATTTATCACTATAACAGTTTCTTATTCTCCACAAAATTCGTTTACTAGGTTTTACAAAATGATTTGATCTGATTGAGGTGGATTTATAGATATTTCGTATTGACTGGAAAATTGATCGAGGTCATTGAATTGAAATTGTAGACCTTGTATAACTCTTCATATTGATTCTAAATCAGTCTCTAAGTATTTTTCAATATTTATAGCGTTCTCCAAAAGAATCGACTGGATCGTCAACTGTTTTAACTTCTTTTCCATACTTCAGCAGATAGCGATGAACTTTAGGTTCTGGATTGATGGATTTCCATTCATTTTGAAGTTGGTAATTTCCATAGGATATCTATAAATAATAATATTATTTTTATTGACATATTTGATGATGTATTGAATAAGAAATAAACATTCTTAAGTGTACATAGTTCTCATGTACGCAAAATAGTCTTACCCATCCTTAGCAAATGATGCCCACAATTGTCTTTTCTTTTTGAAAATCCATAATGTACGCTGGAATTTTCTTAAGCATGCAATGTAGCAGCTTTCCCATGCCAGGTGCATTTCGTAACTTAGCGAATAAAGATCTGTATGTAGAAGGTGCGAATACATTTAATGGATCTACAAATGGATTCTGTACATCTTCATAACAAAGTTTTAATTACCAAAATTGTGGGAATTATGTGTTAGCCGAAGAATTGTGAGAAACATCAAAGTTTACTAGCATATCATTCCCTACCAGTGTTGCTCTGTGAGTTCCAGCAATTTCTTCTACCGTTAGAGATTTGACATACGAAACTAATTCTTGAGAACCTCTTGAACAATTAGAATGCTCTCCAAGACGGACAACTTGTTTCTTTGGTTATCTCACGTATGCCCGAGGACAAATAATACTAGATCCACTTTGTGCAAGTGCTCTGTGAAAGAGACCTGAAACAGAAGAATGAAAAACAAAAGCAATCTTACTATTATGCATTCAAGTTTCTCCCCAAGGAACACTTAAGAACAAGAATTGTAAACATTAAAAACGATAGGTCTTAGATTGGCTGAATCATCTTACATTTCGTGTTTCCTAAAACCTTTTGACATCTCCGACATCATATGATAATGTACACTGGTTGCCCAAAGTAAGGTAACGTAGGTAAATATTTCGTAAATATTTATGGAATAACTCTGTATGGATCTGCTCTAAAAAATTTAATATTTTCTTGAATACCTTAAATCTGGGTTTCACCTTTCCAACACAAATTGCCCCATATATAATGTAATCACCATCACCAGTATCTAAAAACCTTAAAACACAAACGCAATGTCAAGCTTTATTCACTGTTTTCTAAAACTGGATTATTCATTATTTTACCATGCAAAAGAAGCCATTCTGTTTTGAATTTTAACTAAAATTACATCCTCACCCATGAAATAGCGGTCATCGTAAAGCTCCAGGTTGCCAAACATGAAGTGCCCTAAATGAGCAATTATAGGTATAACCAGAAGAAGAAATTCATTGTTTTATCTATAAAATTATTTAACGAGGTAGATATCTAAACAATTGCATCATTCATTATATAAGTATTAATTACCTCCGTGTATAAATACCATTACTGGCACAAGCTCAGAGTTTCTCTTGCCTTTATCATTCAAGATCTGCATGTATAAAATATTTATTACAACTATACACACCATATTATAATGCACTATGCTTGCAATGAGATAAATACGTACCAGCATATTTAATTAAGGAAGCAATTATTATTATTGCAAAATCTACTATTTTTCATTTCGGCACTTGAAAGTGTGAAAGACTGCAACTTTTTAATTGGTAAACAACACTATAATGTATAAAGTATGTACTGCGCAAAAATACATGTATGTCATTGCATACTTAAATATTACACCAACAGAGGTTTCATTTTAATTACAGAAGGAATTACAGAATATATCCAATTTTTTCCACGTAATAATAAAACCCATCTTAAAAGGTTGTCGAAATAAAAGAAGCTTTTAATAGAGAAATTTCAATGTCATGTTTTGCTGTAAGGTCAGTGCGCATTGTTTTAAGAACAATAGGTTCATACCTTTGTTGAAGTAGTGAACTAGAGGCACCGATACGCATTTCCGCACTAAGCCGAATTGTGCATGACAGATTCGGGTAAACTTGAGACTTTACGTATGCCTTCGTATGTGGTGGCTAAAGAAAAGAAATAATTTTTCTGAAATCACCTAATTAAATATATTTTGATGTGAATGACACAAATGTTAATTTAACCTAATGAACATAACTGTTAGATATATAAATATAAATCAACATTTCCTTTAAATATGTACTGTCTTTAATCTGTAATTAAAGGAAGGAAAGTAACCTCAAATCGTAAAGGTCCAGGCTTTGCATTAGGATTGATTGTAAATCTTTCCGTCTCTTGACTTTGCAGTAAAACCTTTAACCGTTCCACACACCGTGTCAACAAATACATCTTCAAAGCTTTAAAAAATAGTAACAATTAAATAGAGTGCATTCGAAGAGAAAATCAGTAAAACGGATACCTTTTAAGTAATCGTATTGCAGTGTTAACTGTAAGTACTTACTCACGTATATAAACACCTCTGTAGATACGAAATTGAAATGACAGTGAGTGTACTTGGGTTGGAGGTGGTTTATTTTGCTCATTCGAAGAGCAGTCTTACTTAAATAGTAACTAATGTAAATAAATAAATGAAATATCACCTTAAAATGGTAGCTTGGGATTAGTGCTGAACTTTTCGTTGAATTTTTTTACCCGTGTTGTGCAACCGTGCGAAGTAGTAGGTACAGTAATGTATCAAAAGTTGTACTGCAGGATTATTTACTTCTAAAGTTAGTGAGTCAGGTCTACTTATGATTTGAACCATAGATACCATGGTATGCTGATGTTCCATTTCCTGTAGGTGTAGCAATCTAACAGGTACAAATGCAGTGTCCAATATTAAAGATGCACACGTGTTAAAGGAACACATCAAGCAGTTCGGGAAACTTCTAGGCGAAGAAGCCTAACAACTGATTGGAAAATATACATAGTATATGTTGGATGTAAATGCAATTTTAAAAGTGTCTAAATTCTTTTCATGTACCACGGACGAACATTTTCAAACCTTTTGAATAAGGTGTCATAATAATACTAAATAATACATAAATATCTTGTATCTTTAAGAAATGGATCTTTAGAAGTCATGTTAGCGTCTTTGGACTTTTCAACCCGTATTGTGAGCCCACTGAGATTCTCCAGTTTCCTTAAGCATCTTAAGACTTGGACTTCTTCGAAATCCCATTATACCGATAACACAATACAATACTTTAAAGGGCACCAGTAGATATTTTATTTAAGTTAATACAATGTGCCTTCTTAGTTAACATCAATTATTTGGTGATATGCTTAAGTTCTGCTTAGGGCTTTCCAGTACACTTGAAAGGATGGACAAATCTTTTTATTACAACCAGTAGTACTACTTTACTGAATCCCAGCATTAATGGAATAAAATCATCAGTCTGGGTATACATGACTTGATACTTGTTCCTCGTAGTTGGTTTGGTATATTTCTAGTTTGTTCTGCAGTATCTCTATGTTCGTTTCATCTCGATAAATAAATTGCTTTCAATGTTGTGAAACACAGTATTCCACCAAAGTATTCGCCCATGCGTTCAGAATAAAACTCGCAGTCTACTACCGAGTCTCAACATACACTATTGTATGATATCGTCTACAGCTACAAGTAAACTGAAGGAACAGTCAGGCTTCAATGTTTTTATTACTACAGCAAAAGATCTTTGCTTTTCAGAGACATACGGTCATTCGTTCTTCGATGTTGCATGTGCAATAACACTCAACAAATGTTAATGATGCATTTTCTATTTAAGAAAAGTATTCTAATATCATTCTGCTACGAAAGAAATCAGATTAGTTAATAATAACAGTCCAAATTATCATTCAACTATGCATTAGGAACAAATTATTCAATAGTTAACAGTTATTCCTTTTAATGTCTCAAGTTGATTGGTAGACATAATTTAAATAACTATTTTTAAAAATAGCTTAGAAAATCAATTTATTTCTTATCTACAAATAAGCACATTTGCATGCATTCTAAGAACATTACGAAACAAATGAATAATTTATGCTTTGCAAAATCAGGCAGGTGAATACTATAGAAGCACGTCATTTCTAGCAGCAGTCACTTAAGGTGACTCATTTTCGTTATGACTTGGAAAACGTACTTCAGTAATAACATATATTTCTTAGATTGAGAAAAGATAGCTATCTTCCCATTATAATTGTTTCGGTCTACTATAAGCGTAGGCAGACACAAATGCGTCATATTCCCATTATATGCAATTTTCTTATATACCTATTTTCCCAATATTATCCGTTTAAGCAAACATACCGTAAATGAAGGAATAGCTCACCATGTCGGAATAGTATCGCATTCTGGGACACTATTCCATTTTTACGACTGAGAGCATGCTTTGAAGAGCAAAGTCCCATAGGGCGAAATAGTGTCCCATCTCAATTGGTACATGTTGTGGTATAGGTAGGTATTTACATGTAGTTGTGCAGTAGTTTGCATCGATAATGTGAGTCCTATGAGCTCGATAAACAAATCATAGAAGACAACACGTAAATGGTACTGCTCTACTGTTACACTCAGTCGCTTTCAGAAAGACAGAAGTAACAGAACGGAGTTTAATAACTCCTAAGTACACTAGGAACTACAAATCCTGTACACCGACTTTCAAATTGGAGATAGGTTTGTGAAACTAACTCGATTAATTCTGCAAGCTGTTAATGGCAGTGAAGATGTACACGTTACGGCCTTTAAACCTGGAAAAGATTTTGAGTCAGGACAGTTAGGACTCAATATATTAATTGAATGATCCCAATACTAAGAAAGCATTTCTATTCCTATACTATCTACTGACAATATACTCACACCTTCCGTTAAAGTTACTGATGTTGACTAATATTTTAATTTTTACCATTTTACCAAAATAAATTTTACATTTATCGTTTTTCTTTCATAACTAATAAACTTTTCCTGTAATAAAATAATATTCCAACTGCAAATACAGTCGCATGCAACCTGAATTGAGCACTTTTCACAGAAAAACAATAATATTCCCGCAACTATTCCGTCATTTACGGCATTCAATTGTATACTTAACTACAGGGTTAAGAATAGAGGATTAATTTATATTTATGAGATGCTCGTATTTATGGTAAACCCCCAAAAGAATAAGAATGTTTCCTGAGTAAAAAGTAGTTAGTAAATTCAATTAACCACAAAAATCTCCTCAAGGTTATAAGACGATTCTATTACTACATTTGCCTCTCATTTCCTTTGCGTTCAGACATCACACAGCCCCAACGTACAATAAACAAAGGCCTTTAAGGTTTTATTGAAAATTGTGAAGTGTATCAAAGGTTTCTCGACAGCAGTAAGTGCAGTACACTCTCACACTTCAAGCGTAAATTACAATAGTGCAGATGTATTCAATGTTAACCTGTCAAATGGTTTAAAAATTGCATGTTTTATGTTTATATCATTAGCACCTGTTTTGTAATGAATTGTTAAGAATAAAATATTCCCTGTGTAAATACCGACACGCCTTATTTGTATACAATATCCTGATACTATCATTACGGCTGTCAGCATCTACTTTACATATAAATATCATTACGTTATGCACTGTTACTGGCCACTGGCTATTCTTGCAGAAATCATTAACCACTAGAACAACGTAGTAAAAAGAGGATGTTTATTTGTAGAAGCATTGTGAGAATCTATAAAGCATAACATTTCCATAGGCAAGACTATTCTTCATTTCCACAGAAATGCTGACAAAAATGAAGCGTAAAAGTGTAATTCATTTATTATAGAAAATTGTGGTTTCGAGTTTCGAACCTTTCCTCTTTTCAGTAGTATGCACAAATGATAAGAGAATTTTGGTATGAATATTTAATAATACATTTATTTGTAGCTTTAAACAAAATTAATACTTTTGAGTTTTATTACAAATCTTAACGATTTCAGTTCGCAAAATAATTCGGCTCAAGTTACCTATTATTTATTATTTAAATCCCCAACTATAAATGTGGATGAGGATACCTAAGTATTTACATGCTATTTACAATTCCATCTCTAGTGAGAAAATCAACAAAATTCCAAAATACATTCAAACTTTCGGAATAAAGAATTACGAAGTAGCAAATTGCTTTATGTACAACTATTACAGAAACGAATAACTATAATAATATTGTACTCTAATAAAAGTACTGCCGGAAGTAACTTTGTTTAAGTTTATTGTATTAACTATTTTAATACATCATATTGGGTATATCACTTCAATCTTTACAGTGCAAGGCAGACATATCACGCTTAATAAAACACAAACAGACGGTTGGTTTCACTCGGTTGTGAAATTAATTATGCGGATAATTGACGTAAGTCGGAGCAATGCTGTGGCTTCCATATGAATGTGTATACGGGGATTCCGGGTATTTGAGAATGTAATCTCTCCAGGGTCTCTCATCTTGAATAGCATAATCTATTCTAGAAATTGGCCTTCCACGACGTAAGCGTCCCAAGGAGAATTTTGCAGCACCCCCGGTGCTACTACTTCCTCCTAGAGAAATCTTGGCACCAGTTTTCCCTTTGCTTCCAAGAGAACCTCCTCCATCTGAACTACTTGATGATGATGTTCCACTGATACCGAATCCTCCGGAAGGAGATTCATCGGAATCTGCCCTTGCTGAATAACTTCCTGAATTTCCCCCACTCCCCGAACTTTTCACTGAGAAACCAAATCTGCCCCCTGATTGTCCAGTAGATTCTGAATCTACATCACTTCTGGATTTTGCAGTGAACTCATTATCAATTTTTGCTCTTCGCTCTGAAAAATCTGATCTTCCACCAATTCCAAATGACAGTCCATGTCCTGAAGAACCTGTTGTTGATGATTCACTGTTATCAATAGCTAAGGAAAACTTGCCTTTCCCTGATGACGCAGTTTCAGCATCCCCACCTGAAGAACTACCAAAACCAATAGAAAATTTTCCTCTTCCAGAAGAGTCGGAATCCCTATCCGAAGAAAGGCCAAAACCAAACTTTCCTTTGCTAGAAGATTCGGATTCTTCAGCTGCAGAACTACGAACATCAACAGAGAATTTTCCTTTTCCAGAAGACTCAGATTCAATGTCTCTGTCTGCACTAAGACGACCGACACCCAGAGAAAATTTTCCTTGTCCGAATGAGCTTTCTGATTCATCTTCAGTGTCAAGCGAAAATTTTCTATTACCAGTTAAGCCGAGTTTTCCCTTGTTCCTCCTTCGAGCACTAAATTCGTCTTTAAAGTATCCTTCATCTTCTTCTGCGCCTCCGGTCACTGGAACCGGTGAACTACTCAGTCCACTTGTACACGAAATCGTGTTCGTTTTCCAATCTCCATTATTATTATTTTCACTTGTATGCTTGAAATTGAATTTTACATTTCCTGAATTCGAAGAATAGTGGTCATCAAGAGCTAATTTAAGATCTTGAATACCCTCCTTGAAGGTTTGCAAAAATGCGTCGATAAAAGCTTTGGCGGCAGCTTCTACATTTTCTTTTACTTGATCACCGCCTTCTTTTATACTGGTTAATCCCGCTTCTGCAAATTTTGCCCCTTGTTCTCCGGCTCCAGTTATATCGGCAGCAAAGGACCCACCATCAGGTCCACTGACAGAGATATCACCTCCGGCCGAACCCAAAGAGGAAAGAACCGACGGATTTTCTTTATGCCTTCTCAGTGATTTTGTCCGAAATCCTAAAACACGTAAGCCAATGGAATGGCAGGGAAAATTTGAAAATTCTTATGAAAATGATAAAGATTTACATTGGGTTTAGTTTTTCAAAAATGGGAAATAAGTAGTTCAATAATTCACATCACGAATCTTAAACAACAGAATACAGGTATGTAAACATTCGTAATTGTTAGTAGAAATCTTTGATCCAATTTAAAATCAACACATTTCTTGTTGAATAATTTTGGCAAACTTTAGCTGTGAAGTCAGCCATGCAAATTAGAAATGGGTTTATTACAACAAAACCACAATGCATTACACAATATACTTATTCTTATTATTTTGTAGTAGTAATTTCTACTACTACTTTTGAAAATAATTAAATTTGACATTAGATTATAAGAAGGTCATCTTAAATGTTACCTTTTCCGTTTTGCTCGCTTCCAATGGCTGCAGACGTCAAACAAATCACTAGAACAAGAGCAACTGATTTCATAGTAATCATAATTCACTTTGAATTCACAACTTTGATATTATAGTAGCACTGACTATTCAAAACTGGAGCTGTAGAAAGTTTAGCTACATCCTTTTATAACCCGGATCTAAGTTTAATGAAATAATAATTAGTATTGGGGAATCTCCGTAAAGATCAACATTATATACACCTGTAATTTTTTACTAGGTTTTCTTTTTTAAGTATACCTACTACGTGATGTGCAAAAATTAAGTATTGCAGGACGTTATCAGATTGAAGCTCATCACAAGCAGGTCTTCTTGGTAGTTTCAAAACTTCAATGTTGGGTGTTCATTTGGCGTGAAGAAAAATTTGAGATAGCTGAGAGCACAAAATACCTCTTATTGTTCCTTAGATAGACTGTCTCATAATTTCTTTTGTTACTATTACTCCATCCAATTCTGTACTTCAAGACTTGGCGTGTATTCTTACTTAGTGTAGGTTCAGATAAAGCTTAGTAATACTTTATACCTATGCTAACTGACCACAACTACGGATTTGCTATTTAGGTATTTAACTAGATAAAGTATTACAGTATGCAATGTTGCACATTCAATGCTAATACCAAGATTTAATTATTGTACTCATTCTATGAATTACGTTTAGGTACTGCTACTGATTAATTAGGTACCTAACAACTCTTCGTACTTAACTACCTTAAAAGTCAAACTGACATATGGTAAATTGCAAATGTAACACATACAAAATGCCTAAGACGTTTGCTAAAAATTGAGGAGCTATTCTTTTCTTATATAATCTAGCTTTGATTTAATCTACATAATCAAAACATGAAGTGTAAAAATTCAATCTTCTTTATATTATTTGCTTTTGCACATTACATGTAATATGTACACGTGTATTTCCTATGAGTAAATGTATAGTCGCAACAAGGAATTACCATTTTACAGTGATGCATAAATAGTACGGCATTGACTATGACTAATTAGAGAACATTGTATACGCATTATTAGTATAAAAATTATGAATTTATGTGTATCCAGTAATAAGTAAACCGCCTTAATCAAAAGTATTTGTAATGCGGTTCTAAAAAATAGAGTAGTAAAATACTAATTAAAAATGCAAAAGCTTGCTTCATGGGGATGTCCAGAAGTTTCCAAACAACTTTTCATTTTGTTTACGAAACTTACTTAGAGTGTATATCTAGTATCTCTGTGGTAGGTATACATGTACTAGCACTTTGTTGTTTAAGAATTTCTTTGACGATGCTATAAATAGGTAGGTACAAGCAATATAAATACTATAAAAGTGGTCATTACTGTCAATCACTTTTCATATCATTGAAATTAAAACGCATATGAATAAGTTTGTTCAAGAAAACCACTAAATTACAACAAACTGTTTATTAGCAATGAATAGCCTTGATATGAGCATGCTAAGTGTTTTATCAAAGTAACAAAGTTGTCGCTCACAGAATCTTAAATGTATGTTGAAATGTGGAAATAAAAATAAGAGTTTTATGGTTTGAAGGTAGTTGTTAAAGAAAAGGACTGGAAATTAATAATAAATGATTGCGAATGTTATTCTTTTTGATGAAATCGCTGTTCAGACGCTGGGGTTCTCTTCTATACCTGTCCCGGATCTCTTACAAATTACAGATCCATGTTAAGTTGATACATTATGCTGGTTGGCTTCTGTTGTGTAGTGTGGTGAAATCACTGATGCACAACTCGTTATGTGATTACGCTAATTTGGCTAGGAAATTTCATTTCTGGGAATGTTTAAGATAGCTTTGCAGTGCATATTCCATTCACAGTTTCCATTACACTCAAACACGTATCATTTATTGACGTTTGCCAAGTTTCTGCCTGTACCAGATGGATTACTATCTTAATTCTTCTTGGCACAACATTTCTGGATTTTTACAAAAGACGCACAGACAACTTTCCTATCTTTTAATCGATTCTCTCTCATAAACGAATTTTTAAAACAAAAAATACTACTTGACATGTACTAGTTCATTTTTTATTAAAGCTATACATCTTTAAGCTAAAATTAATACGTAGTTCAGCAAATACGATACACACTGATTAAAAAATACTCGCCCTTTGTCTGCATTTTGTAGAATTACATACCTAAGCAAAAGTATTTTATCATTAAGCATCTGACAAGTGCCTTTTATTAAAACTATTTTCCTAATTTAAGGCACCTATCTATTAAATACATTACTGATATTTTTATTTTTAGTGACCATGAAAAAAGTTTCTATTTCCAGTGTTGTAAATTACTTCAACACAATAAAGTAAATACATCAAATTGTTGTACGCGGATTGTGTGATAAGATTACTTTTATGGGCAACAAAATATAAGTTTTGTAGTACAAGAGTAGAAAAATAGATTTATTGTTCATTTGTAGAGAGCAATTTTAAGAATTAACTTAGAAGTTTGGACGTACACCACATTTGATTACACATTTGAAATTAAGCGTTCATGACGTAATAATGAAGTATAGCACGAATCGTAAGTGCTTCAGAGAATGGGATGCATGCTTGTTTGCCACTTTAATAAGATACTTAGATACATATGCTTTAACTGAATAACAAGCTAATATCTACCCTCAAGTCAAAATAATAATGTTGGAAGCCTATACTTAGATGCAATCCTCCCGTGAAAAAGTAAACTGTGGAAAAACCCAATAGAAAACTTAGTGTTAAGTTATCACCTGTTTCCGTTGTATTTATCGTTATTCGGATGCAGGTAAATCGTAGTTTGCTATAAAAGAGTAGGTACTCAAAAAGGAAACATATTTTTTCTTGGACTTATGTCAATTTGCATACGTATAATTTCATCATTCAATTTAAACGGGACAGAATTATATATTTTTGTCGCAAAATCTCATTTACACATCTTCTTTTAAACCATGAATGAATTAATATGCGTAATATAGGTACCTCGATTTTTATACGCCAAGAGATTCGAGGTGTTCTAGTGTCTGTATTTGGTATACCTACTCAAGTTGGAGTCCGCATTTTGTTCTGTAACTCGTTACATAATATAGAGAATACTTAATTAAAAATAAAACACATCTAATGCAGAAAGAGCTAATAATATGCCTTAAGTATGTATAATCACTGGACATAAAAGTCACAATAATTTATTATATCACGGCATTTTCCATGAAAAAAGCTACTTTTTAAACGAAATGCACATAAAGATAATAAATATAGGGTAGCACAGTGGGTGTAAATTTTTCTCTGTTCGTTTCGTTCTGCTTGAAGAAATTGAGTCGTATTCATAATAGCAGCTACGAAATCCAATGTTTTCTTTCAATTACAGATCACGTTCGGCAGGCAGTATAATTGTCTACACGAGGATTACCAAGATCGGTTAAAGATACTGTCAAGGTTTTTGTAAGTATAGCTATTATGTATTGTTGTATACGTGTACCAAAAAGTTCTTTCGTTGCCATTTTCTCAGTTTTTGTTTTCTAAAAGTGGGAATCTTTAGAAAAGAATTCTGAAGAAAAGAACTTTTTTCCCTTTTGACTTTTTCCTCTGGAAGGAGCAACGAGCCACGCCAGGATTTAAAATGTACGGGTACAAGTACAATCTCATTTTTATTATTATCAGGACAAGAAGCAAGAAAAAAAGAATACATCCGAAGAAATAGCATCAAAATGTATAAACAAAAGCAAAAGTAGTAACTTTCATGCATTCCTAACTTTGACTAAGACTTTGCAAAGCAGTAGGTAAGTCAGTAATGTACGTGTTATTGTAGACATTAATGATATTAAATTATTTTAACTAATTTGAAAAAAACAATATGTATGTGTTGTGATAATAGGTGTATTAATTAAGCCTTTCTAGAGTATGAGTGTGGGTTACATTAGCAGACCTAATTACACCTGATTACTCATTACTGTTCAGAAACTTTCGCCATTTAGTGCAATACAATTTTGGCATAAACTTAATTAGCACAATTACATATAGGTACATGGTAGGAGTTTAATCAATCAAGTAGAATGTTAATTAATCTGCAGTCTGTACCATTTCAGCAGAGTTCAATGCTACTAAATATTGGCAAATTAATATAAAAATGTTGCCAAAAGAGAAAAAAAGACTTAATAATTTTATTATTATTTTATTATAGGTTGTGTTTTTCTTAGATTCTTGACCTAAAAGCTCAAATAAGTGCGTTACAGTTCATACTAACTACATTGGTTTGGGTATTAGGCATAAGGTATGTGTATCGTAAAACGAAAACACTTAGAAAAGTAAGAGGAAACGTATGAAAATAACGCAGAGGGAATGCAGAATTACTTTAATACTTCAAATTTTGAATTAGATACATATCATGTAGGATTCATTTTCAGTAGCCAGAGCCACTCTCTCGTATACATTATGTGTAATACATGCTGGTTCAAAATTCTTATAACTCTACGAGGACCGGAGGGCTACTGATTAGGAGGCATTAGGATAGGAGGCATTCTGAATTACGAAGGTCCGATTTGTCCATTCACATTTTAAGCTTACCTAAGACTTCGTTGATCTGCAATGAATATTAATAACTGCATTTTGTGTATTTGGTGTTTTAAGTGAATTTATAAAAATGCAAAATTTCATAGCGGTATCAGTAACCTGTGTTTCGAGTTTCCGCAGGGCAAGTACAGGGTCGTGGTCGGGGAAGGAGTCCTCTTTCAATCAGATCTGAAATTTCGATTGCCATTTATTGTTTGTGTAATGCAATTTGTTATGCTATAATTACACAGTGTATCATCAAACAAACTGTATACCATACGGCGCATTTAATAAGAAAGTGACATGGGCACTTTTTACAAATCATAGGTTAAATGGGCTGGTACTTACCCTGCGTTAAGGGCGGAAGCACTTCGTTTAAGTAACGGTTTAATACAACAGGAATTGAAGTGTTAAGAGAAGTTTGGGTCAACATTTCGAGGTATCGTTGACTAAACATTTCAGTGCCACTTAATATTTCCTGCATAAAAGCAGGATCCTCAAAAAGGGCGCTCACTATTTTCCGGCTCGGTGAATCGGGAACACTGGGACTTCCGTATTTTCTAATTAAATTTTCTAGCTGACCTTGAACATAAGGGCTATTATTTGGTGCTTGACTTCCACTATTATTTCCTGGTTGACCTCTACTATTATTCGCTGGTTGGCCTCCACTATTGTTTGCTGGTTGACCTCCGCTTAAATTTGCCTGAATATCTTGGTCTCCTGGGATTCCAAATGAACTTGCAGTATCCAGTTCCCCATCATCACTGGAAAAACGATTCCTAGTAGAATTCTCATTATCACGTGCGATAGGGGAAAGCGTACTTGGTGAATTATTTGTGTAGGATGCGTTTTCCTGAGATGATGGGCCTTCAATGTAGGATGCGTTTTCCTGAGATGATGCGCCTTCAATGTAAGAACCGTTTTCCTGAGATGATGCGCCTTCAATGTAAGAACCGTTTTCCTGCTGAGTTGATGCGCCGTAAATATATGAACCGTTTTCCGAAGCTGATGCACCACCGTTGTATGATACGTAATCATCGCCAATATCGAAAGATAGTTCTCCCGGGGCAGTTGATGAGCTGCCTATGTATGATATATTTGCGGGAGTTGATGATAGAATTGCATCATGCATTGGTCGGACATTATGGATTAACTGCTGAACACAGGGATATTCTTCTTCGTCGGTATTATCTGGAATAAATGAGTATCAGTGACCTATGATTGCATTTAACAGGTTACAAACGTTATCTACTCTGAACTAATTTAGTAGAACAATAAAAACAACTCTAATCCCAAAGTCCTTACTCTGATTTTGACGAGGATCCATTTTAGTAACTTCTAACTTACTGCTAATTTGTAAAATGAATTTTTATATTTTTTACACGGGTAGACCTGTTGGGATCCGGGCGTTTTTTCCTAAGGCTGATGACGATAGCCAATTTAGAATAGCTTAGTTCCCAATGAATTTACCAAAGCACATAAAACTACAAACAACCCTTTATTATCATGATTTCAATTTATTCTTCTATAATGAAAACCCTGGAAACATTGTAAGGGTCAAATTCTAAATCCTCTAAAAACCCCTGCTGGTATTTAAAACCATCCATACGAACAGACGACACAGTTGTATTTGCATAGTGATAGTGATGATGAGCCTCTGGCTGGCTATAAAGACAAATCGAACAGAACAAACCTATTATATCTTCGCATACGTTTTCCAATAATTTGCCACATTAAAGAATAAGAATACTCAAAATATTATGTATAATTTTGATACAATTTTGATCTACACTTAAGGGTGAGGTTTCCGTAAAAACCAAATATCATGCTGAAACTCTATGGGGATTTTACTGAAATCGCCCTCTTATTGGGCATTATCACATTTTGTATAACAACCCTAAACTTAATAATATACAGACACCTATCATATCACGTCAATACAATTAGTATAAATATAAGCCTAAGCCCACGATTAGTATGAGTAATTAAAAATGAAAACTTCAGTGTCAAGTCAGGTTTTATAATACATTTCAAATTTTTGTTTTTGTAAGTTTACTATAAAATAACGCATATTCAAATAGAAACGCTAAAACTGCTGATGCAATTCCAAGAATATTTATAACATAGATAGTCCACAGATCTTCTACAGATATGGCAGTTGATTCTGCAGCTTTAATATTATCACTCTCGAAACGACTGTTTTGACAAGTCAGGGCATATTTTCTGTCGTACTGTCTTCGATAGCGATGATTTAATCCTCGTTCGATAATCATTGTCAAGCTATTAACACAATGATAAATATACAATTTAGGTGTATATTTGTGAAAGCAATTACAGCCGTTTTTTTCTAGAATTGGTACAATTTTATAAACATCGACTACTTTATTCATTTCATTGCTGTCTTTTATAATTCAGAATTTTTAGTTAATAAGTTTTAAATGATTAACTAAAAATTGAAATTACCCGAAATTGAGAATACTTCTCCGATTCGAACCTTTCTTAACAAACATTCCAACACCTGAAAATGTATAGCTGGCATCCACAGTAGAAATATATTTACACAAATAATTTGCAGACAAATGTAAATTATCGGATGCCTTGTAATAGAAAATATCCCGAGGAGATAGATAAGCCATTTTTCTGTTTTCAATGAAATGACTTACTTCGTTGTAGTTATACACTTCTACGACTTCACGTTGACGAACCACGGAAGAGTTGATTAAATCCTAAAAACAATGCTACTTTTTGGTTTTACTTTATTTCAATATCATGAAAAAATTTACTGCCAATAAGGAATTCAACAAAATTAGTGACATTATTGGTACCTCTAAAAATGTTTTCACGGTTCCACTTTTTTCATGTGCAGTAAAAATAAAATCCTTACTAACCAATTGACTAAAGTTACTAATTGGATTGAGTTTAACAGCCATCATGGATATAATTTGAGAAGAATAGGCGGCCAGAAAGATCGTTCCAATTACTGATCCAACTAAAAATATTATCTTTAAAGATGACAATTTTGGAACCGGATTCCACGCTAGAAAGGTATTGATTATGGTATAATATTTCAATTACAATATTATTAGATTTATCGTTTGTAATATATTTGAATACATTACAATTCTGAGAAGCAGCAGCAATTGCCCGTAAAACGGAATTCTTTGAAAATACTTTATCTTTTCCAGAAATTGGTAGATCAAAGATGACTGCAGTGAAAAAGTTAATAATTGCAATACCAAGAAGTAAAATGAGCCAGGATGATGCAAAAACACACCAAGATCCCAAATCAAATGAAGATGTTATAATATTTTGATGATCCTTCACATCCAATGTTTTGAAAAATGCTTGAATTCTGTTTATGACAATTAATTATTATAACTTTGGTTAAAAGCTTATTATTTCAGGATATTTTGTCTAACTTTATTTGATAAGTTGGGTGCAAAAATGTCACTTCAGAAGCCCGTTGTGAGGTATGGATGACTTGAAGTAAGGATATATCAGCTATATCTGCATTCAACTGAACCAAAGTTTCACTGTTGGTAGAACCATTAGGGAAATTGTAAAATGGACCTCCAATGACAATGTTTTCTCTGAAATAATAATTAGCAAAATAATAATTGTTTTTAAAATAGGAAAATTTTATATGTTCTAGCGTCCTATGAAAACTCGATGGAGTATTTTTGGGTTTACGTGAAATTGAAGATAAATATTAAATCATAGAATATATTTGCCGAAAAGCCCTCTAAAATATATCCAAACTTTGTGAGCTTTCGCTGTGTGAAACTGGTTCCAGATGTACCATCCTGTAGAAAGCAGTAATAGTAGTTTACTATTTGTATTTAATTCTAATCTAATATTTTTATTTCCGAGGTTGATGAATCATAAGCTCTTACCACGATTGACGCTGTTAAATTCCTCGAAAAATTGTACGAACTTTTGAGAATAGTCATAATTCTTACAAAGAACTCCACCGACTAGTTCAACCTACTAATGACTTTTGCGTCCGACTCCGACATTATTCTAGCCTAAGAGCTCTTTACTTTGAGAAGCGATAAAACTCTATTTAAAATGTAATTTGGTACTAGTTTTGTCAGTACAACAATCTTTGTTCCTTTTCAGGGGTAGTAAAGTTCAGTACAAATATAAAATTTTGTATTATTGCCTGTAACCTATTTGAAAATGTCCTTTTGGCACAGACATAAATTAAATACATTCTAACAGATAAAATATATCGACCCATATTGAGAATGCATCGCTCCTAACTTAAGCTATTTTAACTGATTGTTGACATAAGATGTTCTAGTTTAATATGTTATGAACTGTTATTTCTATAATCTATTTTTCATGATCCGAGTCTTCGCTAAATTCAGTAACTTTATTATACACTTGATATACTGGGTTTTCAAAAGAGTTGTATTTCAAAATAAATGTATGTTAGGTATAAGTAAATGTATATTCCTACCACTTACTAGGTTAGCTATCGGAAAAATAATCGCTTTAGCAGAACAATAAAATTATCTTGCTTTATCTTTACTAAGGATAACATACCAATGGTTATGCTAAGAATTGATGCATCATACATTATACATTGATTGAAGCTACATCGCTCACATCGAGTCATACCGTTATAAATTATTAATAAATGCAGGCTTTTAACACAATTAAAATCAACTCAATTCTCATTGAATTTCAATTTGTATTCAATGTTAATAAAAACAAGGTGTAGCACATTCCACTACCATTAAGTATATTATAGTATCCAGGGTTTGCAGTACAGTCGGTGTGCGAGAATCACGAAATATTAGTTTCCAGTTTAATTATGTTTATATTGGAGTGATGCTTTATACTTTTGTACTTTAACAAACACAAATACAACAATAAAATTCCATTGAACATTTGATTTGAAACATTTGAATGAACTTCTAAAATAATATTTGTCAACCTGGATTAATAATAGGTAATGCATAAAATATACTGCATGCAAGTATCTAAAGCGTTAATAATCGTAATACCATGCCATGTGCCACACAAAGACACAAAAAGTCTATGATTAAAAACAACACTTTAATTCATTTTTGAATACCTAACCTTTTGAAGGCACCTATTAAATGAGTCCACTATTTAGTTTATTAGACATTGTGGCATTCACGATTTTCAATGGATGATATAATGATATTTATAAATACCAGTACTTAAGTCAACGTAAGCGGTCGCTATATGTTCGCCAGCTCCTTTTCTGACGGTAAAGCTCCGCTTTCAAAGAGTTGCCATTTATCGAGTCCGTCAAACTGTCATTTAATCATTAACAAATCCAAAAACCTGCATTAATACAACGCCAGTTTTATTACGGTTTTTAGATATCGCATGGCTCAGCGAAAACACTGCAAATCCAAATCTCAAAATATTGCTAAAAAGCTCCATAATTCTATCATGCCTAATTTTAGTTTACGCAAATCGTAGACCAAGCGCTCATAATTTTATTCAACCCATTTTGAATACCTACCGCAACATTGGCATCCCTTTAAGCACTACCCTACATGCGAACTCACAGTCTAAACATTTGCAAAATAAACTTCAGACTTCAATAGATCCTTTTATTTAATTCAATAAAGATAAAAACTGTCATTTGGTCTACATGTAAAGCTACTAAAGTGTAAAAGGAGTACCATTTCATGTAGTGCACAAACACGCATGTAAATACAATCGTCCTTCTATGCAATTTAAACTTGAAAGTGACAATCCTCACAACACAATTGATTTTCTATTTCATTGACATAATAATATACTTACTACTATTATATCTCTCCGTTGTAATGATACGTCTATAGGTACATGAGGCATGCCTGCCTGCCAACTGCCATGGTTTGCCCATTTAATTTTATCTGTGATTGCAATTGCAATTTTTATGCTGGAGCTGGAATGCTTGTTCGCATGTATTTTGTATTCTGCCATCACTCAGTATATTCTGTTTATTTGGTGACAAGGAAGTAAACTAATTAATCCGATTCTGTTTACAGAAGTATCGGATCTGAAGTAATTAAAATAACTGGAATTGGAAACAAAAGTAAGCAGATAATTTCCATACGAAAATTAATAGTGAATTTGGTGTACAAACTAAATATTAATTTCCATTGATTTTAAATGTTGTTTCAAAATATTATTATTTTTAAGAGAAAATGATGACACCTGAACTGGAGGAAAACGGCGACTTCTTTGAAGACGCCGTAGAACACGTTTCAAAGCCTGGTCAAATGAATTTAGCTACAAGTATAGATGAATGCAAGATTGGAATGAAATTATTTCTGAACAATCAGTTTGACGAAGCCCGTACATTGATGAGACCATGGGCAGAAGAAAGTATGTACCATTCATTAGGGAATGGTGTGTTTTACTTTCTGGAAGCAGTAATGACATTTGAGAGGGAACACATAGAAGCAGCTGGACAAGCATTGGATCAATCTATGGAAGTGTGTCAAAGGTTTCGAAAGAAAAATTCAATTTATGAATCGTTGGGGAAAATGATTCGAAAAGCTAATCACGATTCTTTAAGTGAAGAAGAAATTCACGCAGAATTGTGCTATGCCGAATGTCTACTTCTTCGAGGTACACTAATGTTTATTGAAGACGAGACTTTGATCAGTTTTGTAAGAGGAGGTCTAAAGATGCGATCATGTTTGAATGCTTTCAAAGAATGTTGGAGTATTTTAAAAAATCGACACTGGGATGATACAAATTCTAAACATAAGATTCACTTTGAAAGTGGAGTTCGAATGGGAATGGGTGGGTTTAACTTACTTCTGTCTTTAGTTCCTGCACGAATTTTGAAACTGCTGGAATTTCTTGGTCTTGTGGATAATAAAGATGAAATAAAGGCAACAGGGTTGGAGCAATTCAGTATCGGCAGTAAACTTGATGGTTCTGTTCGTCAAATTTTGTGTGCAATGTCATTAGTGGGCTACCACTTGTTTGTTGCTTATGTAGTCGGGTATGGAGAGGGAGATTTGATTTTGGCTGAACAACTGATCACTGAACAACTGGCAATATTTCCAGACGGAGTTTGGTACAATTTGGCAAAAGGGAGATTGGAGTATGTCAAGGCAAATGTTGACGAAGCAATTGATTGGTACAAAAAAGCTTGGAAATCTCAAAATGAGTGGATTCAAATTCAGCATTTATGTTATTGGGAGTTAATGTGGGCTTACAGTTTTAAACAAGATTGGGTTCAAGCCAAAGATTTCGCAGATTTGTTACTTAAACAAAGCAAATGGTCTCCAGCGGTATATGGATACATGAAAGCTTCCTTTATGTGCATGATTTATGAAATACTTGGAAAAGAAGATCAACAAGAAGTTTCAGAACTTTTTAGAAACATTCCAAAATGGAAACAAAGGATTGCAGGAAAATCCATTCCTATAGAAAAATTTGCGGTGCGAAAATCTGAACGATTTTTTGCTCAATCGGAAAAATTGATTCTTCCAGCAGTAGAACTTCTGTACGTGTGGAATCAATTCAAAATTTTTGGAAAGCAACTCAATTTGGTTCAACCACTTCTACTACTTGTTGAGAAACATATTAAAACTATAGAACAAGATAAAGATGACTATTATTATGTAGACAATCTTTGTCTTTTGTATCTCTTGAAAGGTATGTGTTACAAATACATGGGGTGCCTTCTCCAAGCAGAAGAAACTTTTCGTGAAATCACTCTGTATGAGAAAAAGCTGGTAATTGACACCTATCTCGCTCCTTACTCCACTTATGAACTTGGTATCATTCTTTGGTCCCAAGGAAAAGTCGATTTGGCTGTTGCAACTTTAGAAAGTGCTAATCACAATTATAAAGGATATTCTTTAGAATCCAGATTGCATTTTTTAACTCACTCTGCTTTAGGTGATTTAAGAATTTTGTTGAAAAATGAAAATGCTCATAATATTGAAACAAATGGTAACTCCAAATAAATTTATTCCTCTAATAATAAACAAATTTTAAACATGTCACCTTTTATTTTGAAATCTCATTTCTTTAACAAGAATATTCTATGGATAATGGGATATGTGAAATATATAAATATTTGATGTTTTTAAAATTATCATTACTGTCACTAATTAGATGATTCAGCAACTACTGCCTAGTGTAGTACGTAGTATAATTCAATCTAAATCCAGCGGTACATGATACATGATACAACAGCTTTATTGCTAAGTCATCATTTTATAAAATAGCAATATTGATTGAATAAATACAAAAGGTCATTATTGCAGTTACAACAAAATCGTGCCAAAAGAAACCGAGTATTACAAGTTAACATGATCGTGATTGATAATCTGATGGCAGTTTAGGTATCTCATGTTCAGATGATGAGTTTCGATTCATTGTAAAAGAGCGGAAGCACATTGAATCTATATTATGTAGGTAGATGTATAGGATTTAAGTATCGCTGCCCTGGCTTCAAAAGATTCTTTTACTTAATCACTCTATTTTGCAACATTGCAAAAGAATTACTTAAGGCAGCTGTTGGTACCATATTTAGCCATCAAATTTAATTTTAGACAAGTGAGAAGGTACTTATGGTTTACAGTTATTAGATGTATCATGATGTATGAATGTATGTTTATGTGTATATGGTTCGATATTCAGACTTCATCAAATCCTAGCTCCAATATTACTGTGGCCAGGCAGTGCGGGGCCAAAAATACTCCTGGTCCACTCCTTTGGCACATACTCCTCCTCATAAATGAAAAAAGGATGATTATAATATAGTATAGCAGCAGGGAGTATCTTCATCTATTTTGCTCGTTGTCCCTGTATTTAATTTTAATACCCAAGTATTATTAGTACGATTACTTCAGGCTTTTATTCGGAAGTGGTCAAGGACATGAACATAATTAACAAGCACAAAGCTTCGCACGTGTTTTATATCATCACATTCCCTTTCAGCCGTATGTACCAAATGATAAGTTCATTACTTTGCTATTATTTATTATTGGCACAGAAAAGAAATGGCCTATGTTTGTGTAGGGCAGCAAATAACTCAATATAAGCAGATTTTGACCGTAAGAGAATCTTAAGTAGCACTTGATTTTACGAATCCATTTAATTAATGTGGTTATAAATTATTTTATGAATTCCGAAGATGGGTTTATTTCTGATTCATTTGTACGCTTACACCAACAATTCGAATTGCAATTTCATTACAATAAGTTTGGAAATACCTAAATTACCTTAACAATAATACACACTGACACACTTACGGTAATAACTCTTTAAGTAAGACAAATTGTACAAGATTTGCATATTACTTAATAAGTCTTGGCAGCAGAAAACACTTTAAATATTTCAAAAGTTTCTCGAAGTAGTTAATTATGTTTTAATGAAAATGCATTTAGTGTCTGAGTATAACTCATCTTGATAGGTGACTATTCTCATAATTGCTTTAGGCTACCAAGAAAATAACTACCTGTAACACGTCGACTCAGCGAGATATGATAATAATGCTTAATGACCGGAATAACAGTTCAATTAAACTGAGATCTTGAACTTCTAAGGACAATTGAGCCGAGATAAAACTACTCGACGCATGACGGTATATTTAGATATTCTTTTCGGCAAATTAGATATAGGAAATAATGAACCATTACGAATACGTGCCTTTCGACTAGTCTTTGATTTCCTCAAATCATTTTTCAGCACGATGTAAGCAATATATTAATTACTAAATGCACAAAAGACAATACTAATGGAAATGAGATGAAGATTAATTTTTTAGGAATTCAATAGTAAATCGTCCTTGGTTTGCAGATAGTCTGATGTACTTTCGATTTTTTCACGCGTATTGCTAAATTGGCAAATGAAAGGTAACATTAACATCAGTCATGATTTGCATGCTCAGTTAAAAAAGACGGTTGAGATAAATATCTCGTATAGGATTTATATTCAGGTAGTCTCTTAAGCCTCTTCGTATAAATACCTCGATGAGAGGTTATTTTGCTACTCATAAAGCCATTCTCAGTTGAGCATCCAAAAGTGAGGAGTGACTTCTGAAAATAACTACCATGTGGATTAAAAAATCGGTAAGCTGGATTTATTTAGGCATAATTTTTATTACCCGCAAAGGTGGTTTTTTTGTAATCTGGTTTCTCTTGATTAGTTTTTCGTTTATTTTTGCCTACTTATTGTGGCAATATTGGGAGTGACACAAACTGAAGCTGGGCTTAAAGGATTGAAACGCAAGATACACAGTATTCATGGGAAAAAACATGGAGGTGGTGGAGGACGAAGATATGGAGGAGGTGGACACGGGCATGGTCACGGACATGGTTATGGCTACGGATAAATATACTGATTGCTTAAACACAACGTAATTTTGTATGCGCTAAGAATATACGTTTTTTATACCATGAGAAGCACAAAATGTAAATGTATGTAAATAAAAAACTTTCAAGACCGAAATAATATTAGTGGACTACAGTATGTTTAACCAACTTACTTAGATAAGTTAATTACACTAAAACCCATGAAATGGTTGTGGATTAAATGTATGTGCGTCATACCTACATAATTAAATGTGTCTTCGCTATTTAGGTATACAAATTTCCAATCCCAATAAGTTACTAATATATATTTATGTACATGAGGGAGAGACAGAGATCATGATCTCTGTGCAATGTGTACATTGGCAAATCAACTTTTATGGGAGTTCATGTGTTGCCGATACTCAAGACCTCGATGTAAATATTTACATTATTGGGTTGGCTGGATAAAGACTGTTTTGGAGTCCACAGTATTCGAAGTAGTGCTTAATTTAAGTGTAAGAATAGTTTCTCATTTTGTGCAAGAACGCCTACTGCCAGTAGGATCCAGTATTTTAATTTGTTTGAACACTTGTCCTAAGCAAACAAGAAGGCAATAACAAATAAACGTAAAAGTTAGCTGATGGAGCAAAAAACGGCACTGCCTATTGTACTTTTATATCCGTACC
Source organism: Yoshiicerus persimilis (assembly GCA_020352615.2). NCBI lineage: Eukaryota > Metazoa > Arthropoda > Collembola > Entomobryomorpha > Tomoceridae > Yoshiicerus > Yoshiicerus persimilis. The sequence goes on from CM036941.2 coordinate 24,421,762, forward strand.
TGACTTTGATACACAAAAACATTGGTATTGGAGGCAAGAAGGCAAGATTATAATGCATACGTTCTCTACTGCTGTAATTGTTGTTTTCAGCATAATATTATATGTAATGGACCTTATATACCTTATACTTTATGGTATTGTATTTCATGATATGAAGCTGGACTATATGCCATTGACTGATAAACTACAATAGCCAATAATGGTCATCTGATCTAGAACTCAAGAAAACTAACATAAAACTGCCTTTGTAGACAAAATGCGATTTGATGTCAATTTATTACAGGATTTAGGTTATATAGGCCAACAATGTTCATTCATAAGTAGTTAATACATGCTTGAAATCCCAAGGCCTAAGGTGCCTACCACAATATAAAAAACTTTTATGTAAAATAACATATTTTTCATGTTATTAACCTTTCTGAGAACGAATTATTTGGTATTTAAAACTTTTAGATTTCATTTCTAACAGTAAATAAATAAGTATATACAAAGTAGGCTCACTACAATCTAATTCAACCAAAATTATATTCAATTCTTTTACCATCTATTACATTTAAAAGTTTAGAAATTGCGTTAATATTCAATTCACTATAAATTTTTACTGGCATTAGCATAGCAAAGCACTAGCAAGTATCGCATCAGTGCATAGCTCTGAAGTACTTATCTCCCAGTCAAAAGCGAATGTGCCAAGCTGCCGCAACAGGCATTGACATATGCACCCCACACATGAAAACAGGATTGTGGTCTTTCTGTTCTTCATGGAATATGTAGAATGCATGTGGAGTATAGTTGATGGACAAAACTACTAAACTACGAAATGGAAGGTCACACAACTTCGTTTCTAAATAACACTCGATAGAAAAGTATGTGGTTAGCTCGGTACTTGTAACTAATCTGTCTTGCCATTGGTGTTGTTTATCCACACATACTATTTGCGAAATTCAAGCCGTTGTAAATGTATCCATCCAGAGACAACAGACAAGACAAAAGTATTTTGTGTTACCACTGTATATCACTTAGGTGATACCCACCAAAGTCACCATATGTGACACTACTCTGCATTAGTATGCTTAATTGCCAAACGACTCTCTCCAACGAACACAGTGTCATTGTTATCGTTGTATTCTAAATCTTATACAACGGCAACAGTTTTTCCTTGTTGTGATGCAGTTTTGCTACATTGTTTAATCTATAAGAATATAATTGAGTAGTATTAGCCTAAAAATGAAGTTGATGTGTAGTTCAAAATCAATTTCAGATATTTATAGGTTCTCATGCTTAGTTACTTCAAGACATTATTCACAACCAGCTGGAAATGGAAATAATCGGCAGTGGCCAGATTTGGGTGAAATATGTAAAAGTGGAAAACTTCCAGAATATTTTAACTTCGCCTCAGATGTTTTTGAAAAACAAGTAGTAAGTAGTCATTTCTCTAAAACTGTACATAAACCATTATTTCAATTTATAATTGCAAGACTATAATAGGTATCTTAGTATTCTATTTAGAGTTAAATATTGTCTTTGATATTTAGGTAACAAGACCCAACGAAACTGCACTATGGATGGATAATAACCAAGTAGATAAAAAATGGTCATTTTCCCAAGTGAGAACAGAATCGATACGGGCTGCCTTATTAATGAAGTCCGTTTTAGACCCGGAAGCCCGGCTAAACAATTCCCTGCAAAATCCTCCTATAATTTTAACACTTCTACCTCGAATTCCAGAATGGTGGTTTATATATTTGGGATCTATTCGATTGGGAACAATTTTTTGTCCTGGAACTGTACAACTAACAGCAGAAGATATTCAATTTCGCATGGAAGTATCCAGAGCTCAAATTGTAATCACCGATGTAGCAAATCAAGAAAAAGTTGATGAAGCTTACCATCTAGCTGATAAGACAAAGAAGGGAATCCAGTTTCTCAAGAAAATTGTTGTTGGCACATCTAATGCAAAAAGCAACCAAATAAGCAATAATTGGTTATCTTACTCTAATTTGCTTGATAAAGTATCTGATAAAGATGTACTGGAATTCAAGGATGCAAAAACAAAGAGTGGTGACTTAGCGCAAACGTTCTTTACTTCGGGAACAACAGGAAAACCGAAAATGGTGGCACATACGCACACTTCGTATGCAATAGGTCATTGGAAAACAGCAAGGTATCCTGAAATTAGGAATATTTTAAGTTTCATTATACTTTTTCCTTCCAAGAATTTCGTAAATAGTAATTAATAATAGCAATAATGAGGATTTCACTTAACTTGGGTTGTACTGATCACTGATATTCTTTTTCCTTTGAAAATACAGTATATTCCGCTTAAATGAAACCGATGTGGCATGGTGCGCTAGTGATACAGGGTGGGCTTTGTCCTCATACTGTTCATTTTTTAGTCCATGGATTGCTGGGGCCACTGTTTACATAAACCAGGTAAATAGTAAGTAGATACTTGCTATTTGACTGCCATTTTGCATTTTTGACATGTAATCCTCGTTAAATTTAACTATAATAAAACCCTCAACAATTCCAGATGGCAAAATTTGAACCAGAAGCAATTCTAAAAGTTCTACAGTCAAAACCCATCACATTTTTCATAGTACCACCAACGCTATATAAAGCCATTTTGCAAGTCAAAGACGATAAGCTATTCAATTTTCCCAATCTTCGAACGTGCTTCGGAGCTGGTGAAGCGTTGACTTCAGAAACTGAAAAACAATGGAGAAATAGAACAGGTTAGTTAAATAACAAGCGAAAATAATTGTAGAATGGAAATATTGGTTTGTGAATGTACTTTATGGAGTTTGCTTTTTCCGATTTGTCTTGAATTTGAATATGTCATAATTAAGTTGACTAACTTTATGATTTCTATTCTTGAAGATGTTATAACATTCTTGTAAGGAAATTGATATACTTAGATTACATACTTTACATTATGGTATTCATTTCTATGTAGGTCTTCGGATAAATTCTGCTTTCGGTCAGACTGAAACTACTGGTATGGCTGGTCCGGAGCCCCAAAAAGAAAATTCTATTGGAAATCCTATTGATCAGTATGATATTCGGGTAATTATGGCAATAAAGATATAATCCATTAACATGTAAGCAGAAAATGAAAAATGGTCACATAAATATATTTTATTTCTTTAGATTATCAAGAAAACTGGAGAAGAATACCCTGCCCTCACTGTAGGACATATTGCTATTAAGGTTAAACCAGTTCGCCCAGTTGGTCTTTTCAGCGGTAATTATCCACTATGATAGTCTTAACTTACTTATTACCACGTAATTTTTATTCACGAAATCAATCGCAATTTTTAACTTCCTAACTGGTTGGGGTAGCTATAAATCTATTTTACATGTTTTTAGGTTACATCTGTGAAGGACCAGAAGGACCTGAGTGGGATAAGGAAAAAAATGAATCTGTCTTCCAAGGCGATTATTACATTACTGGAGATAAAGGCTATAAGGACGAGAAGGGAAATTTGTTCTATGCGACAAGAGCAGATGATGTCATTAATTCGGCAGGGTAATTTTTATTTAATTAATCAGAAAATATTCCTGTGAAAACTTAAAATGTCTAATAAAACCATTATGTTGTTATACAACCAGAGAAATACAATGATATATTATACTTGTAATCATGTGAATGACTTAATTTTTCAGATACCGAATTGGACCCTTTGAGGTAGAATCGGCAATACAAACTCATCCAGCTGTTGTTGAAAGTGCCGTTGTAGCATCACCCGACCCCCTTCGAGGAGAAGTCGTTAAAGCATTTATAGTTCTTACAGACGAAGTTAAATATAGTAAGGGTTTAGATAAGAGAAAATTGGCAAAGGAAATTCAGGAACATGTCAAAGCAACTACTGCACCTTATAAATATCCAAGAAAGGTGCTATGACTAATTTTACAGTACCTAAATATAACTAACCCTACCAATGCAATAAAAATGAATAAGGTCTTTAATTGATTAAATATTTTTGTTCCCATTTAGGTGGAGTTTGTTGATTCTCTGCCTAAGACAATTAGCGGCAAAATACTTCGAAGAGAGTTGAAGAGGCTGGAGTTTTTATAAATTTTATTATATGTACTATAACTAGTTCTTGGTTAACTATATAATAATTATTGTGTTACTACTAAGGAAGGTATGTAATATTCTGCTTGTCGATAAGAAATTCTTTTGCTTATCAGGACACATTTGATGGACACCATTAATTTCGGAATATCATCCACTACTTAATAAGTTTTAGCTCTCATCACAACTGAAATAATTGCAGCACTGATCAAAAATCTGTAACGAAATATGATAAACCACAAATGAGTGTCCAGACTAATTTTTTCTTCCATCTAAACCTAAAGTAGGATTGCACTGTTATTTTGTTACCTCAAATGTATAAGTCTGCATTAAAAGTAAAAAATAAAGTTTTTCAATTGTCTGCTCTCTTAAATTTTATGGAGCTTCATTACTAATATTATGCAATGTATGTATGTGTTATAAATTATAAGTAAGTGTTTGCATTTATAATGATGCAGGTACCTAGTTCTACGTGAAGCCATTTTTTAGTTGTGTTAAAAGTCAGAACTTGAATAAGTGACTGTATGTATACTAGCGATTTAAATATCAAAAAATGTTTTTGTATTAAGCATAAGAAAACATTTTAAAACATTTTTAATAACGTTAGCTAACAAGTAGAAGTACATAGCAAGCTTTAACATGTCAGAGCTTACATAGCCATGAGAAATTATGTAACACCTCTCAACAGTTCATTGCAAACACATTATTATTATCCATAACTTATTTTTAGATACTATGATGCAACTTAATTTGAATTCTCAGCAGTTGTCCCAACGGATGAGTTGCTACTGGTCAAAGTTCCTTCTGTACCAGTGGCTACTGCAGCTGCAGCAGCGCATGAAATTGCATTTCCAGGTAGGGAAGCACTTCCTACGTTTGTCACAGTGCTTGAACTACCCTCTCCCTCGCTTATCGCTAAACTATCGGCCGCAGCATCTCCAGATGATGTACCTAAAGAAGTGATACATAAAATTATAATAATATCGATTACGTACGTAGACTACAATATATTTTTTGCTTTTGACTTACTTTGAGAACCAGTTGGTGCCGTAGACCCCGCTGGAACAACTACAAATCAAATTAATTGTTTAAAATCGTTGCTTTAAATAAAGACATTAGTGAAAACACATTTTAGTGTTTGTTTAGGTTTTTTACCTGGAGATCCATTTTCACAGGTTATGGGTTCGTTCTTGCTACCTATACATACAAAAAGAATTAGTTCTGGCTAATGAATAACGGGTATAATAATGTATTTGAAATATTGCAATGGTAATTAAAGAGTACATATTGAATTCACAAGAAAATTTGTTATTTCTTCAAACACATAGATGAAAATTGTACCTGGAACTTTTGGATTTGTTATTGTTACAGAAGAATCCGAATTTGTGTCTACTTCAGCAGTTGCTACAGATAAAAACAATGCAATTACAATACAAAAGGACTTGTTGCGTGTAACAAAGTAAACACATTTTATTTTCAGTAACTAAGCTTACTAGATCCTACTCCACTAGCAGATGCATCCGGACCACTACCCGCTCCTTGTCCAGAAGCTGCAGAAACAGCACTAACATCACTTCCGCTTGCGGCATTGCCCTGTTCTCCAGATGGACCACTGCTTGCACCTGCTACGCTCCCCGATGAAGACACGGTGCCTGAAGTACTATCTCCAGCAGAGGAAGCGTCATTTCCACCCGCACCCGTCCCTGCTCCTATTCCAGAGGTTGTACCACTTCCCGAAGATGAAGCTATCGCAGTTACATCCTTCCTCAACTCTGTGTATTTGAAAAAGATCAAAAAATAATTGTAATAAGAGAATCCAATATTTTTTATTTGAGTTTTCTTTAATTTCAATTCCAATTTTTCTGTAGGTACGCGAAATGTAGAGGAGTGATTTGAGAATAGCAGTGTAGAGTAGAAGTTACTGGACTTTCTTTCGCTCGAATATTTCTGAAAATAAAGTGATTATTTTGCAAATTTAAACTTACCGTGCTTATTATTTGAATCAGATAATGGGGCTGAAGAAACAGAAAAAACTATGGAAAAAATTAAGAAAATAGAAATGTGTAAAAAACTGCCCATTTTGTTGAAATGTGTACTCAAATGAGAAATCAGTCAACTGTGTTCAAGTCAAAAGGTTCAAACAGTATGATCCTCCAGATTTTGTAACAAACTTTTTGAGCACACATACTGGTGAATACTTTTCTGTAAAGGTTTTGAATTCACGATGAAGTTATTTTTATAACTCAATTCAGAGAAAATAAGATTTTTCCATTTGCCTTTACCCTTAATCCATATAAAAATCATCAAATACCACACCATTTCTTATCTCTGTGTACCACGACCACAAATACAGGTTTTACCTACAATGGTATCCTAAATATTATAAGCTAAATCACATAAAAAGTCTCATTTATGTGTTTGATAGAAAAACATACTACAAGAAGTGTTTTGTATTCTTTTATTCTTTAAAATATAAGTTGATCCTTTTTGAGAAATATTATGTCCCGACATGCTGGGTATTAGTTAGCCTTTACATTGCTTTTGCAAACGTTATAATAGCTTATCTACTCGGTAAGTCAATAAGTAAAAATAAATTGTAATATTTTTAGTGCATTTCCAATGAACAAGGGTATTTGTTGAATCAGTAAAATGTACCTAAATAAGTAGTGTTTGTCACAAAAACTACATAACTCAAGTGTTTGCTAAGCTAGTAACAAAGACAATAGAATGTAAAAGATGAATCATTGTTTATTGAACAAACTCTCCGAAGAACATAATACACTGTGCATCACAAGAACAAGTTTTGGGTGCACAAGTCCACATACATACATATACACTTACACGCACGCACGAGTTTTATTGGTAAAAAGCATATACGCTTCACATGCTTACAAAAAATGCTTTAAATACTCATGTTTATGTTTGTTGTTATCTTTAAAACAATGCAATCGAAATATTAGTCTGCTTTCCAAAAAAATATTGTAAGTTAATTTTATTAGAAAATACCATCAAGAGAAAATTGATCAAAAAAACTGAAAACCTACTAGAATGTTATTAATAACTTTAGCGCTTATTCAAATTCTTATGTGTAACCGAAATAAAAAACATTTGCAAATAATGATTTGATAAGGTATATAGTATTTAGTATTGTGAATCTCTGCTATTCGTTTGGGACTACTGTGCACTGTGCACTGATATCAGGAATGGGTATTTTACATCATGTCCAAGCAAGCATTCTTTTGGAGTTAATGGATATCTGGCCTGCGTAAAAATAGTTACTCCCTAGTCAAAAATAGAAAGATTCAGAGTAAACAATGACATAAATCTTGTCTGCAAATCATTATATCCCATGAACAAGTGTTTGTTTCTATTTATGAAGAAGGTACCTATAATGATATTCATGACCGTGATAGGAATGTATACCTGTATTCTGTGTGTAACTGTTATTATTATTTTGCTATGCTAGACTACTGGAATCATAACATACCAATTTTTAATGCATGCTCATATTACGTCAATTTTGTTGGTGAACACCTATCAAACGGGTTTTGACTACCATAAAAACAGACATGCCTACTTTCTGCTAGAGTCTTAGACGCTATAGAGTTCATTACTGGATAAAAAATGCAAATTGATTGGGCCGTCTATAACACTGGAAAACTGGTCTAGGTATTTTAATAGGGGCATATTAGATAATAGCCTCAACAGTATAATAATACGTTACATTACTACTTTGTGTCGAATGACAACATGCTCCATAAAATCCTTTGGTACTTAAATTCCAATTTCTATCGATAGAGATGGTTACATAAATATATATTACTGCACTCCAGGAAATGTAAATTAGCAAAAAATATTTTTTTCGTCAGCGATTGGAGTGTGTGTCTCAACTGAAACTGAAGGCGTGGTCCAGTCCAGGTAGGCTCGACTCGTTTTTTGTTGTTTACATCTGTGAGTTAATTTTTAACCCACAACGATCTTCAGTGGGTATAAATAGCCACTGCCGATTCTCCAGAAGCATCAGAAACACATCTCAAGTTTCAACAAACAATTTTGCTCTCTCAGCAACCTCAAATCTTCAACACTTCGTCAACATGTCCAAGCTCGTAAGAATTCTTTAAATTTGGGCATTAAATTCAAAATTTCAATTTAATAAAATATTTTTATAATATCAGAATTTGAAGAATGGTATATTAATTCACATATTTTTCTGAGCAGTTTGTCGTCCTCCTTTTCGTCGCAGTCATTGCTGCCGCCTCTGCCCAATATTTCGGAGGCTACGGTTATGGTCTTGGCTACGGTGCTGCTTACCCAGCTTACTCCTCTATTGGTTACGGATACTCTGGACTCGGATATGGATATGGCGGATATGGCGGATATGGATTCGGATACTACAAGAAATGAGCTCTCTTCACCATTCACAACTAAAATAGTTTACTTTATACTCTCATTAGGACTCATTCACTGGGCTTCTATATTTTTGTACTCAATTTAAATCGAAAATTTCAAAATTTGTAATGATCGCATTTCAAATAAATTAGCTAATAGTAATTGGCTATATAGTAAATAATACTTTGCTGCACTGAAACTCTTACTCATTTATCCATAAATGCACTAACTTTTTCGGGTACATTTCTGACATGGGACACAAAATAGATATATTTTATTAGATATCATCCTTTCAGATACTAATTATCATCATCCAGAATGGAGTTAAATGTATTTTAGTAAACTCCACGTTATAAACAATGTGTATAAATTACATGATATTTTCTGCAGATGCATTTTCTCATATCTTTAGGTAATGAAGCATATTTATTTACTAATTTCATGAATTTTATAAACATCCCGTAAAGATGAGAAGGCAAGGGATTTGTGTTAAGTGTTAGTCTTTACACTTAAGAGAAGTGACATGGCTTATAATATAATACAAAAGTCAAAAGTATAATAAAAATAAAATTAGCTTAAATTAATTGGGTTTTACAACTACAATGGTCATCATTTTACAATACTGGATTCATTAAAACAATAAAATAAAGGTAAAATTTGGATAAAACGTGAGTAAAGTGAATGTTTATGTATTACAATAAAAGGTTATTTGTGACATCTCGGTTAGTCAACAGTATCGTGCAGAGGTTTTTGTACAGTTTCATGTAAGAACCATGAGCTAATGGAACTTGAAACAGTCAGAACACATAATACGATGTAAGGCAATCCAGGGGAAACTATTGAAAAATAGATTTTGAAAATTATACTGATTTTGTAAGAGTATAAAATTAATTTGTGGTGAATGAGTCCTTACATGTCCCTAATAGAGATAGCTGCGGGGCCAAAATTCCACCAAAATATCCTAGAAAGATAAAATGTGAAAATAATCGTTGCTTATATATTACAGGATGTGAGGGAGCTGAGACTGTACCATGCTTATTTTTATTTTTGAAAATAATTTAAAATATTTACCTGTAAAAGCAGTAAATCCTAAACAACTTGACCTTAAATTGGTTGGGGACGTTTCCAAAATGATGCAAGTCAAAGCTCTAAATTAAATTTATTAAGATAAGTAACTATCATCTAGTATCTAATTCAGGTTTATCAAAATTGTTTTTACAAACATTAAAAACTAGTTATTATTAATTTTTATAAAAATACCCCCACGCAGCCACAATTCCGAATCGGCCACAGAGTGATAAAATTGTCACAGTAGTTGGCGAAGTGTTGGCAATTCCTATTGTGTATTCCACTACTAATATTGATATAATAAAAGCAGTTCCCATTGCCATGTACATTACAAAGGTTTTTCTCCTTCCTATGATATTGTTAAAAAGAACTGCAGCAGGCGAGGCAAAAAGGTCGAAAATGCCAAAATAAAACATATTCATGTAGGGACTTCCACTCAGATTCTTAGCGTTGAATGCAATACCATAATAGACAATAGAACATGTCATATTGCATAAAATTTGAATTGCCATGTGGGTTCTTAGATTTGCGTTGATTAAAATCATTTTTATCGCTTTTATTCCATGTAGCGATGCAGCTTCTTCCTTTAAAATTGCTGACTGTACTTGTTCAACTGCCGAAATATCTGGGGGAGGACACGAATTCCATCTTGCCACTGTTGAAAACACTTCATGTGCTTCTTTTGTTTTTTTCCGAATCAAAAGCCAACGAGGACTCTCAAGAATTGTTCTAGAACAAAAAAATTGTTCATTTTTATAAAATTATTACATTATATTGGTTTTCAAGAACAACGGTTATCCGAATATTCGTCGAAAATATATATAGTTACTTGTAAAACGGTAGGATGAGAAAAGGGGAAACTGCAGTGGCCACAGTCAGCCAACGCCAGCTTCCTATAAGATATGCCAAAAGACCTAGTAACATTTCTCCAGGAGGCCAAAAACTAAATGTTCCGCATATAGTTCTCCAGGAAGCCGTAAGAAACTCCATGAGGTGAGCCAAATAGACAACAAAGCAAGCTAAACCCAATGTAAAATTTTATTTATTTTTCGCGAACTTTGTAAATTCCTTTAAAATATGAATTCAAAAACATTCAGGTACCTCCAACTCCAAATCCAGCCAGAAATCTAGCAAATGCGTATGACCATGGATCAACTGCTATGGAGGGTAATATTCCTAAGATCCCCATAAATAATGTTTGCCAAATAAAGCAAAGTTTTCTCCCGAATCTGAGTAAATTTCATTAAATATACAAATATACAATCATATACAATTGAGTAGAAAGTTTATAACATTTATTTACTCTTAAACGCAGTTTCCCCTTACGTATCTGAAAGAATTGAAGAAATACAAGCGCCCATCATCATACCGGCCATTTGGAAACTGGTAATTGCATCTACAATCCAACCCCGGCTGCATACTAAATCCCACTAAGATCAAAATAAAATAATATTGTTATAAATAATTTGCTTTGATGTAAAAAATCAAAAATTGCTGCTATGTTTCTTACTTCTTGAACAATTGAAGTATAAACAAAATCTTCTGGAGAACTGGTGCAGTTGACTTTACACGTGTCTCCATATTGCTCTTGATAATAGGAATCAGAAGGGCAGAGCTGTTGCACTTTGTTCGAACCGGTAAAAACCGGAGATAAACTTATCTGCGCTGTAGCAAACTGAGGAAATATGAGGGCAAACGAAAGCCATTTTTGATATTTTCCATAGCCACCTTCACAGTTAAGGTCACAGGTAAGTAACCATTAAATGTTATAGTACAAGAAATGATTAACTGTTACTTATTCATTAACTTCCCTTCATTATTATGAATGAATGCAAAATGCATGTAAAACAAACATTAAAATACAAAATACTTGTTTCTGTCATTTATTTTTAAAATGAATGTAAATCTTACCGATTGATTTCCATATATCTTCCACTGTGGTGTACTCTTTAGTATCCTCATGTTTTGGATCATGTTTTCCTTTTTCTGACATTTTAAGAATCAGTACAGTTCTTCACTTAGCTGTATGCACTAACGATCTGTGAATGTAGCCCGATTAATATAATAGTAAAAAAATACACAGCACAAATGTTGAAACAACTTCAAGGTTTATATTTGGTACTTAATTATTTAGATGCATGTGCGTATATTGTTTTAGGTTAAAGAATGATAAATGTCCTTGCAAACTGTTTCGTTACTCAGCAGTTTGTCGCTTTAAATGCTGTTTAGCTGATTAAGAACATAGCTGACACTATATTTCTGAAATGCTGCTTATTTTACAATTGGACTATGCCGAACATGTTATTCGGCTCGAAATAAGTATTGAGATAAAGATGTATAAATAAGAAGGAAAATCCCTGTATGAAGTGCGACTGCAGATTAAATGTTGTGAAATATATGACAGCTACAAACAAAACGATGAGTACCTATTTAACTCAGGTTAGTCAGGTTAAGTATAAATACTACACAGTAAAACAGGGATTCATTCTAGAGATACTAGGAAGCAGAACAAGTGTTGCTGGTCACCTAGAGATAAAAATTATTCTCCTCGTCTTCTCATACATATGCACTGCAGCTAAATAGTAAACACCTACCTAGTTGGATTTAGGAACTAACACAGTCAGAAATTGTGTAACATTAACCTATTGTTCACACTAAACCTCGTCTATAAGCCGATTTTGAAAATATACCTATTAACTTACCATTTCTCTCTTAGTACTAAAATTTCGGAAGTACACATAATATACTGCTGTTGAAATAAAAGCCGCATACTGTGACTTTAATGGGTTGAACTGGTTACACATGAGACTTGAGAAAGCAAACAGAAGTTTAATAAAAGCAATATTTATGTACTTTTAACTTACTGGTAATTAATAAATAATTAGTTGAGTATTCTCAATGATGAGATTCTTAGAAAATAAGTAATAATTGCTTACTTTCTAAGAAATCATTAGATGCGGTCAAGAAAAGCAGAATTGTTCGGCAACACGAAAAGATAAGAGGAGTAGAGAAAGGTTGACAGTTGAGGTTGTGATAAAAAGTTATCTCTTTTTATTTTGTGTGTTTCATCCCCATTAAAAGCTAGTCAGTTTAAATCGTAGCAGACAGTGGTACAAAGTACAAATATATATTCATTTTATGTCACAGCAGCATTTAAAATCAAATAGTGATTGTAGTAGGAGTAGAATAAATTGATCTCAAATGATGGATGACGTTCATTTTTAAAGCTATTACTTGTTTTGTGCCTATAAGGGATACCCTGCACAAGTATTAATTGGTAAACCGCTTATCTTAGACTTTATAGTTTGCCTTTGCAAACTACTGTTTTACATTTTAAGACAGAATCACGATGATTAAGCTGTGTATACGATAAAAGTAGTTGCAGTTGAGACTTTTTGAATAATAATGAGTAGAATATTAATAGTGACAAATACCAAAACTGCTAACAAAATTTGGAATTGACCTTCAATAAAATAAAGTTTGAATTATTACAGAAATGTGGGACATTTATGTGAGTGAATTATATATGTCAATGCAATATCTATATTTGGTATTGTTGGTATTGATATGTTGGATATAGAAAATAGGAGTAAACTGACTTCAATAGCTAATCAAGGCAAAGCGTAACTGTCATTATGAACTTATGTGCCTGCATCCAATAACATATTAACCAAACTACGCATACACGTGTCATTTCGTATCATTGCAACAATGCATTGTCATTTATATGTATGTACGTGTGTTAAAAGCAAGTCCACATGATTTACTAAAATAGTTATTATTTGCAGTGCATGTTGTGCGGTAGAGCAAGTCGATTGTAATTGTAAGTCGTGGATGATTCCCGATAACGTAAGGTAAACTGTGATGCATTGAACTTGTGTACAGTGTATATTATGTGTAAATGTGTATGTTTGTTTTTGTTTTAGTGAGCATTCATGAATCTTAATTCAACGCAAGATACGACGAACACTTGCTGATTACCAATATATTAAAACGAGATTTCATTGGTGTAACTTTACCTTCGTTGCTTAGCTGATTCCTAATTCTCTACTTTTAGAGTTTCAAGTTTCAATACTGCACTGAGTGATCCATTAATAAATCTGTCCTGTTTACTGCTTTAGAATTATTTAGCTTAAAATAATTCACTTATTCACTACAATATCAAAACTCCAATGTAACTCACAAGTACACGCGAACTGAAGTTATGAGGTCACTGAATTATTCATGTAACTTGCGTCAATGAAAATTTAAATCTCCATTATTGTATAAAAAGCAAATACGTATTTATAAATCTGGGATTCTCATATAAAACACTGTAGAAGTTTCTATAAATTAAAACAAACATGTTGTGATGGTACGGTAGCTATGAAAGTGACACATTGAAAGATGCAATACAGTACAACAAACACTAATCGAAAGCCTGCAGCACCAATTTAAAATACCTTAGGCTAGAAAGTTGTACTGCTTCTCAAATGTTCTCCTATCCTATATACGTACTATTGCAACGAATGTAATTTCTAAAGCTTCTATCACTATTCATCGCCTTGTCATAAAAACAACATTTTGTAACCGTTTTCTGAAAATACAACCAATTGCATTTTTACCGAGCTAGTTCATTTGGGAAACCGTGTTGTTTGTCCGTACATATGTATGTCAATTTTTTAAATTATATTTAACCAACATTGGCTTAGTTATGACTTATGACGTTATGACCGAAATAGTGGAATAGGAAACTTATGCATTAAAATCTAGTACAATTAACCTTAAGTCTAGTATTAGAACTTCTTGTAGTATTGATAGCGGTTTATAACCTAACTAAATCCAGTTTATAACCCCTGTACTGATCGTGCACTATGCACTGCTATAAAGAAAAAATCCACCTGTTGCATGCAGAGCTGCATTTTGCACTGATAGATGCATATTTTAGAGGTACTACACATTGTCAATTTCACAACTTTCATCCAAACATTTTGATACTAGATTGTATAATCAACAACCTACCCTCTGTGCCGTGCCCTCCTTTCTTGCATCTATTATCTGTGAATTGCACAAAATGTTTTACTCTGTGATCTATTTATAGTCCGCACAAAGCGTTACTCCATGTGAATTAATGATGCATAAAAGCATTACTTAAGCTCATGTTAAAGGTATTTAAAGTTTCTGTCATATCTGTAGATCCTAGATTATAAAAATACCGAAATTCCTTGTAAGTCAAAAAAATTACAATAAATATTGAATTCATAGTAATAGTAATAGTATATTAAGGCACATAGAGAAGTCCTAAAAATTCAAAAAAGGCTAAAAATCGTAAAAATTCTAATCATTTCTGACCAAATATAGTAGAAAAAGAAAAAATTTCTCGCGCTTCTCGCAAAAATTCATTGTTTTCAAAATATTATTAGAAAAATTATTAGCGCATCCCGCGAGTATGCATTATTTTTTACCAAATGCGGTTGAAAGTATCAAAACTCTCTGCTCGCGTAAATGCTGGTAATGTTATTTGGTTTAACCTTGTTGATCATTTCTGAAGACGTGCCTTGAGTAGTAATTAGTATTAATGTATCTTAGTTTGGGATATAAGTGTCCAAATTATCGTAAAACAAAGTATTTTCTTATTAAATCATCATCATACTTAAAATTTATTGAACCTATTCCTTGATGAGAATTGAAATATAAGAAAGGGTAACCATAATTAAAAAGTTTGATTGAATGCACTTTGTAAGATGGTACAGAGCTATAAGTATTTTACTACTAAACTTTGCGTGTATAGGAAATGGTAGGATAACCAACCTGTTAGCTGTTGTACTAATAGTAAAATTGAGTAGCAACACTCTAACCTATTGAAATCATCAATTCTCAGCTCAGTCAGTCAGCAATAAGCATCAACCAATTGATTTCAGCAGCAGCAGCAGAAATGGAATGAATTTTGTTATTCGAAGTTTGTATTCCAACAATGGTCAACCGCAGGGACCTACTTTGTCATGCTAACATATTCAAGCTTTTGCTAACAAGAGGACTATTGTCTAAAATGATGCCTCTACATAAAGTACCTATACTTGTTAAGCAAAAGATAAGGATGCATTATTTGCGCTTTAAATATATATAATGTATATGCATGAAATGCAAGCATACAAAAGTTACTCAGTATAAAAACATCGTTTGTGAAGCCATCAACAGTTCAGCGCATTCCACAGATAGAATGTCATCATGAAATAGTTTGGTACCTAAAATTTACTACTCTACCGGTGGTGACGAATCTGGCTAGCTAATGTTTAGCTTGCCTAATTGCAGTGGAATCATAGTTTTTGCTTGAGACTATGAAAAGGGTCATTTAAATGTTAAATACTTCCACACAACCAACTTGCAACTTGTCACTGCATGCTTGCAATGTTACACAGTCACAATTAACGATACGTATGCAATAAAGTAGCATAGTATTAAAGTATTAATAGCTGTACACAATTTATTTCCAATTACTTTGTATAATAGTAATTACTTTCCTGTAGGCAATGTATGTTTACCTACAACACAAAGCAATAGTATGAGTGAATCTGAGTTAATGGGTTTGCTTTGGTCCATTATAAATTTAACTCTATTTTATTCCGGAAGTTATTACGTCCAGGTAATTTGACAACCAATCCATTATCTGTGCATCAAATGTAGTAATATTGGCAATAAAATTTTATATAAAATGTAAATGTCTATTATTGGATGAAGCGAATATTCTAAAGCCAACTGTCCATGAAAAAATGTAAAGTAATCTAAAATTTTGCAACTATGCAGTCAATTGATGAAGAATTGACAAACAGTGACAAACACGAAACACTACTACTACTACATATCTTCCATCTGCTTGCAGTTAAATTCTCAATATTTAAAAATGCTATTCTAGTGTCCTTCAACAATGATATGTATGAAGATTTATATTTACACGGATGTACTTATGTAAAGGCATAATAATTGTATTTTTATCGCATCAAATTATGATTGTTCTCGTCCGAGTTAAGAAAGAGGTATAATAATAAAGGTAAATTACATTATACCATTAAAACCGTAGCGTGCTTGGGTTACAAAAGTAAACTCCAAATAAAATTGCGTCTGTTCATCTGATTTAGAATAGAAATCTAAAAAATATCGATGGTCTGATATTTATTGTAGACGTGGTCAGTAATGATGATGCATTTTAATGACTCTTTTGTAGCCACACTATAATAATGAGCAATAATGAGGTAACAATTGCGGAATTGAATGCGTGTTAGTGAAAACAAGAAAGTCTTTCATGAAAGCTCATTGTTAGCAGAATAATATTTAATGTGGCAAAATTCTTTGTTGTCAGGCCTAGTCTACCATAGCGTAAAGGCATTTTGACAGCTAACATTGCATGGCCATTGTCATTAGAGCCGTCCAGGGTTGCATGTATGAAAACAATGTTTTCCAGAACTATGTTCCGTTCATTTGTCCAGAATAGAGAAAATTTCGAAGCTAATTAATGTGCCATCCATGCAGAACATCATCCTTTACATGATTCTGCTACATGTAGCCGTGAGAGATACACTCATCATTGACAACACAGACTTGCCCTTTTAATGAACAATCATGTTTTATACATAATGACTAAATATGGTCTTTAGTTTATTAAAAAATAGTGTATTAATGATCCAGATCTTTTAATTCAAAGGATAAAACCTTGAAAGAGATTTTATATCATCTAATGACAATAAGTGCTTCCATAAAAGAGTAATTAATTAAGTCTTCGCACGGAGAAGACACTGCCTATTCTTAATCAGCTTGAAATTATACAAAGTACTTGAGTACACCAAATAAATATCTTATTTACATGTATCTGTGTACTTGCTAATGAATTTATTTGACTCTGATGGAGAGTTGATGAGAATCGCTCTTTTTTTCCACCGTGTCTTCAAGTGGTTTTTCAAGCATTTCTGATAAGAACCATGAGAGTATCGAACATGACACTGTCATCACGCAAAGAATTATGTAAGGAAGAGAAGGCAAAACTGTAAAAAATAAAGAAAACTCATAATTTTCCATGAACATAAAATCTAAATTAATGTTATTAATTTACTAAGTGAAATATTTAGTAAGCGTAACATGTCAAAACAATTAAAAACGGTAATTAAAGGTACTTGAAGGTTAAATTTCTTACTAGTTCCCAACAAAACCAATTGTGGAGCTAAAATTCCTCCGAAATATCCAGCAAATACAGTAAATCCTAAACAAGTTGCTCTTAGATTCGTGGGCGATGTTTCCATTATCATTATCTTTAGTGCCCCCCAAGATGCAACTATGGAAAATCTACCACAAAGTGATAAGGCAACGATTGCAGTTGGAGTTGATGGAGAATGAGGATTAAGAAACAGGAGGATAACAATGGCAGCCATAAAAGCCGTGCCACAGAACATATACAACATAAACGTTTTCCTTCTGCCCAGTTTATTTGTGAAAAGAATAGATGCTGGAGAGGCGAAGAAGTCCAAGATTCCCATGTACACTACATTCAAATATTTATTGCCACCGAGATTTTTGGCACTGAATGAAACACCGTAGTAAACGATAGCACAAGTCACTACACAAACTGTTTCGATGGCCAAGTGAAATCGGAGTTTTTTATTTTGAATAATTGTTTTCATGGCTCTTGCTCCGGTCAAAGCCGAGCTTTGCTCTTTTAATATCGATTTTTGCAATTGCTGAATATCTTCTAATTTTGGTGCTGGCTTTGAATTCCATTTTGCAATCTTTTCAAATACTTTGTGTGCCTCTTCAGGACGATTCCGTATTAACAGCCAACGAGGACTTTCCAGGATCGTTCTTTTAAAAATCAATATAAATTAAATAATAAATTATTATTGTTATTCCTTTCATGCGTACATTCAGTCCCTACTCTATTACTATTCTAAAATGTAAAATAATTCATTCATCATTATAATTAAATTTTTTTACAACCTGAAAGTATTAAAGCACTTACTTGTAAAAAGGAAGAAGTAGTAATGCAGGTATAGCTGTTGCAAAAGTTAATATTCTCCAGCTACCGATAGAATATGCTAATAAAGCAAGGAACATTTCTCCAACAGGAAAAAGACTTAAAGTACCACAGATTGTTCTCCATTTGGGGACGAGAAACTCCATGAGATGCGATAAATACACAACAAAACAAGCTGAAAATAGATTCCATTGTTTGTAACGAAATGAATAATCTATTTTCAAAAATTAATATTTTATAATTGAATAAAAACTACGCTGTGAAAGAAAAATTCACCTCCGACTCCATAACCCGCTAAGAATCTTGTTATTGCGTAAGACCATGGATCTGTTGCCAATGCAGGTGTCATCCCTAAACATCCCATCAAAAATGTTTGCATAATGAAACATTTATGCCTTCCAAACCTAAACAGTTGAAAATAATTTAATATTGATAATTAATATTTGCTAAGACTACTGAACCATGAGCATTTCCAAGTTGTGTCTCACGTGTCGGAAAAAACTGAAGAAAGAAAAGCTCCGATCATCATTCCCGACATTTGAAAACTGGTTATGGTATCCACTACCCAACTTCTTGAGCACACCAAGTTCCACTAGCAAAAATTCTGATTTTAAAGAATTTTACCAAAATTAATATTAAATATTACGAATTATAATTATGTGTACCTCCTGGACGATTGAAACGTACTGGAAATTATCCGCATCGTATGTACAATTTAGAGCACTGGTACACGTGTTCGTATAATTTTCATGAATGTAAGTATCTTTGTCACACAACATTGGAACCTTATTCGACCCGGTAAATATTGGGGACAATACTATCATTGCAGTTGGAAACTGAGGAAAAATGAGGGCAAAGGTTAACCATTTTTGATATTTGGAGTAACCACCTATAAAAAGACAAATTTTTCATTTACGTTTACATTTTTCGGCATCAATTTAATTGCAGTCGTTTGTATTAGTATCTTTATTTAGCGTACGCATTTATAATTTAGAGTAACATAATTAATTATAAATTTTGTTGAATACAACTTGCCCAGGTCTTGAAGGACATCTTCCACCGTTGTATAAGTCATTATATGTGCTGTTGTATTGTAAATAACGTTTCATCAAAGCTAAATAAACTTCTTGCTTTTTTAATTACGAAGTTTACCACTCATTAATGGTAATAGCACTCTGCTGACAAAATTAGAAACAATAATCTATTAATACATCTTACTTAAGTAACATATAGTAATACAAATAATTTTATTTTCATTTACAATACTAATGTTGTCGTCAATAATCATTACATTTTATGTATGTAAATGCAATAAGCCTTCAATATTATAGGTTGCGTCACATACCACATACCATAGAAAAGCTATAATTTTTTTGGACAAGACTCGTATACCATAAAATATGAAAAAGTATTTTGTATTACGCAATGCATTGTTTAATTTTTCAGTGTCAGTAATACTTTTTAATTAATAAGGATGTTAATCTAGTTAACTATGTTACATTAATGGCCATAAATATTATCAACAATAAAGAACTGCTTACCATTTATCCACCACGCAGTAGTGTATTTCCGCAGAATACAATCCACCATAACCCAAGACAAATTTCTAAGCGCACTTCCAAAAAACGTGCATTGTTTGTGTTCTACCTGTAGGCATTATTAAACCAATAGCACCAGTTAACAGTTGCATGTTACACTACAGGGTACATGTACAGGTAGGTATAGTATTTCTCGTCTACATACATGTGTGTAATATATACGTGTTCAGTAATGATAATGGCATTTTCAATGTAGTAGTTATGTAGATACCTTTAAATAATGAAATATACCACATACCTTAATTCCTCTTTAAGTTACTACTACCTTTTTCTGTGTTGTGTTCCTGTACATGCAAATGTCTCGTTATTCTGTTCACTTGTTGCTGGCAATGCGCTATTAACAAATGGACTGAATTGCATACAATAGATATACACAAGCATTACCAATAAATGTAGTAGTGACCTCACATTCACTAATTCCAGGTCCCAGGTACGTAATTCTAATACGTAGTTTGCAAATTATATGTGCACACATGTATACGCGTCAAACAATATATGTCAGCGTCTAGTTTGAGCGCTCCGCCTGTTTACATACAATCAGAAGCATCAGTAGTTATAGTTAAAGGTACACATGTTATTTATACGATCAATAGTAGCAAGCTATGGATCAATGATTTCATGTCAATAATTATATCAAATCAATACACAAATGCACAAATGCACTACAAAATATTCACATGTCTGTTGGAAATATGCATAATTGCTTAAACTCTTTAAATTAAAAGGATGGAAAACTGTTTCCATGTTACATTAGTTGCACAATTGAACGATGAAGGTAGTTCAACTTTCTGCATATACCGCCTGTTCAGACTTCAAATTTTGTTTATTTCTTTGCAAATTTCTTTAAATATTATTATATATTTTTGGAAGAATTAAACTTTGCTTTGATGGTTTCTTACAGCATTTGAGATAGCACTATGTTCTATTGGAACAAAAATGTCAAGTTCAATGTAGATACCTGTATACATTTCTTAATGTTTATGCTGGCCATGTAATGTTTCAAATACTAGGGAACTAATTAGAGCATTCAAGTTGCAGATCGCTCAAGTCACTTGACAGGGTTAAGAAATATATAATGAACCTGCACTATTTAACTACCTAGATGTTAATTGTGAAATACACTATTGCATTTGTAATTGAAATGAATAAGGAAGGAAGTGCTAATTTGGGCTTCTCATCAGCACACCTTTCTCAATAATCTTCACTTTTTACTTTACTTATACTTAGGTTTGATAGTTTGGATAACCAGTACACATATGTGGATGTAGCACACAGCACACATTTGTATAACGCTTACAGCTGTCTCTAATAGCTGCCGGCTATTAGGCTATAGTATTTAAGACGCGATTGATTGCGAGTATAATCTGTTTTCTCAAACAACATATCCAATACAGGGATTCAATAATCATACAAACTGGCTACTCTCACATCTTAGTTTTAGAAAGGCTTGCTTACCTGCACTATGGGTATGTGCGTCATTTAAATATTTAAGTCTGGGGATAGGTAAATCCGGGATTTTGCATCTTCAACATGTAATTATAGACTCGTGGACATTATCATACTGTATTTATATCTACCCTGATGTACTTAATATTATAATAATGATGTTAATTTGGTTCTTAGAAGAATCATTAGCAGATTGGGTTATGCTATACATGGAACATGCAACAGGTGTGATTGTGAATGACAGACACAGTACACCTAATGCTAATAATAATATTTCTAAAGAAAGAAATTCAGATTTAAACACAACTTATTATTATGTAAATATGTATATCTGGTGCTGTCTACTTTTTAAGTGATTCCAGAGAAACTAAAGCAGTCATAATACAATGGTTTGGTGCATTGCTATTGATATTGTATTGTAACATTGAAATGACTAATGTGCTAGCTTCGTCAAAGGTTAGAATACGTATTAGAATTCTCATTTCGCATTATTATTACTAGTGTCCTTGGTAAACGAATTAGTTCCCATTTTCACTTTATGGCCTGATAAGTATTACATAATTATTAATTATGTACTTGAAATTGCTATTAATGACTAAATGATGGCTAAGTGAAATGACCGAAGGAGACCATTGTTTGTCTCTGCTTAACCCTGTACTTTCAAATTTGAGATCCAATACTCTCCTTTATTTTTGCTTTTTTGAGACAAGCTTCACATTTATTTTAAATTGTAATACAGTTACGTCATTAATTTAGTAGCCAATGAAACGTATGCCTCATTCTACTTCCTTGGTAGTATTGTCAACCACTTTTTACAGTTAAAGGGTAACTTCTATAAAAAATAAGTCATCAAGTTTTGCTTCCAACAATGTTTGTCACATATACATCTAACTGACTTCATTAAGGTGTCAATAAATCAAAATAAAACTTTTAATATATACAATAAACCTGACCAAAGTTTATTGATAATACGGGGTCACTCCACGGGTCATTCGTATTATTATATGATACATATTACACGATATATATTACATCATAAATACTTGTTACCATTCTTTGTGCTTTGTATACAGTAGTATTATTACATCATTATAAAATTCTAAAACCATATCACAATCGTAGCGTAATAATGTTTCCTACTGCCGAAGACGAGAGCAAGATCCTCCGACTGATAAAATTGTCTTAACCTAGTTGGTAATGTAAAGGTATCTAACGTAAATCTAAAAATTTTGTGCTATCATGTCAATCATGTTTCTCGAATGAATCGAATTTATTAGAAGCTGTACTTATCACTTAAGCCATTAGAATGACTACATTTCTACATTATATGCTATGCTGAACTATTTTGTACTGTTATTACACTTATACCGGCAATGCACTAAGACAGGTAAACCTTTATGTGATGGGATGGGTAGGTATCTGTAATGCCAATGCCAAGTGAGACAGTGTGTAAATCTAAAAGAACTAGTTTACGCTTCCAAAAATCTAGTTTCTCATTAAATCAGAGTTAATACAATATACAATGCTTTGAATCTGTGCAAGTGTCTCGGAAATCCATATTTTTCTAATCACTAGAAACAAGTATTCCTTATGTAAATCTTTATAATAATAATCGACACGTTGTCTTCTTACCACTGCAAAGGTGCACATCTTCATTGTTTGGACTTTAGTAGGTGAGTAGTCAATCAGAAAAAAATCCATTTCAATTTACCTACTTAGCTAATTACCATTACATCCAATGTATCATACCATCAATCTAAAATGCAACAAGTACATTTGCCGTTTCGCAGTGGTGATAAGAAAATTCCATTTCTTCAGTCTTGAAAATACCACAAGTAAAATTAGTTTCGTCCTCTGTAGAATACCGCAGTCTTGAATTGCTATTTCACACCTCAACACACGCTAGCTGCTAAACCCGTTTTCAAACAATTTGGTCATTTGAATTTCCAAAGTTCAAATTAAACCGAATAATTATGGCGAAAATATCGTGCAAAACATTCTTATTTGGATTTCTGCTATTTATATTTTGTTATGATATTGTAGTTTGTGTTCGAATAGTGAAAAGGGTTAAGGTACGTAGAAAACCCTTGCAACCGGCATTGGAGAGAAGGACCCTTTACGTTGATTTCAATTCTAGTTCAAGTACTACCTTTGCTGCTGCAACTACACCCACGACGACGACTACGACAACAACTGTTATGACTCCAGCTCCAGCGCCAATAATTCATCAATGGTGTATGGGGAAAATTAACCCTAATGAATTTCCCGTGTGTCACTTAAGAGTTCATGATTGTGAGACTCATCTCGGAAGAAAAGATGTTACTAAAGATAATGAGGAAATTAAGTGCTTAAGGAGAAGAGTTTTTGGCATTCGGAGAAGACAGAGTGATTGCTGGAATCAGGAAGATGACTTGTTCATCAAATGCTCTTCTCCTTTTCCTATTGATGTGGATTTCTTCGGCCAAGGGGTACAACTTACTACTACTTTTTGCATGAAAATCTAGTATTAATTTTTCTTATTGTTTTTGCAATACTATTTTATTTATTAAATGTACAGTATTCTCGGGAATTCACGCCGAAATTCTCAAAGGTCCTGATATCAACTTATTCAGGAATCATTACAGCCTCTTACAATCTTGTCTTCAATATCCAAAAAGATCATCTTTGGAGTGGAAAATATTCTGTGTACTCGGTTAACAATAGAACACAAGAAACTAGCCTATTTCTTTTGATGAATGGTAAAAGATCAAATTGATATTGAAAGAAATGAATAGAAAATAGATATTTTACAGCATATTGAATATAAATACATTGATATGTAAATGTATCATGTATTCAAAATACGTATTTGGATTTTTCATGATATTTGAACATTTAGGTGAAACACAACTTCCAAATCTGCACAGAGACGAACTGGCGGTTTTGCATGAGTCAACTGTGAACACAAGTACTAAATACTTAACAGGTGATGGCTTAAAATATTTTCTAAAACAATGGCTACTTAAAAATTCGTTCTATATAATTATCTAAGTAAATGACTGTATTTCTAAAGATAGTGAAGTGGCAAATTCTTCAAAGCTCTCTTCTTCACTACAATTTCTGGATGATCCTAGGATGATCCGGTTTTGCTTTCCGGAAAACAAAACAGGATATGCCATAGATATAGAAGCTGGGGGAGAGACTCATGCCAGGCATATTGCCCGTTGTGTTTACGAAGATAAGAGCTGCTGGACTTATGATAAAAGTACTTCCAAGAGATTGACATCCTTGCAAAAAATCAAAGTAAAGGATGATGCTGGTCGTTTTACTTGGACTAGCGGAGAGGGCTGCATGGACTTCTATAATAGATACGACCACGGAGTTTTCGTTCAGACATCCAAATATGATATGAAAATCACGGACTATTTTTATGGACTAGATAAAAAAATCTGTATAAATTTATTTTTACATTTTAAATATTTATAAGTATTTTAAGTTACAGAATTCGTTATACATAGTCTTATACGATGTTTTGACATTTATTCAAATGCAGACACTAATGCCTCAACTACGCCATCGGAAGCTCTAATTTCGGTAAAAATCTCCAGCACCGCTAATGAATTCCAGGAGAATAAACTCTACTCATTTTCCTGTGAAATAGTTGACTACGTACTTGTCCAACCAATAATATGGTATTCGAAATTTAGAAATGGGACATACAAGGAAGGTATGTTTATAATATTGGCAACTTAATAATACAGTAAAACTTAGAATATTTAAACATTTTACTTTGGAGTTCTATGTATAAATGTATACGCTCTCATTATTAAAATGTATTTTCTAATTACAACTGACTTATTTTATAACAGAAAAAATATCTGAGAAGGACGCCTGTCCGTGCTATGAGCTACTACATATTTCCAGTGAGGTGGAACAAGTAATTTGCGCCGCTTCCTACTGGAACTCTAACCGCTGGGTGACATCATCGGTGAATATTAATGCAAACACTGAAGTAATAAAAAAAGTGTAAAATAAACTAAAAGTCCCTACTAACTACAACTGCCAACCGATGTGCATATCCTGAAACCTTACTAATTCCTGTTACCAGTGAAAGTAAATGACTATAATAAATTAAACCTATTCTATAATAAAAAATGTAATACTCTAGTATATATAATAGTAGACTATACAATTACAAAAAGGTAGTATTCAAAACCGTTTAGGGAGTAAATGTTGCAAAAAGTGAATACAAATTCAAAAACTCTTGAGAACAGTTTTTAAACACAAATTATAATTATTGACTTAATTGTTTTATCCGTAAATGACTAGTACAGCTGTCTTTGTGTTTGACAATTGTTAAGTAGATGTTAGATGACCACTTTTAGCTAAATAATTAAGCGTAGTATAAAGTATAAAATGATAACACAGTACAGAGCATGCAGAACAAAGCACAATATTACATAATAATACCTATACATAATGCTCATATTGTACAATATGTGACAAAAATGCACACGAGGGTATATTTTTTCATTCGTTTCTTATAATATGAAGATAATAAAATCACTTTGCCCTTTTAAATAGACCTCTTTTGCTTGTGGGAGAAAGGAGGGGTTTTGCAGTTTTACCAAACTGTTTTTCTCCATATTTCACATTGTCATTATTATAATCTTCATCAGAATAGTTACTATCGCTAGAATTCGGACCAGAGTCTTTATCTTTCAATCTTTTACGCGTTCCACTGCCGTGAGGAATCATTTCAATAGTAGGACGCGGACGAACTGTTTTGGTTGTTATCTCTGTTACGACAAAATCTACATGTGTTAAGCATCGAATGACAAGAAGTACCACGGCCATTAACCATCCAACAAATACTAAAACGATTCCAGTCTAAATAAAAACAGATTTATATATTATTTCGAAATGATAATAGAAGTTAAATTATGAAATACTAATTGGGTACACTAATATGTAAAATGTTTGTCTAGAACTAGACTAATGTTGTCTGCAGCTGAGACAGCTACAAAACAGTCTAGGCTCAACTCGTTTGTTAAATGCATCCTGTGTTGCAAAGGATTCCAGTTCAAAACACAGGCAGGAGGCGGAACTGCAAATAGCTGCGGCGGAAATGAAACCAACATTAGTCTAGTTCTAGACAAGTAAAATGTAGAAAAAGTAACCTGCGCTATGACGTAATTAGTGTACAGGTTAATACTCCCAGATTCATTCCATGGAAATCTTAAACTGAAAACTTCTCCACAACTACATAAAATGTCAACTGTTAAAAGTAAAGTTGTTGGGGAATTAAAATTAATGTGGAAATGGAAGAGGAATAAAACCACTACCTGGTGAGGTTTGTTTCGAATTCAGCACTATTTCGCAGAATATTATTGCAGAAATTTGAAAGTCCAGATGTGAGCATGCTAAGGCTGAATATTGATAGGATGAGAAGAGGAGATGCGAAAAACAACGCTGGTGCCACGATTTGCCAGCCCTTTGTCTCACTAAAATAACATTTTCGTTTGATTAAAAATTCGAAACGCATATATATCGAACATGCACTTAGCTATTATACAAGATAATACATTTCATTAGTTACATTTGATCAGTGTAGTACAGGGTATAAAACAACTAAAGTACCCCCCTGTACCGGAAGAACCTGAAGTAGCACAGCAAATCTATTTACACCAATCGAAAGCCAGTACAAAGTTACATTAAAGTCCAAGTTTTCATCAAAATCGGTTGAAGTTAAGTGGGCTAAATAATTCGGTGAAAATAAAAAGTACAAAAATGTACCCGGTTTTCGAGGATTCGGATTTTTCCCGGGCGCAAAATTAATGTTTTTGAAATAATGTTTCCACAGCTGCAATCCATGTTATTTTAGTGATTTTTCCTGAATTTTTCATAATAATCGAAGAAGGCTGAATTTTCAACTTTTTTGGAATTTCCTGGAATCTGGATGAAAATATTGAAAATTCCAGAAAAGTTGAAAATTCAACCTTCTTCGATTATTATGAAAAATTCAGGAAAAATCACTAAAATAACATGGATTGCAGCTGTGGAAACATTATTTCAAAAAAATTAATTTTGCGCCCGGGAAAAATCCGAATCCTCGAAAACCGGGTACATTTTTGTACTTTTTATTTTCACCGAATTATTTAGCCCACTTAACTTCAACCGATTTTGATGAAAACTTGGATTTTAATGTAACTTTGTACTGGCTTTCGATTGGTGTAAATAGATTTGCTGTGCTACTTCAGGTTCTTCCGGTACAGGGGGGTACTTTAATTGTTTTATACCCTGTACATATAAATAATTTTAGTGTTATGGAAAGATGGATAAATGGAACGAAAACTCTTTACGTATTTATTATTAATTAATTTCTGGGTTTAAAACACTCACCTTTGTGAATTCTTTCCTCCTTTTCCGCATTGTAGAAACAAAGCACCCCACAGAAAAGCAAAAGCAGCTTGAGCTGCTGGCGAAAAAGTACAAAAAAGGCAATCGTTCATATTTCCCCAATTTGTTACATAAACGTTATCAAAGCTCACTGATTTAGAATAGGCCTCTAATTCACGGCCTACAGAATCGACATCTACAATATCGTCTACTCCTTTAATTGTCAAATTTGCATGGAGAACACAGCCGTAACGAAAGTAGGTTGTTATATTCCCTAATGAGATACTTGTTGAAATTCCACCAATAAATACTGTGAGGTAAAACAAAATCTGAAAGAGTTTCCACCAAATAGGAACGGAACTGTGATCTCGTTCTTGCACAATTAATCGTTTTTCTTCTTTGGTACTAGAGGATATCCTCTGTACAAGATTTTCTGAGGATGACATTGTTTTATGTATCGTAAAATCACTTTCTGTCCACTTCTGGTTACAGGACACAGATTGACATTGTGCTCCCGCGGTTAGAAATTTTAAGTTTTACTAGAATTGCAGAAAATATCGAACCTACTGTGTTGTTTTGCACTTTATTTTGGTTTAAAAGGTATACCTTCTATTAGGACTATTCATTCCTCTAATCACTTTGACAAATGGTATTCTTCCGATTGAGTAATTAAAATTTAAGCGCGTGTCGGTGAATAAAATGTAACACCTGGTAAAAATACTTGTGTATAGCAATAGTACAATGAAGATACCTAGTTGAATATCCAGTTTAAAGTTACTTATGTAATATGTATAACAAACTTGTGTATAAGTTGCTATAAGTTTCAATGTATGTAACAAGGTATCGTTGAAACACAGGGTGGATGAAGCACCTTAGAGTATGGGATGGTATTTCTACGTAAAATGTACACAGGAAAGCGACTGTAAATTGGAATAGAGTCAAGAGTTGTTTTACGTCCTTGAGTTAACTTTTTATGGGCGTTAGAAGTTAGACATAGGAAAACTGAGTGAACTTAACTCATCGTGATTTCAGAGTCAGACTATATTAACGAACTTCCATGTGTCTACGTGCTACATTCACGAATACCATACCACAATACAATGGTTGAAACCCATCTCCTATCTTATCCTCCTTTCCGCTTTATTTGTTTTGTATTCCCGATTGCAAATCATACATCAGTACATGCAATAAAAATTCAATACATGCAGTAGACCATCATAAGTCCACTGACACTGATAATGATACGTACATTTGTGCTGGTACTACGAACAAATTTAACCATATTAAGGAAAGTATTCATTAATTTTCAGCAAAAGTAAGCCAATCTACATGAAATGTTACTTTTGCACGCAATTTTATGGTATAGGTTTAAGCGTCTACTAAAACACCAACTCACTGAGGCATGTGAAGATGAAATTAATGTTTTATCTATTTTTTTCATGCTAAAATCCAAATTATTACTATTACTGTTGTAAAAGTTCACCTAAACTTGAGAATAGCAGTTAAGATGTACCTTTGTATTGTACCT
Organism: Yoshiicerus persimilis; assembly: GCA_020352615.2. Taxonomy (NCBI): domain Eukaryota; kingdom Metazoa; phylum Arthropoda; class Collembola; order Entomobryomorpha; family Tomoceridae; genus Yoshiicerus; species Yoshiicerus persimilis. Next base: position 24,451,242 of record CM036941.2, read on the forward strand.
ATAGGCAATGTAGAATGAATGAAATTAAAATTTCCCATTACAATAATAATTCTGAGAGGTCCAGTCTTTCGTGTTGTAGTACAGGTGTTGAAATGCTAACATTTAAGTAGTATATTATAGCACATATTATAGGCTTTACTATTCTACCAGGGTCAAAAACTTTTAAGCAGTTCGTATCATACATAAAGCTTGGTAAAGTTATTTATGAAGGAAAATCTCATTGTATAGTTTTACATAGACGATTGAATAAATGATTTTTGTGGAGGATGATTAAGATTCGATGGAAATTACATGCATTTTTTTTACAAATCCGAGTATTAAGTAATCTTATACTGAAGCAAATCAGCAGCACCCAAAAAATACATAGATGCATAAAAATAGCAAATATATTACATGAAAGGAAGCCTTGTACTCTAAATAGAAATGTCTGAGTGTTAAGCTGAGAACTGATGAAATGCTGGCATTTGCATGTAAAGGAAAACTGTTCCACTCCGTCCGTATGAATATAAAATCGAACTCCACACTCAGCTTACAGACATGTGTTTATTTACATACAAATTATGTTGGAGCTACCATTAACTGCCTAGTGCATACCAATATAATAGCCTTTCTGTCTTTCAAATAGTATTATAAAAACGGTATTTGCCAAGAATGCAGACAGTAGTAAAAGATTCCAAAGACGGTTGGAAGATGTTAAAGCGTGTACGCTATTTTTAAGTTTTGTCTATTTCTGAATCATGCACTATAATTATTTTTTTAAACATTGCTTTATATACATTGCAAATCGGTTTAATTGTATCAATTTACTTTTTATAAAATTGTAATACCTACTTGCTCAGGCACTAAGCTAATATTATGACCATAATAATAAATCTTTCTTTGCTAATTACTTTTATTCTTTTGCTTTGCATGATTTTCTCTTACCTGTTAAGTGAAATTGTATATGATTGAATTCACCAGTGTAAGTATAAAGGCCAAATTATTATGTTTAGATCTATGAAGAACGAAATTGGAACTGATACATTATGTAAAAATTATGTAGAAATTATAAATGTTCGATACATTGGTTTTTTGCTAAGAATACTATGTATAAGTAAATAGTGTAATCATGACTATTTACTTTTATCCAGAACAGACTGGATTTTAAAATAGCTTAAGCATTTACTTTAGGTCCGTATTTATTTAAGATACGTTCATTTCACGTGCTTAGATAAAGTTCATTTAAAAGGAGATTTAAGGGTCTGAGAATTACAAAAATTAGTATCTTACTCTTACCTACTACATGCTCTGTGTCATTGCCTTTTCTGCGCAATCAGTGTCCTTTAAATTGGCTGAGGATCTCTTTTCCTGCTTACAGTAAAAATGATTTATATAAACTTAATAAATAATCTACGTAAGTTTTGCATTTCATTCTCCGAATTGGATTCGGTTGTCCCTTAGTGGTTCAAATAATGCAGTGTTTATCATATAGCTAGATAGAACAAACTGAAAAATATAGGTAACCGGACTAAGCAACAAACCTTGAGGGGATCCCAATGGGGAGGTCGTAACATAATGCATAAATACGGGAGTAGTTTTGAATTTTGAATACCTTTTCCTTCAGAACTAGTATTGTAAAATAACATACAAACAATTAATGATGGAGAATATCTCCATTAAAATTGTTGAAAGCTACCGATTACAAAATCTTCATAGTTTAAACATAAATGATAATTAGGTATTAGAAATTAATGTGTGTTAAATGTGATAGTACATAGTTTTGTAATAATAACACACATTTATACTTTTTAGCACTACAAATACTCTGTACTGTACAAATGCAGATACTACCAGTTAGTAACTCAAATGCATGTCGTATTATTATCTGCAAGTATAGGTAATTAGAAAACTACAACCGTAATGTAGTCTATATAGCACTTTACCTTACCTGATTAGCATATTGCAATCTTTAGTTTATAGGGATATTGATAAGATTTAGGTACATAGTACATTAGCATAATTACTTCGTTATCGTGGTACTGAGAAAACGAAAAGTAATATATTAGTTTAAAGACTGTATTATTTAGTACAATAACTCTCACTCCTCTATATAACATTATCCTCTATATTTTATTTATCTTAAAAACAAAAACATGCTCATTATCATATCGCAAGAAAACCTCGACTCGTGAATATTAACTTCGTTAATGAAACTTAAGATTTGTAAGCATGAAGAGAACAAACAAAAATTTGAATAAGGAGAAGGTTTGCATATCGATATGTAATTGCATTTTCATTTACATAAAGGAAATGGATTCATTCATTAATTCAATACTTGATCATTATGTCGCTACATTGCTAGCTTCACTTACGTATTGCGTATACATACTATTCCTGGATTACTTTTATTATTAGGAAGTGCTAACCATTGCTAATTTTGTAAACTGTTAAACACTTTAAAAGCCGAATTCATGCTCGTCATATCAATTTTTGCAAAAGCATTTTCCAGATTTGACCACATAAAACCGGCTTAAGCCTAGTGATATTCCTAGGTAAATGAGAAACGAAATTGTCATTGATTACTAAGAAACGGAACTCTTCTTTATGACAATAAACGGAACTGTCTGTCCATCTGTCTGTCTTTACGCGTAATAACTGATAGCGTGGATAATTTATTCAAATTTTGCTTGCGTTGTTGGGTCAAAAATTAGGTCAAGTTCAAAAATGGGGTCAATCGGGCGATACCTTATGAAGTGAACATAATTAGCTACCTATTCTGTTCGGTTATAAGAGGTGAACAACATTCTGTGAGAAGAAAGTGTCCAGGGCTTAGGCCAGATAATCGGGCTCATTGCCAACTCTTCGGGACAGGTTACTGCACGGTAACCTATTGCTTTATTGTGTTAAAACCTTAGACAGTGACTTGTGTTAATTAAGTAGTTATACCACAGCTGGCCCCCAATAACACTTGCACTGTGTAACATGACATGACACAGTAGTGACGTTCGCTTCCGCTTCTTTCTTATGCCCATTGTTTACTAGGTATAGCTATACCTCATAACTTGGTACTTGGTACACAAATAGACAAATTATTAAAAATGAAACTATTTTTAACCGTATACATTAAAGGTGCTAAGTTTTCATTGCTATATATAGTAAAGAATTGTATATATAACCAGTTACCTGTTGTAACATATTTAGTTCATTTGCTTTGCAAAAATATTTTTAAGTTTTTTCCGAATAAAACCAGTTTGAGTCTTGTTTTTTACAATAAATGGGTACCTAAAATTTTCACTAATTAGGCATATAAATGTTCACTTGTACTTAAATAGAAAAATTATTGAAAATTAAGCTATCTATTTATAACTGTATGTCACAAGTGATTAACTTTTCTAAACGATCCTATATATAGCACCTTAACCTGCAATCTATTGGGCTAGCCTTTCCATATTTATATATCGTGATCTCAAATTAGTTTGACTTTTTTATAATCGTTTAACAGTACAAATATTTTAAAATAGGTAACATTTAATTCCCAAGTATTTCAAAAGCGATTGAAGTAGGCATTTTTGAAATGGTCAATGAATTGAATGTGAAATCAGTTTGTTGATATAAATATAATATCCCACATAAGTTTTCCACATTACGTCGCAAAATAAGTATATGTTATAATTATACAAATTATTAAGTTAAATTCACAATTTAGCCATTACATATCGCAAGCACGTTTCCAAGTTAAAAGATGTCCCAACAAGATGAAACTATCGTTCAAGTCGTTACTGCAAGTGACGTCCCTCCTGAAAATAATAACGAAGAAAATAAAAAAATTGATCAGAAAAATGAATCAAGCTTTAATGAAGTTCAAGAAAGCAGGACATTTTTGCAACGCTTTGGAGGAATGCTGATGGCACTATGTGCCAGTACATGTTTTTCGACATCATTTCTAATTGTGAAAATATTGGGAGAAAAGTATGGATTTCATGCATTTGGGTTAGCAGTAATTTTTAATTCTGGAGTGATTATTCCATGCCTTTTTGCGATTTTATATCATGAAAAAGGACCAGGGGCAAAAAACAGACCTCGAATAATTGAGGAAATTTGGCCGCTTAACAAATTTCCTAAGAGGAAGACGCTTATCATTCTTGTGGTACATAAATATGAAATAATTATGTATAATTCTTTTAAGCAATTGATAAAAAATATTTGAGAAATAGTTAAGCAAACTTTGGAAACTTATAATTACAGCCACCAGTTAAATGAAATCTAATTCTGACATTTTCTCCAGGTGCAAGGATTCCTACAAGGATCATCGGTTATTTTGCGCAGCACCAGTATTCGATATTTATCTATTGCAGACATGACTGTGATCGTTTTCAGTAGTCCAATTGTGACAAATCTAATTGCTCATTTTCTTGTCGGTGAAAAATGTGGGATATTTTTTGTTTTCACTGCAATAATAACTTTATGCGGAGTTGGCCTCATTACAAAGCCACCGATATTAACAGGCGCAAAATCTTTTGACTACAATACTTCGGTCAGTATATTTTTGGTACATATTTGTTCACAAAGTTGTCCAATATGAATTAAATCAACAAAAAGTTGAAGAATTATGCATAAGTGCAATGTATGAACATAAAAAAGATAGCAATCAAGAACTAGAAAATTTGCATGATTACAGGTTGGGAGTGGGTTGGCTTTCGGGGCTATGCTTTGTCTGTCTACAAAGTTTGCATTAACGAGGAAGATTAAAGAGACGCATTTTCTGCTAATGACGTTATTTCTGGGTGGGTGCGGTTTTATTCTATCATTGCCCCTGTATCTGGCATTTGAAGATTGGTCAACAATTCAGCCGAAGAGTCTAAACGATGCCCTTCTTGTTTCTGGATTAATGTTAACTGCATTTTCATCGGTCGCTTGTATAAATTTGGCCTTAAAAAACGAAGATGCCGGACCAATCGCATTAATTAGATCATGCGATGTAATATTTGCATTTCTTTTACAATTCATCTTTTTAGGAGTCATTCCAGATGTTTTAAGGTATGTACTTACAGTCTTACAGCAGATGCATTCCAAACATCAATCTTTCTTTCAGATTTGACAATTTTATCAGTATATTTTTGTTATTCTTTCAGTGCACTCGGAGCTGTTGTAGTAGTTTCTGGAGTTTTGCTTACAGGCTTGCGAAAATGGCTAATGGCTCGATCCGTGGATTTAAATTCGAAACCTAAAATCGGAACATAAGAAATGAAATAAGAAATTGATGACGATCCATAAAGCAATTTTTTACTTGGTGTGCTCTTATTTGAACTTTACATTATATTTACATTAGTCTGGTCGAGTAATACTTTAGTCTCTGTCTCTACTATTGTGTTACATATGCATATGTGTTAATCCGTTGTACATGTAGATAATAAACTTAACTAGCGACTGAGTACAGTATTCCAGTTTTCGATTCATGTATAATATTATTTAATCGCAATAAAGTAATGTCTGAATTAGATGTACATTCTGTATATATTCTGTGTATACCTCCGTTAATTCCCTTATGTCGATAAAAGCAAATCAAGGTTTATTTGCCAAATCGTTTTTGTTGCACATCGATCTGTTAAGCCCTTTTGTGCTCAACACCGCAAAAGTTTTGCATACACAAAACCAATGATAAATAGCCTTACACAAGTTATTCAGGTTGGATAAGGTAGAGATTTTAATGCAATGTTCAAATTCACAAATGGAATAAACTCTAGATGAATGTGATTAGTTCCTACCTGAGAATATATCTTGGAAATATTTCCATGTAGTGCGAGGTATTAGGTATGCATTATCTAATTTACTTTCATAAGGCATTCACTAATCATTGACTACTTCAAGTACCCAATTGGACATTTGAATGACTGGAACTTGACTATCGTTCGATTTTAAGTAGGTTTACTCCGTAATGATGTAACCAACTCTACACCCTGGCCTTTAAGTTAGTGCGTACTTTGTACTAAAATGTGTTTCTTGGTGGTAAAGCTGATGAAATTTCGAGTGTGTCTTTATATCACTTTTACAGCCATTTAATACACCAGCGCAATACTCATTTAAGATACAGGGTAACAGGTTTTTCATGCGATAAGTGGTTTTATCGATAGTACACTAATGATAATGATTGATGGGACTTTTGTTTTCCTATTTGTTTACACAACGTGTTTCATATTAGTGCACCGCATTTTCACATCTAATCGATCATGGAGAATAAAATGCTTTTTATGTAAAGAATTCAGTTTCCCTCAACACATGATCGCCGGGATTATCGAGATATGTATTATTGCTCAAGCACCAAACTAAATATGAAGTGGCAACTGGTAACGTAATGGTAAGCGAATTAAAATAACTATTGATAAGAAATTTTTCTGGTCTAAAATTAAAGTGGATTATAATGTACTTTTGGATAATTCATCAACATATGCACTGCATTACATTGTAGTGATAATAAAACCCTTGAAAATTGATGTCGAGTGCAATTTGACTGACACCATACTTTATACCATGTTTATGATATGTAGTCAAATTAATTGTATAAGAGATATTAAGATACCTTGTCCTATTAATACTGTTACCTAATTTCTAATCAATTTCGGGTCAGTATAAATACCTGACCGAATAGTTCGGGTCTTTAGTCTACAATCCTTCTTCTCCTGTTGAATTCATATTAGTTCTGAAAAATCAACAAAGCAAAATGCTGAAATTCGTCTGCTTAGCCCTTTTCGTGGCTTGTGCCTCAGCCAACGGCATCCAAGGAAGCCTCTCTGGAATCCAAGAGGTCCGTGGCCCAGTCCCAATCACCGCATGCTGTAAGTATTTGTAATTTCTTCCGATGCTAAAAAGCAACATAGCAAAGCAGAGCAGAAAACATATAAAGATTGTGTATTTTCCGTGAACTTTTAACAAATCTGGAAAATAAAACAATGAACCGTTGTTTCTATTTACAGCTGGAGATCCAGGAAGCGGAACTGCTCAGGAACTCCGTATTTCCGGATGTGATGGAGATGGTTGTATTGTTGTACCTGGAACTGACACCACCGTCGAAGGAGACTTCACTCCATGTACGCAGTGTATCTTTTAGAATCAAATATAAATATTTTATTTCTTTTTGTTGCAATTTTTGAAAGGTTTAGTTACTTCAGTACATAATTTTTCGTTATCTATTTAGCTGTCTCTGCCTCCAACGCTCACTTCAGAGGAGTAGCTGTTGTTGCTGGTATCCCAGTCCCAATCGCTGAGGGAGACCTCGGTCCACTCCAACCCAACCAACAATACAGAGTTACCCAAGTTGTCAGAGTTAGCGACGCTTTGGTTGGAGTAAGTTTTCATTGACAATTCAATGCCCATTAGTTTTCCTGTAGTGTGTGTAATTACATGGTATTACTATTTCTAAGCATGTATGTCATTAACCATATATATTTTTGTTTAGTTGACACCCATTATCCGAATTGAAGTCACTGATGGCGGCTCCAGAATCGTCTGCGTTGAAACACGCGTCACAATCGCAAACCCATAATTTTCCCTAATAAATATATTTTTGCATTGTAAAACGAATATTCACCAACATCGAATAAATCTGCTTATGTTTTAGTACACCAATCAGTTGTCTCATTATTTACCTCAGAAATTGTGTTGCCTCATTAATATTTCGTATTTTAAGGTTCATTTACTACTCTAGTTTTTGGTTCCATCATTTCTATTCATTTCTTATTTCCGTAAATATTGTAGCATAAACGAATAAAAGTATACATCTGCTCTTTAAGATGATATCGAGAATACTTAAGAGATGGACATCTGTACTGTAATTATAGAACAATCAATCGAATGCAACAAAGATGAAATGATGGAAAATATCCATGTTTTTATTGCTGGTAATTACGGTTGGTTACATAATGTTTATCGTACACATTACACATTGATGAAATGAAACTTACTAGTGCATTAATGAGAAAAATGAGAAAGCAACAAGAAGATTAGATATAGGTAGATCGGTACCTAATAGTAATAAAAGTAAACATTATTTGGACGAGAATTGGTAAAAAACCAGCCAGTCCTGATATTGTTACCCATGAATGATGTAGTTGGATATCGGAAGATGGATGTTGGATAATGGAAGCCATCCTGGGGAGTAGGACAACAATATTGGGGTTACGGATTTGGAATAACCCTCACCTTGGGCAGGATCAGATTCATCACTCGGAGATTCCACAGCAGTACAATCTTTTGGAGGATTTTCAATGCTCGAAAGGTGATTGCATGTTGAGATGCTGTCATCATAAACTGTTCCAGGTGGACACTTAAATTCGTATCTTGATATAACCGATGTACCATCAGGGTTTGCGTGCTCAGCACAACGATAAAACTTTTGACAATCGGCACTGTCCGGAAAGAATCCTGGCTCTTTGCATGCTTCATCGCTCCGAAGAGGTTTACCTAAATGTATTAAGATTGCAATTACATTTACTTTGTATTCAAATAATTTAAGATCTATGTCACAGCAGACACAAACTTCGAGAAACAAAGATTTATAAATCTTACGCAATTTTGCTTGAATATTCGCGATCAACACCCCGAGGAGTAAAACAGAGACAAATGCAACCCCTAAATTGTGAAAAAGTATATCATTATATCACTTTTATATGAAACTGTAGAATTGTAGTGTAGCAAATGTAGAAATTGGAATATGACTTACTCATTATTTTTGAAGTATTTTTGCTCTAAGTTTGTAAGTTGGAAGAAAATAAATTGAAATTCACAGAGATCTCGTAAATATTAGTTCTCCAGTGTAAAATATATTATCACCAGCAAGGTTCGACTTGAACTGAATTCTTAAAGAAACTGATCTCCAATTAAATGGTATGCTCCAGTAATTTTTTTGCCGTTCATTTTTGTGGATGGAATGGAATTCGCAGGACGTTTGCAATATATGTCCATGTTATTAGAAATTCTGAGTAATGTGTTGTACGTGTGGTTAAGGAACTCGATCAATTATATAGGTATTTATTGCACCTCGCCAACTGCAAAATGTTTACATGACACTTCGTTAAAGGAAGATGATAAGCTGATCTTGATCATGCATGAAGGTGATTTGCTTTTGCATAGTACTTATCTTGCTATCAGTGTAAGCATTGTGTAATTTAAATTTGATCTGTCAGGTAACTTGTCGCCTTTGATGGTGTAAAAGATATCTTGGAATTTACATAGGATATAAAAACTGGTAAGCTTATAGTTTAAAAGCTATCATATCACTAGCATAATTATAAGAAGGAATTGCATAAATTAAGATGTTGCTGCTGTTTTAAGTTTTGTTACAACATATTTAACGAGTTTATTTATGGTAATGCTAACTAACTACAGGCTTTTGTGGACGACAAGAGAATAACTGTCAGGGACAGGGATGTCAACTGGGTTTGGATACATTGAAAATAAATTGTTATTTTGCTTGTTAGGATACATTTTCCAGGTAACTCATTCTTTTACCGTATTTTCCATTTTAAATTCATTTAAGTGGATCTATTTTTGCTAATCACATATTTTCTTATCGTGAAGTGAAGAAGTGTCAGTAAAGAAACACCAAGTTTGATTCAGAAATGATAACGATTTTAGCGAGATGATTTAAATTAAACCAACATAACTATATTCAGATATGACTACACTGATGTTCTAAGCATGATGTGCTTACACATAACTATTTATAAACTTGGAAGCTGTAATTTGGTAAATATGTTGTACTAAATAAGAACATTTGTTACATTTACTTGGTATGCCAAATGCAGCACTTCTGTTCGAAACAGTTGCCGACTTATTCCATTACGATGGCTGACAAGAACATTTACACTTTTTATCCATATTTTTAAAAGTTTTTGTCCAATACCACGAAGAATGAATACAAACATACCACTTAGGTATTCAAATCCCTCTTGAAACAATTTTGCAATTCTTAACATGTTTGTAAAGAAAACGTTTGCACACAAGACATACTGTAACGCTAATTACTCCTGCAGAGAGCTGGTTTTCATATTGCCTATACTTTTAGAAAGATGAAGCTAGTGAGACACACTGGACAACTAATAGTAATAATGAGCATAATGGAATCATACTATTGTATAACCTTAGCTAATAAAGTAAAGAATGAAATACGAATATGCAGGTACAATGGCAGTAATAATAATAAAATTCAACTATGCCTTTATGTAAAGTTATGTTAATTTATTGCACATAAAAATAGCCAATTACATCGAAGTTTTCAAAAACTTTCATTACAGAGTTGTCTTTTCCATGAAAAATGTACAATTGCACTTGAGTCAATGAATAACACTTTCACGTATGTACAACCACTACCTAAATCCATTTTTAGCCTGAAATAATAATAATACTACATGGAATATTTAATTAAGATTCCAGTTTTGGTTTATATGTAATTAACACCACGAGCACCTTGAATATAGTGGAGGTTGGGAATGGTAATGGTATCGGTGTAAAATGAATTAGTTGGTCGAATTGGTTGAAATAATGGATTAGGTTGGAAGTTGATCCAAGTATTCCTTATTGCGCTGGGAGGAGGTGACTGCTCTTGTTGATCAACTGACTGTGATGGATAATGAACAACCGGGCGTTGGCACTCAGCAGGTCGATTTGAAACCATGTCATAATGATTACAAGTAGTAATTGCTTCGTCAAAAATGGTTCCTGCTGGGCAGCTGAATTCATACTTGATAATGTGAGTAATTCCTTGAATATTTGTTTTATGGTCAGCACAACGGTAGAATTTAGTGCAGTCATGAGTGTCTCTGAAAAATCCAGGTTCTTCACAAGGCTCGTCACCTCTCAAACGCCTTCCTGTAAAGTAAACACAAGATAATGATAAATAAATCGTTGATTTTTATCTTAATTATCTGAAACAAGTTCAAGAAGCGATTACACTTGTTATATAAACAATTTTAATTGTATTGGGTAGGTAGTAATATACAAGTGACATGATAAATATGCAAACGAACCCCAGAATTGAGCATTACAAGATAGTAATGCAAATGTAGCGACAAAAATGACACCCTCGATGTGTTCTGTAAGGAAAGAAAACTATTAATCAAGACAAGATCATTTGGACAGATTAATTGCCATATTTTTAGGAATTCACACTCACTCATCGTGTTGAGTTTATTGAGAAAAGTAGAATCTGTCAACAGTCAGGATCAAATTAACATAACAGAGAAACGCAGTCAGGAAAACAAGTCTTGGAAAAGTTTGCCAAAACGGACTAACCTGGAACAAGAGCAAAGATTCAATTAAATACCTTCTGGAGGACCTTGATCATTTCAATGCAAATCCGTCTGATTTTTATCAAGCCGTACTGGTTTGTCTTAATTTAATATCCTAGCGAACATAGAAGTGGGATTTCTTCAAAGACTCCCTCGGACCACCTTCGTTATTAGTATTAACGAAACAGGTAGAATCAAAGAATTGTTCTATTTGGCTACCGTCCTGTCTAATAGGCACTAGTCAGCAACAACGTTCTTTTTCAGCATAATTAATTGGGATTTATCCAGAAACAAAATACAGAGTACTTGTGTACATGTACCACTAAATGAGATTGGCACAACATAATAAGGGCGGAAAATGTGCAAAAAACAAGAATAAGTGTAGACCTAGTGCAATAATAATATTATGTGCATATTAATGACGACATGCCTTCGTTGTATTAAATAGTCAGACTCAGGTGTGTACAATCTCAAAATAATAGTGCGCTAATGCTAACTAGACGCTATACGAGCTATAATGAAAGTAATAAAGCTAAATCATTGTAAGCCTGTTTTCAACTACCTGCAAAATCTAAGTTTTGATGATTATAGTCTTTACTCTCTGCCTAGTCACACCAAACTAACGATAAGTCATACCAGAACAGTTGAATACTAATAAGCAGCAATGGTAATAACAGGAAGACTGGCTAAGACCACCATACCTGGATTGGATCATAAGATTGCAATTATTATTGTTGCTCAATTCAATACGAACAATTAGATTTAGTCTGAGAGGATAAGATTGAAGAAATAATTATAGATCATCCATATATGTAAAGATTACCAAATATTATAGTCATTTTATCGTATTTATTCAGTTTATGTGCAATTAGGGAGATAAGAGCTACTTTTTACAATTCGGGCATGCCCAATTATTATTCCTAGAATGATATTACAGATAACAAAACGACAATGAATTTAAAATGAGATTTCCATTGAAAAACGATACTGAAATACGAAACTGTCTGATTTCAGGTAGTACATATAATAGTACCCATCTAATTCTATGGTTTTATTTTTCCAGTTTATTCTACACAACTTATTAAATGGCAGTTATAAAATAAATCTACATTCGGATCCCATAAAATCAAGAAAAACATGAAAAGCATTTCGCTAAATGCACCGACCTCAATTGTTATCCATTGAATAGAGTAATAAAATAAGTTATTTGCAAAAATCTATTTACATTTCGCATTCATTTTCTCGATATACAGATGCGATAAGCTTGAGAAGGGATGAAGAATAAGTGTTTTAGTGTGTAGACATCGATTTGTCAGCCCAGATGGCGAATTTGGGGGCAAATTGGCTTCCCTGTGGCTTAACCGCTCCATAATACACTATGTACACATTCTTATCTGACTGGCAATCCACAAAAACAAGTTACAGCGACGACAGCAAGACATTCGAATCAGTTTTTTTCAATAATCCCTTTGTAAAAGAACTTTTATGTGAACCGACAAACATAAACGATTTTGTTAGCTCTTCATGTACACAAAAGTTATGATCTTATTCACAACAATTACAGGTATTCAACAAACAAATATAAAAAATAAAGTCGTAAATCTGTAATTGTATTGGTTTACGTCATTTCTGGAAAAATCCTCGGGCGCTTGATGACATTTATTATTTAATATTTGATCATGTGCAGCTACATTTGAGCATGTAGGCCAGGCACAGGGCACAGGCACATTTTAACTTGCTTAGCATAAATTACCTGATTTACAATAAAAACCTATGTTCCTTCCGAAGATTTATGTGATCAAGTGTTTTGTAGCATGTCGAAGGCTAAATATTGATCATTATGTAACTAAAACATAGAAAAAACGAATTTTTCCAATTAAATTATGTAAACAATTGTGCATATTATGGATTAGGTACTTGAAATATGGATATGTAAATTCAAACAGAATCTATTTTTTACTCTTTAATAATTGTTTACTAATAGATGGACGCATGGGTACATAACTTACAATTAAGTGTGCATTCAAAATGTGCAAGTAGTCTATTTGAATTGCAGAAAGTTTGCAGGAACTTAATACAGGCAATCAATTCGTGAATCGCCATACTTCCTTGAACTTTCAATTTTTCAAATTCATTTCGTAGAACACACCTCGTGAATTTCTTTAAATCGTTCCCAATCATGTTCTGTTGTCTCTTTCAAGGCAGTTTTTCAAAAAAATATTTAGTGTACCAAAGGTCTAAAGGTAATAAGTAATAACCAATGTCAAAATGTATTACATATTGCATTCCTATACATAATCATAATAATCAGTTATTGTCTTCAGATATTTTATATCCTTCTTTTAAAGAATTGTTTATAACTCGTTTGTTTCACATTCCTTTTCCACAAGTTTTGCGATTTTACGATTTGAGCTGAGTAACTTTCTTTGTCTTACAAAAGCAAGCAGAATAGTTGTACGCACAACCTTATCCAACGTTTACCTCTTTAGTCTTACCTTAGTCCATTGTTGTCTGCTGCTTTGAACTTGTCTTAATTTTTCGTTCTTTAATGATATTTAGCAGCATTTTCAATACCTACGAGCATACTACGAAGGAAAAGTCCATGACACCAATGTTTCTTCTTATCATATAGTAGTTGCTTAAGAATGCATACCTTTAGTTAACAACAAAGAGGCATTTATACTAATATTTCCCTCATCCGCATTGCTGTTCATTTCCAAATTATAAACCAAATGTGTGATACTTGATTTGTGTATTGCGTTGTAAAGAGTAATAGTAAATAGTTTATTAGTCACTAATGACTAATGCCATTAAAATTAATACTTCACTCTTTCCACACTGATTTAGTTTAATTCCTTCTTTTTAAAGCTTTAACTAAAATTACCATCCTATATATTCTCTCTGCTAGATAAATATTATATAATGAAATGAAAATGTAGATCATGATCATTTATATAACAGTACATAGGTGCTTTATTTACAGATAGTGCATAGTGGCAAGCGAAATTGCTGGAATACCAAAAATATTTTAGTGTCAATGCTTTACACACTAAATGAAAATACCGACTTCGTAGATATTATGAACATTCTTCGTACTCCATTTACATGTTTGCAGCAACTAATTCCTCGTAAAATTTTAACCTTTAAAGTGAACCACATAACTAACAATATTCCTTTACCATTTACAGTGAATCGAATGACGGTTAAAATTTGCTGAGATTATAATTAGAGAAAATACTTTTATCAAAGTTGAAGGTCATCAGCGCTGAAAGCGATAGCTGAAGCTGACTGAACGTTACCATCCACAAAAAGTAGCCTTGTCTGTTGTGATTTTATTTGGCGAATAATAACTTCATATACCGAATATATTAAACTAAATACAGTGTGCATTTAGCTATGTAGCTACCATCGTTTGTCTGTTGAAGCATAAAGTATGGTAATAGTAATCTCATTTTTATACTGCATATAGTTCCAATTACTCTGTAATTGTGCTAGCCTGTAGTCTGCAAACTGTGCTACCAAAAGAGTCTCAATTGGATTTTGGAGGGATGGGATGGAGTTGGTATATCAATTAAAATAATTATATTTATTATGTATAGTTAATAGATGTTCATCCACTGAACTGAAGGTATTCATTCATTGTAAGCATAGATAGTATCTATCAGTATTATGTGTATCAAAGTTCACGGATGTTATCATAATATAATGATTGGTTAGCATATGCATGGTGATGCAACCCAGGCTAACCAAAACCACATAGGCACAGGCACAAGTTCGCACCCAAAACCATCCACAAAATTGTTGTCAGTGATAACAATTTTAGCTAACTCATTCGTTTGGTTTGCTGTTTCTACCTAAATATCAGATTATTGGAATAGATTTATCAGAGACTGAACCCCACTAAACACCTAAAAGGAAATCGGAAATCAGTATACGGTATTCGCGCAGGAGAATACCGGGAAAATGGCAGAATACATTATTTACAGTGCACTTTTTCTTGTGACCTTTTTTGTCTACTATTGGTTTATACGAAAAACAAGAACAGATAAGCTCCTGTCCAAAATCAAAGGTCCCACTATTTTCCCACTTATAGGGAATTTCTTGGCTTTCGCTGGACCACAGGAAGGTAATTCAAAACATTGGAGACGTCTGGTTAAATTTGACATTGATTATTTTGGCCTAGACTGAGATGCCATATCTGTACACATTATGGATACCGATGCGTATCGAAAAATATTATAGGTCGTATAATTTTCGGTTTTGTAAATCTGTGAATATAAGTTATGGGTAAATTGCTGTCGCACCTACATAATATGTATCGTGCTTACAAACAGATATGATATAGATCTCATTTAAGTATCTATTACTTTTGTATCTAAGGAATGCACACTTTTCCAAAAAATGAACCTTCTTTCGTAGTGGTTTTATGATTTTATGTTTTACTTTCTCCACAGATACTTTTTATAAATTACTGGGATTATGTGAAAGTTTTGGAAGAAGATTTAGGACGTACATAGCTGGAAGCTACTTTGTAATGCTTAGTGATCCAGCAGATGTTGAGGTAAATAGTTCACTTCGCATTTACTTCCAACTCAACTCTATTTTCTAATTACAATTAAATGTATTACTATGCTTGTCTAAGAAAATCTTAACATCACAAGTAAATCTAGAAAAAGGCCTTGATTACGATCTCATCAAGCCATGGCTTGGTACTGGCCTTCTTACTAGCAAAGGTAAACGTATTTACAATGTTCCACAATGAGCTTGCCAAAATCAATCAATTATATATTTGAATTTTTTGACACACCGTTAGGGGAGAAATGGTTTCGCAGAAGGAAAATGCTTACACCAACATTCCACTTTAAAATCCTTGAAGATTTCATGTCGGTTTTTAATGAACATTCCCAAACAATGGTTGACATTTTAAAGGACGAGTGTACCAAAGGAGTATTTGATGTTACTCCATATATTACACGGTGCACTCTAGATATAATATGTGGTAGGTTGTTTTATTACACTTGTCTTTGCTTGTTAAGCTCCTATATTGTTAGGAAAATGAAAATGAACTACCTAAGTAAGTAATAAAATTTATGGTATTGGCTGATTCAATGAAGAAACCGCCATGGGGAAGAAAATTAATGCACAGAAGGAGAGAAATTCAGATTACTGTAGTAATGTCATAAGGTATTGTAGTATACTTTTATTAAGAATGTCAATGTACGAAAGGCACAATTTTAAATAATAAGAAATATTTCACGCATTTAGAATGGGGAAATTGCTTCAGCTTAGATCACTTGCTCCTTGGTATAGACCAGATTTTATTTGGAATTTGACTTCCCATAGCAAAGAGCAAATTAAAGTTTTAGAGAACCTCCACGGTTTCACTGAAAAGGTACAGTATTGATAAAATCTAAAACAAGTATACAAGTCTAGTAGTACAAGTATACTTTGTATATATATGCAACTAATTATTTCGTTTGGCTAAATTCTAGGTAATTAAAGAAAGAAAGAAGGAAAATGCGTTAAAGCCACAAAAGGGTAATACAAAAACCGAAGATGACGCTTTTCAAGGTAATCACGAGTTGTATTAAAATTAAATACTCTCTTAGCACAAAATGATGACCTTGTAGCTTGTTATCTATTCAAATGTCTATTTTAATTGAAATGTATGAAAGCTTCAAATAAAATACATTTTTTCCTTACAATTGTTATAGGAAAACGAAAGTTAGCATTTATGGACATGCTATTGGAAGAGCAACAGAAAAACCCTGAACTTACAGATATTGATATCAGAGAGGAAACTGATACATTTATGTTTGAGGTATTTTATTGATTGAAAACATTTTAACGACATTGCCTTTGAGTTGCTTTATACTAAGGACATTTCTCAGAGCCCATAAAAATGTAATGTATTATATGCTTGCAGGGTCATGACACAACAGCGACTAGTTTGAACTTTACTTTGTTTCTGATGGGCTGCTATCCAGAAATACAGGTACAATGTAATTAGAATAAGGGTTGCATGCTCATTTTAGTTAGACGCATTTACAGTTCACTTTTATTTATGAGATTTCTTATTGTAATTTTGAAAGGCAAAAGTTCAAAATGAACTTGATGAAATATTTGGGAACGATAGAACGCGGACAATAACGTCCAAAGATTTAACACAAATGAAATATTTGGAATGCGTCATCAAAGAATCATTAAGGCTTTACCCTAGTGTCCCATTCATTGAACGTATTCTTGAAAAAGACGTCACCTTAAGTAAGCCGCAACATTTCCACGAACAATTAATATATCGTTCTCATCAAAATAACTTTGTCTCTGAGTTCTCTAACTTCTGGATATTTTTATGTTTAATTGAAGATGATGGGCAAATTCTACCTAGAGGAGTAACAACTTTTCTAGTCATTTTTAAAATGCATAGGCATGCTGACCTTTTTGAAGATCCTCTCGAATTCAAACCTGAAAGATTTTTCCTAGACAATGCTGATAATAAAAGAAGTCCCTTTGCCTACATACCTTTCTCTGCTGGCCCTAGAAATTGCATTGGTAAGTCAAATGAACAAAAAGTATTTAACCATACTCCAATATACTTTCCCTTACCAGATTTTTATGCTACAGGACAAAAATTTGCATTGATGGAAGAAAAGGTAATTTTATCGAACGTCCTGCGAAACTTTACAATAGAGGCTGGGGAAACTCGAGATGACCTAAAACTTTTATCAGAAATGGTCCTACGGTCCCATCATGGAATTAAGATTAAATTAAAGTCTCGATGATTTAATTAAATGTGTAACGTAACCAAAGCTTTAGCCTATAATAAAATGACTATTACGAGTAGTGTATTATTTCATTGTAAAAACGTCCTGTGCACCGTACACCTATAGTTTCATCGGTCTCAGTGATTGCTAGAAAGGAGGCATGATATTTTCGCATAATACTTTAAAACTAAGCTAACTGGTATTGTAAGAGCTATATAATTGATTGAACTATAAATTAACCATTACCATGTCACTTAAGTTCCATCATAGGTATATCTAGTGGCAGTTA
Source organism: Yoshiicerus persimilis (assembly GCA_020352615.2). NCBI lineage: Eukaryota > Metazoa > Arthropoda > Collembola > Entomobryomorpha > Tomoceridae > Yoshiicerus > Yoshiicerus persimilis. The sequence continues at coordinate 24,469,556 of CM036941.2, forward strand.
TTAATCTTGCGTGGCAATAATTTTAGTGTAGCTGTTGAAGGAAATGAACGAAAAACAATTAGCTGTAAATTATTGTCAAGCTTTTACTTTACTTTATTTCTTAATTATTCTTGTCAGAACAACATAAAGATAATACATAATACTAAGCCTAATTAGTAATATTATGTGTTGGAGAAGCCAAGTAAATTAAATATACATAATAATTCAGAGGTTATACACTACAGTCGGGTGGGCCATTAAATACTCTGTCGACTAGCTTCACTGGTGTAAACAAAACTTCTTAGGTTAAGAAAAGAGTCAAAATGACGGATGAGATTCGGATAGGGTTTACTGTGAATATTCCTTGCTAATATCCTGCAGGTTTTTTGTATCTTCTGCCTTGCTGGTTTTGTTGTGTCTTATGTGTGGTTGTAGAATTTTGTGGAACACAACCTTGTATTTTGCCTGCCTCGCGATAAACATCTAGGAAAAGAAGTCCAATGGGTACTTCTTTACAGGTAATTTTTTCAATGCACTTGGTCAGTGCTGAGTGTTTCCTACAAGTTAAACAAACGAAGAATCACTAAAATGACTTGCCCCTTAAAATGTAAAAACTAAATAAATTAAGTCCTTTCTTATTATCCGGCTGATGTAAAAGATAATATGAAATAAGCGTAAATAAATAGCATACTTGCAAATATCACGGTCATCGATGGCCAAGTCCTTGCAAGCTGTCATCCAGTGTTCTCCAGAAGCAGAGCAAACTTCTTCCTTGTTAATGAGTTGGGAAGCTTGCATGGATTTTGCTAAGTTATCTTCACAAAATACCAATCATCAGCTTATGCAATGAAACTATTGTTTTGATTTAAGCCATATCAATTTATTTATTGAACTTATTTACCAGCAAAGCTTCTACCCTGGTCCTTTTTACAGATGGCTTTTATCACTAAATTAAAAGATGACGGGTGTCCTCTGCCATTTGCAGAATTGCATTCTTTCGATTTCAGTATTATAGGCTTCCAGCATTTTCTGAATTCCTTTTCATTTGAACAAGATTTTCTGTAAAATTCTACATAATCAGTGTCCGATGGTACGATTTTAGATAAGCAGGTACTGTATTGTATCTGAAATTCAGAAAAATGGAAAAAAATATTAGTAACTAGAAAATAAAAAGAATAGTAACTGGCAAATTGTGTACCTGTTGTTCTTGAATGACAGAATTAGGATTTGTACATTTACTCAACGAAGAGTAAAATTCAATGAAGTCGGCTAAGTGAAATGTCCGCAATTCGGAAGTACAGCCCACAATAAGGCATCCTAAAACTGACAACACTACTTTGGCAAACATTCTATCCAATTTTAAGTGATCTACCAAAGTAAATATTTTGAAAAGCCTTTTCCCAAATTGTTAGCTATATTGTCGTGATTGAGTAAATGAATCTATTCAGTGACTGTATTCTTGAACGAAGGTTAGGAAACTAATTTAAATGTTATTGCAAGTGACATTTATATACGAATTCATTAGACACCTATCCTTATCAGGATTAGCGTCGCACAAACTGCGGAGACCTACATTTGCATCCTGTTTATGTGGCTGTATTATAGTTACTGGCAAATTCCTTAGTATTTGACCATATTTGTACAATATCGGTAATATTTAAAGATAAACATTTTATTCGTCGAGTTATCTTTCGATGTATACTGTATATACCAGACATTAGGTTATGGATCGTATGGACACTAAATACCAGTGATTGCAACAATTTCACAATTCAAACAAATCTATACCAGTATATACATGTATACATGTCAAAATTAACATAGGTAGACTCTGCAGACTGATATTGAAATTCTATTGTTTAAATTGTTTAAATAATCATGCTTTTGCAAATACAGGGAAACAGCAAAACAAGTTTCATGCATCGCTTGATTTGGTTATCCTTTTATTAGTGTGCTAAACAGCGGAATAGTGAATAAAAAGCTCTATACACACACTCTTCTCTCTTCTGCTATCATCACCAACGACTACTTTTAATAGCTTTAATTCATGTTCTCGTTCTCACTTCAATATGTTAGTGTGAGTTAAGTGTAGTATTTGTATGGGGACTAGAGCAAAATAAAATTAGAAGTGATATGTTAGACTTTATCTGTAAACATAGTTGTGGTGCTTTGAGTCGTACATTGTATATTTAAGCTATGTAATATGTCCTCAATTATGGTGTCAACTCGGAAATGAATTAAAATGAAATCGATGCCAATCGTTTAGGTCCATGCAAAACACTTTCACAAACTTTCATTTCAGTAAATAAAGCTATCTTTTCTGCATCTTCATTTGTGTTTTTCTATGTATTCGATTGTGATTTTCAGAGTGATATAAATTAACGGAATTAGTAATGCAGTTGCACATTGCAAATCATCCTCACTGTTGGCAGTAATTTTAGCATGCATATAGTACATTGCTTAAGTGTCTATTTTTCAGGTCTTATGGACCAGAAAAGATTAACCAGAAAATAATATGTATTCTAATATGTAGTCTGCAGTACAGGAAATATGCGGAGAGCAGGATTTTGCATATTTATTGCAAAATCAGCAAAATCATTTTTCTGTACACCCCGAAAGACACGGGGAAGATTCGCAACTCGCAAGTTTTGGTTGTGCCGCTACTATACAGTGCGTGAACCACGGCTCTGCCAAATACCGCGAGAGATAACCTGAAATGTCTCTTAAACACATGGTGTGTTAAAAATTTGTCTTATCCGGATTGTTATCTTTAAACAGTTTTAGTGCAAAATATGCCAAAGTAAAGTTATAAGTATATATGTGTGGTGAAAACTAAATAAAATTGATATTTTTAGCAATTAGGCGAATTGAAAATGGACACGGAAACTTCTGAACAGTCATTATCTGTAAGGAATTTCATTGCGGCTCGTATTCAAGAAATAAAATCTTTGTCAAGCCAAATAGGTATACCAAAACACTTTTTGTAGTAACAGTTAATCAGTTATTTTAAAATGAATAGTTAACCCTGGTTTTACTAGTTATATAATTTAATTTCATTATATATTAATATATCCTCACGTTCGGTTTCACAGCGGCGACAGCAACTCCGGAAAGTAAAGGTTTGGCTTTTCAACATGTACCTAAACATATGCGTAGAAGAGCAGTAAGCCACAATCCCAAACGACTCCCTAAAAGACTCCGAGATAAACATTTGCATCAGGTAATTAAAAGCAGTGGAGCAGTTATTAAGAAATGCAAAATTCCTAGCAGAAAATACAGAAGAAGGAAGTCCAATTTGCTGTCAGAGTACAACAGAAGACAAAGAAATTCTTCATGGATGGAAACACATATTTGGCACGCCAAAAGGTGAGTTACGACTTTCTTCCAGTAACAAAAATGTAATGCAATTGCAGTGAATATATGACACTCCAAATTAAATAGGGATTGTAAATTGTAAAATCTATAATTTATTTACCTTTCAATTACTAATTAATAGGTTTCACATGAAAGAAAAATGGCAGTGGAAAATTCCCATTTCACCGTGCGACAAGGGATATCGTTCGTTATACAAAGGTTACAGAGACCATTGTGTAATGCAAGATTTTTCATTTTACTCATTTCTGGAACTCTCCGGTCCACATATAACTCAGAGGTTTCAAGAGAAGTTTGAAAACAGCAAAGTTTGCTACAAAATGTACGAAAACGGACAGAAGGAAGGGAAAATATTTTTTTACAAAGATGATAATACTAAATACATTGGACAAGTTCAATTTATTTCGTTAGAAAATTCGCTTATCATTTGGGTTCATCCGTCTTTCAAAGAAGAAATCATTGAAGAAATTGTATCACAATTTGATCTTTGTGCCACCAAAAGTTGGTGTTCTACTCCCATGGACGTCGATGCAAAAGAATGTGACAATTCGAGCTTGGACTCCAAAGAATACAAAGCTAACATAGACTCCATAAAGCTTCTTCCTAAGGAACTGAATAAGCCAAGACTGTATAAAACCGAAAATGTTTGTTTAACAGACCTAGGGGGAGCATTAAATAGAATCCGACTTTATGGTCCAAAATCTCTATCCGTTTTGAAAAGGGTTCTTCAACCGACAGTTTTAGAAGTACGAGACAATGAAAATGATACATGGTGGGAACAATGGTATAGGAATTCTAGGGAAACTTTAGTGCAGCAAAAAGAATTGTGGGACTCATTAAAATCTATTCACGAAGTGCCTTGGAATAGTGTAATTCCGCTTACTGTTAGAGACCCCAGAATTTTTCTCCCTGAACACAGAACAAATGTTAATGAAATGGAAGGTACGGAAGACTTTGAAGAAAAATTTAAGAGATATCTGGTTACAAGTCCTCTTTGGGACAGAGAGGTAAGGGAAAGGGTGGTTATGGACAAACTTCAAGACTCGGAACTCTCAAAACATAGGTCTGAACTTCTAATTCCAGGTTAATTTACCTTTAGTTCTTCCAGTATTTCTGTATACAATAATTCCACAGTAACACACAGTATTTGTAAAAAAGAATTTGGAAATTTCTGTAATATTAATGCTTTTATTTCTAGGTTCGGAACTAAATTTGGAATGGAAAGAAAACCAAGTTCCAGTCATTGTTATTTACCAATCAACAGGTTGGGATTTAATTATTCCTGCTGGTTGGGCTATGTCATTTTGGGTTTCATTGTCTTACAGGTAGGCTGTATTTTTTATTTTAAAAATTCAGTATTTTAAGTTTTTTATTTTTCGGTGCAGCTAAAGTCTAAAATTTTGAATTTTATTCCTAAATTTTTCAGTTGTGTAAGGGCGTGTGGCTTACGAGATTCAATTCATTTTTCCTTCGAACAAGGATCTATACATGCTCCAGACTTCTTATCGCCCGACTCAAATGCGGGAGCTATGGAAGAATCATTAGTTGGAAGAGAAAACCGGGAGAAATACTTTCGATATCCTCCTGCAAAAAGATCCAATTTCATAAAATTAAGATGCCCTTTTCCCTTTGAAGTAGACTGGAAAATACTTGTTAACTTATGGACAACAGAAATTTGTGATAATCAAAATATAAGTGTCATTAGAGATCCGATTACTCTAAGTTGCCTTGATAAATCAGTTCGAAAGCACAATGAAATGTTTCTCCCACCAGAAATAAGTGATGACCTTGTTGGTGTCAAAGTTATCGTAGAAGGTAAAGGGACTATCCAAGAAGGAGCTGTTATATGTATACCTCTTGATACTGATTTTTCTGATAATAATGTATGCACGGAGCCAATGAGCGAAGACATTAACGATGAAAAACGATCGTCCTTGAAAAAAAACCACGAAAAGATAATGGCATTTTTGAGAAAGAAACGCAAAAAGCATAGAGAAAGTGGCCGTTCTGAAGAATTTGATTCCACGAAAATATCTAAAACTTTTAATAATACAATGGAGAAACTGTGGCTTCCTGACGCGCAAACCTGTTTACGAGAAATGAGTAGAAAACCAATTGGAATTGTTACAATTGGTGGTGAAACTTATTCTATTGGAAAATGTTCTGGTTTAGGATTTTGTTCTTATAAAGGAATCAAGGACTTTATACAGAGCAGCAATTGTAATTTTGTTTTAGTAAGAAATTGTCGAAGCACTTTGGAATATAGAAAAGCTTCATTACATATTTGTAAGTTATAGTTTTGCAATTGATGTGTATTTTCTAAAATTCTTCCAAACTTTGTCATTTTTCTCTCACATGTCATTTTCAGTTGTTACTGATAATGCGTCAAAGTCAAATACGTCTTTCAGATCTCTGTAATAAATACAAAGTTTATTAAATTACAATTACATACTGTATTTATTGCAATAGTCAATAGTCCCCTCGATGTAATATTTTTTTGAAGCACACTTTCTGCTGAAAAATATCTAAGTAATTCCCAGTTCCCAGTGGAAAACGGAACTATTTCGAATGTATGCACAATGTTTGTTAAGATTTGAAAGGAAAGATACGACTTACTGCAAAACCATCACAAATTGAGCTGAAGAAAGCGGTAGCTTTTGTAGAATATTCGGATACGTATCTGTATTAAATGTGAGCGATGCACTGTGAATATCGAGATGATCTTCAATAACAATTGAGAAATTTTGCATATCGATCAGCGTATTTTTAAAAATTTCATCGTATGTTTTAGTATTTTGCAGTGCAAAATTATATCGACAAAATTCATAGCACGCATGAATGGTTTTTAAAATTTCTTTAACATATAGTTTCAATGTTTTTGCGGATAACGTTAGCAAATCCAGCTTGTCCAGAATTATTTTCGCTAAAATACAGTCACTTTCAGAATTTTGGTCAAGTTTCGTTGCCTTATCCAAGTGGACAGACTTGCCTTTGAGTTTACTTAGTAATGGTAGCACTGAATGAATCACTAGTTCTACGTAGTCCAATATTCCATGAAGATGCTTAATTTGGTTTTTGGGCTGCAATAGGTCGAATGCGTGCCAAATTGAATCTGATGAGTTTGTTGATGAGTAGAGTATTCTAAGGGTTGGTGGCTGCATCAAATCCGAATCCCAAGCTCTGGCTGATTTATATTGGTTGAACTTTTTCATTTTCGCCATCTCTTCTTTTCGTTGTCGGAATTTTCCTGCTTCTCTCTCCAAAGGAACTTGAAACGAGTTAGAATCCAGAAGCCTTACAATATGTGTTGCAGAATCTCGTAAATTTCCCACTTTCGTCATAATTGCTACAGTGTCACCCCACATTTGAATAGTTAGGCTAACAATACTACCAAAGCGATCCCAAAACATCTGGTCACTTGAGCCGACGTGATAAAAACAGTAAGAACACATCCACACATAAAGCCCCACGATTGTTTTCCCCTTTATTAAGTTACTTAACCTTCCATCCATTTTTACTGAATAGTGGTTACTAAATGTTAATTCCAATATCACGTTTTTTATCTCATCTGTCATTTCACTTATTGCTTTCACTGGGTAAGTTAGCTTCTGGTATTTTGACATGAGATCTTTAGATTTGCTTGACTGAGAAAGGTAAATATTTTAGTTGGTCTGTGAAGCTAAAGCACAAATACCGTGTTTTAAATTCAAATTATTTTTTAGTGTTTTTGTTTTACTTTACTTTCCTCCGTCATAATGATTTCTTTTAGTTCTTCCATAGTTATGTCTGTGCGTAAGCATATCCTGATTTAAATTCATAGTATTTTAAATTAAACAAGTAAATATAATCTCCTACCGCACCGCAAAAGAATTTGGGGCCCCAAACTACCCAGAATGGAATGCAAATAAATCATGTTAACTCACGGTCGCATTTCCTCTTTGGCACCTAAGCAAAAGAATTTTTGAAAGTTTGTCTTCAATTTCTCCCAGCAGTTCTTTCCTTCATTTTGCCTCCTGTTGGGATTAGTAAACATACACGTATTTTGTTCGTTCTTTTCAATCAAAAATATTTTATAGTGAGAATATACTAACTTTATGATTTCCTCTTCCCCCAAAGGTACAAGATGTGATATTTCTACAGCTTCAGTTTCAAAAGGATGATTAGAACTAATAGCATCTAATTTTGCCATCACTTGTCAAGTCAATTATCTTACTTTTGGAATTATTTCTTTTTTCATTTCAATGAAATTAGAAATTAGTGATGCAGCCTACACTAAGATTTAGCAATAATTTCGTATAATAAAAGTCATTTTCATCTTTTCTTTCGGGTCAGTTTTAGTGTTTTTGTATTGAGTTGGTTGGCATGTGAAATGGTAACATTACATCTAGTTTTCTCTCTTGTGTGTTTCTACACACATCTTTGTATGAACATGAACAAAAATAAAAAGTCCAACACAATAATTTTTCAAGTTCAATAGAGTTCATACAAAATAAAAATTTTAATTATCTTCACTATGCTACATTTTATAGAACTGCTTAACCTATATTTAATACATAATAATATTAAGTGATTCCCATTTTCACTTAGGAGCGTTTTTATCTAGTGTTCAATTTATTACGAGGAAGAGGATTGAGTGAAGACTTTTAGCTGGCTTTGTCTTCGTAGTTTATGTACGCTCCCTTATTCACTACTAAGCAAACTAATACAGTATTGATTTTTATCTGTGTCTCATATAGTAATCAATTGCTGTGGAGAAGGCTGCAAAGCCAGCAGCACCAAATAATCCGGCTTTAATTCCAGCTAAAATAAGTTTTCATTAAATTGTCAGAATTTGCCTCGCAGATCTCTTGTAAATACTGAATATCAAAAATAATGGCAATATATAAAGCTTAAAGCATCACCTCTTAATCCAATCATTCCTCCAGTTATTCCTCCTGCACTTGTCCCATTTTTCCAGTCACTCTTTGCACGATACTATAAAGATATTATAATCAAATACATTACGTACTTATCATGTAAACTTGGTAAACAAAAGTAATAGGTAATTGAAAATTAATTATTGTAGTTCGGATTATTTACACTTTCAATGGCGCATTCCACGGATGCAAATACAGCTCCAATAATAGCAAAATTTTTAGCATGACTCATAGTGGTTATTTTCATTTCCCTAAAAACTTGACGGGCTGTTTGTTGTTGAGCATCGGGCCCTGTTATCGTTGGATTCACACTCGCAGAAAATAACCCAATGACACCTCCAAGTCCATAACCTATACAACATCACAAGGTTTTATGATTAAGCAATTTAGTTTTACTAAAGACATATTATTGTCAGTGATGTCTTTATAAGGATAATAAACCAGTGTATTTCTGGAACCGGTTGACCGATTGACCCTATCTTCAAACTTTCAGTGCATTTGCATTCACATATAAAGTATCTGACGATATTAATTTAAAGAGTGTAACAATAAAGTTGTATATGAGTAGCTTACCCAGGACACAACTCATGACGGATTTGAACAGACAACTTTCGAAGGCCGCTTCTACCATTTTTTCTTCGTTTGTTTTTATAACTACCGGGCCATACGTTCTAGGAATAATGATATTTTCACGAATCTTTGGCTCTGAGCTCATAAGAGCAAACATGACCTTTTGAACCTCTTCTGGAGAAAGTAGGATTCTTCCATCTGATGTTTTCTGTGACATTTTGTTCTCCTTATTTGTTGAGGATGATGAAATGCCGTAATTTCCTGGAAAAGTATTCCATAATTAGGATTTTGTATAGTCCTATACAAATACAGCTAAAAATAATTTCCATATTTTATGGTGTCATTTTTGGTAATCCTTAAAATTGTTCGGTCACTTGAGAGAGAAATAAATCTATTCAGTCTGTAAACCGCCTATGCTTAACCAAATAAAATCTGTCTTACATTTTTACACACATTACATACATTTTTGTCCACAGTCTACACTTACACACTACTTTTTCAGCATCCACACTGACTTCCACACTGAGTTCAAATTCCAATGAATCTGGCGCAAATGTAATGTTTTCAACGTATCCATAGTCACTGTCACTGATGTGACCATAGTCCACTAAAAATCGATACTCTCACAAACCATAACACTTAGGATGTACACCACAGAAACTTCTATTTCTATAAGAGCGACAGTTACTAAACCCAGAAATCAGTTTGTAAAACCGACTGCCATAGCTTAATAAATATTTACATTTAAGTTTTCAAATTAACTTCTGTTTAGCAAAATCTAACACTTCAAAATAATGGCAGACGAAGTTCTTAATAAAGGAGGTTTATACCTTGACGAGATGACTAAACGGCTTCGGGTTCTCCACCCAGATAATCACCAGTTAACGCATGAGCTCGTATCTCAGTGTGAAGAATATCTGAAAAGTAAGTTTTAACGAAACAAGTTACTATCCATTTTAAAAACATGTGTTGTGTGCATAAGTGCTTATTAAGTAGACTAATTTTGAAGTGACTGAATACCTCTGTCTCTGTCCTTGGAGAGATTTTCTGCTGATGAAATTAAAATCACCCAACAAAGAGTGAAACTACGGTCCTAAAACAGTTTCAAATAAAATGACACAATATTCCAACCTGCAAAATATGAGAATGAAAATGTATTAGAAAATCAAATGTAAAGGAAATGCAGAGTTCTGCATAAAATTAAATTGAATCGTAGTTACTATCCCACCATGTATTCCATTCCGTGTTTCGCGTGATGAAGATCAAAGTGGCAAAGTGCCCCATTATGCCACTTTGTGTCTCATATATGAGTTACTGCTTAAAAACTATTTCTCTAAGAAATTTTGACTTCTGCACACCGTAATCTGTGTTATAATGATATACTATTTGCAAATCTGTGATTACTACCCAACTTAATTGTCTCCCAAATCCAAATACACTTTTTTTGTCCTAATCCAAATTACCGTTTCTTTTTTATTTAGGCACACGTGTATTCCAACAAAATGCACATGGCTTTATCGATTTACTAAGATCAATGTCGGAAAGTACTGACCGAGAGCGTTTAGAAGTGATTGGAAAAAGAAGTCGACTATTGATGGAAACTTCGGAGAGAAATGCAGCTCATGAAAGGATGGAAGCGATTTTGGCTGAGAAAGAAGCGCAATTAGAAAGACTTAAAGAATATCATGATTCTCTTCGCAGATTCGAACAAGAGCAAGAAGAAACCATTCTTTGGCTAACCAAGAAATAATTTTTGCAGCTTTAGCTAAATGCTAATTAGCCATTCTTTTGTTTTCATATAATTTAAGTTTCTGCTTATGCCCAATAAAAACAAACCATGCTAGTATTAAACCTAGAAGTAATTACCGAAGAAGAACTACCGTACCGAACTATACAGAGTATAAAATTCTATGTACATTAGATAAATGATGTATCATAATCATAATCTGAATCTGAGAAATGTGAGAAAGATATTTAGACAATCTACTTTTACACAGAAGTTTCTTTTATTAAAAGATTTTATTGCAGTCTTAAAATAACTATTTGTGTACTTACAAAAAATTAATCTGGTAATTTTTAGGCTTAATTTTGTTGATCTGATTTTTGAATGTAATGTGTAACTGTAACCTTATAATATAATCACTACCTGTATCTTTACATGCATTCGTCATAACTATTAATTTATTTTCGCATTGTAAATTATAATACTTGTGTAGAGTAATCTACAACTACAACTATCCTTTAGGGCTGTAACTGTCTAGTCTAGTCTGTAACAGCTACTTAGACTCCTCATGTTCATATAATCATGTAATTTTCATTCTGGGTGGACTGCTCGACCCAGAATGCAACTCTAGAAACAGATTGAAAAAGAAATATATATTACATATCTTCATAAAAGCACGTATTTATAAATGACAATGGTTAATAAATTCGGGCTAAAGTAGGTCGGATAAAAACATTATTGAATTTTTTTACTTTCTCATATGAGTGGACTCTTATTCATATGAACACAATAATGACAGAAGCTATTGAACCAAAATTAACTTGTGGTCTAAAATTATCTAGGTGATATTATTGTACTTTGTGTACATTGCATGCAACATTACACTCTCTAAATCAAATGTTGACCTTATTTGCAAAAATGGTTCTTGAATATTGTTTTTCTTTTTCTATCTAATATTGTCACTTCGTTTATGCTTCAATGAAGTAGTAGAAATTAAAGTCGGGGCACCATGATTTTGCTAATCCTATTCAGCCAGATAGCAGTTTCAGTTGCTCAGGAATATTCCTTTTGTTCGGAAAATAGTTTGTATTCCTTCACAGCTCAATTGTGTCCTGGAGGGGTTTTATTGAAAGAAGCCATAAAAATTGACGAACCCTGTTTTTGTTTTGGAGCTGAGTAAGTTGTTTATACTATCTTATTTTCAGCACAAATAAGCTAGTGGATGCTAATTTGAAGTAATTGCCTGCCACAATAATATTATTACTTCTATCTTGATTTCTAAATAATAGTTTGAAGATACATGAGGATTGTAAGAATGAGGGAATACTGAAAACAGCCACATTTCCCGGTTGTCTAGCTCCATTAATCCAGCCATCTGATAAATGGTCTGGAAAAGTAAGTGCAACTAACTAAATAACTAGTCATCTTTAGATATGCATTTGGATGAATCATAAATAATTTAATTGTATACAAGAATGTAAAGCATGCATAAGTTATACCAATTCTTTTCTTTTAAAGGCAAAGTTTTTGCTTCCTTCCGAAAATTTTACACAAACCAAGACTGGAGAGTTTGGTACAAAATCATTATGTAAAGTATAACTTAGATGTGTACTGATTTATGCATGAACAGAATTTTGTTCCTATACAACAAATTCTTTTTATTAGAATTTTGCCCGAAAATTCGAGATTCATGTACACGACTGGATAAAGGAACTTTAACCGGTCCTGATTTATTTAACGAAGTTTCAAGTGACGACATGTATCAATTAAGGCGAATTCGACAAAATAATGGAACACGCTGTTCAGTATTTGATGGAAAAGATTGTGTGGATGACAAAACACAAATAATTAAGGATAATGTAGAAATACTAACTTATATCCAGAAGTCTGAGAGACTCTTTGTAATTAGTAATGTCTTTCGACTGCTGAAAATCTCAGTTGAAGTTTTTAAAGTCTTGGCTCCCGAATGGATGATTCCTGATACCACTATGGATAATATCTTCAATATTTTTCATTTAAAATACAAGGATTTAGACAGCATTCGAACTGATAAGCACCTAAGAGAAGAGAAGTTCATAGAACTCAAGCATAAATTGGAAAAATGTCTTACTAACACTAGAGAATTGATGTTTGTGGAAGACAAATCTACATGCCCACCTAAGGTGAATTTTTAGCTTTCAATACAAGTCAGCAACATTTAATTTTCATGCATGTATATTTTGAGTTCTGTATTTATTTTGTAGGTGGGTCCGCTTGTACACTTAAATGAAGAATTGGGTCAATCAGAAACATTGGATACAGTTATACCTGATGATCGAAAATATATAAAAGACCAAGAAGACTTACTTATTGGTGTAATATGGAAAGTTGTGGATGCGATTCACAAAAACTGCTTTTTATACAACCATTACTTCTTTACCAATTTGGAAGAACTTTTCTTAGATCCTTCTGTTCAGGACAAACAGTGAGTTTTTATACTTATTCTTAAAACTCAGAATTTCAGCATTCATTACTTATTTTAATTTTTCAAAAGTTACAATACTGGTGGATATGGAACTTTGCTCTACACCGGGATAGTTGACCACGATGACTTACAAGTTTTCATGGAAAATGTTGACAAGATCGATGCTGCTGTCCATGCTATTGCGAAGGATAAAACCTATTTCAAAAAGCCAAAACGGGATGTGGTGAAGAGTAGTTCTCGTATTCGTTTGAAAAGAAGTACTGAAACTAAGTTTATAGAAATCTGGGGGGGTCGAGCTTACTGCTTTTTACAGAAAAAAAGCATCGCTACATTCGCTGATGATCCAAAACTAAAGAAAGTATGCGATGATAAATTAGTTGAGGAAAAGTCTCATTGCATGCCATATCCTATTACAGGGGATGCATTGAAGAATGTATCCCTCACATGTCCACAAAATGGGCTTGTAATGAAAAATGGATTTTTTCGTATGGAAAATAATGTCCCTGAAAGTTGCTGTTACAATCCCATTAACTGTGTAAAGAAAGACACATGTGCTGAAGAATGCAAAAGCTTTTGCGAAACAATGAAAGCCCAGCTTTTATCATCAGAAAACCTAATGTGTAAATGTACACACAGTCAAGAATTTCTAAAATCCATGCATGATTGATGGTCAATAACGTATTAAAATAAAATTGTTTGCAAAATGTATTTAAAACAAATCATTTACAAAGCATTTTATGTCTCACTGAAATATGGAGCATTTTTGAGCATTGAGCATTATAGATAAGAGATAAAATGTTTTTGAACAAATATGGAATGCACAAATTGTAGGGCACAGATAATGCTAACGACTAGCGACTATAAAATAAACATTAAAATAAAATATTAAAATAAATTACAAAACAAAAATTTTAACACTATAAGATAAACTCAAATATCAAAACACCCCAAGTATGCATCGAACAACGCGCCTAATTTGAAGTAGGAATTATCGGAAGGCCAACGCGGGATATCAAAATATGTAACGAAAACGAATAAGGTAAATACTGTAAAGTCGTAAAGTACTGTAGAAGTAACTACATAACTATTTTGCTAATAATAATATAACTTCACAACAGCTGTTGTCTATTGTCTTCCATTTAAGTGGGTGTGATTGAAAGGATAGACATCAGTAACAATATTATACCCATTGCCCTTATTTGGTCTTATTATATGGATATCGTAATCGTATACACAAAATGTACAAATTGAAGTGCTAAAAGCCTAAAATTATTTTGCAACTTCACGGATTTTTAAATTACTTCCACATTCAATTCAGTTTGGACGTTGTGAGTATTAACTTACCGTTTTTATACGCTTTGATAAATACCTCTGAAAGTTTCACTGTAACAGTATCTCTCTTTTTAAGGACTGGACTAATAGATAAGAAAGTTCCGTTTTCTTAATAATTTCCATCTATTAAGGTGACTTACCAGACAAACATTTTTTACTTTGTTTAGACGCATTTTTATTAAAAGATCATATATGCAAAAGGTATCCATAAGCTTAAAAATAATAATTTCGGATTAGTCCACCTAATTCAAAAAACTTCAATCAGTTCCTTTCATGCTTTCATATAGTTGCTCGACAGATTTTTTGACAATTACTGGCTTCGTTAAAGGAACTAATTTTGTGTTTTTATTGTTTTAGGTAGACAATGTCTGATCACGATGCTACCTCCGGACGGTGTAGCCCTCCTTTGTTCGCTATTAGCGAAGATAGTTCAACAGACGCCGATATCGACGAAAGCAATGATTCTACTATCATCGATTCAATTTATTTTCCAGAGAATGATAATTCTGCCGAAAGTTCATCTTCACATTCTACTTATCCGTCTGAATTTAGTGTGACAAATTCATCCACATATTCAAATTTTATTATTGGGGATGAAAATGGCACTCCTTCCGAAGAATCTGTATCCAATCTCTCAGAACAAGAACAAGAGACTTCTGAAGAATTTAATAACGACACAAGTGAAAGTCTGTATTCCAGTTCTCAGGTCAGAATTAACGAAAGTCATCAAAGTCAGTCGGGCGCTAGAAAGAGAGCTGGAGATAGTAGTTCACAAACAACTGCTCGAAAAGTTTCTCGCGTTGCTGGAGATGATCAAATTCCTTCAACGTCACGCGCAGCACTTTGCCAAGGTAAACCAAATCAATAATTACAGGTGTATCAGGGGTGGCAAGGTGGCATATGGCATATTTACTATTACATTATATGGAAGTTTTTAAATACCTAACACCGATTTGCTCATTTTTAGATTCAAACATTCCGATTGTAAAAAGTGTTGACAGCGAAGAAGAAGGAGAGGAAACTATAAATTGTTCAATATGTATGGAACCGTACACAAACTCAGGACCACACAGAATTTGCTGCTTGAAGTGTGGACATATATTTGGACATTCTTGTATACAACGCTGGTTAGCTGGTCAAAAATCTTGCCCTCTCTGTAATTCTAAAGCGTTGATGGGTGATATTCGTCTATTATTCACGAAAAATTTAATAGCTCTTGATAGTGCCGAATTGCAAAGAACAAAGAATGAATTAGAAATAGTAAAAGTGTCAAAGGAAAAGCTAAATTATGAGTAAGATTTAATTTTTATAATTTATACATTTTTTCATTGCAGAAATTATATAAAGTAAGTAAAGTACTGAATTTACGACATGGTATTTTTTTCAACAGACTTAACAGGGTGAAACTTTCTTTGGAACTAAAAGAAAAGGAATTGCAAGCCTTAAAAAGTAAACAGTGTCTCTTAGACGATCCAAATTTCGAAGCAAAAAACGAAGGAACTTGGGATGGAGATTGTAATATAAATACTAAATGCGTTGCAAATGTTGGTTATGAAAAGAATGCTGGTTTTCGTGTTGGGGCTTATTGCTCTGAGTCTGGAGCATTAGTAGTTTCACAGGCAATTGGAAACCCCCTATATCCAAGTGAGTCTTAATTTCCTAATATTTTGACTAAATTTGGTGGTTTAAAACCCATTGTTCGTTTGATACAGGTGGCGCATTTGGAATTAGAACTATTAAAATGTACGATACGAAGTTTAGCTTTACAAAATCAGTACTTCACCAGCGACAGATCAGAGATTTATGTTTTGCCAAATACACAGATAATACCGTCCTTACTTGTGGAATTGATCGCAAAGCAGTTTTGAGTAACATCGAGCAAAAAGTGGTTATCCATACTTTTAATGTACAAGAAGCGTTGTGGTCGTGTGCCTGGGATTCTGTGAATCCTAATATATTTTACGTCGGCACAGGAAATGGAAGAATACTTTCTTATGATGTTAGATCTCCTAAAGAAGTTCATAATTTGTTACATTCGCCTCTAGATACTAGTCCTGTGGCTAGGATGGTTTTCACCGACAAAGAAGCTAATTATACGAAGTAAATTTAACTTTAAATCTTTTAACTATACTTACTATTATTAGTAATTTTATGTAATTCTGGCTGTATCAAAATAGCAATGGCAAGAAAATTAATGGTCTTCTCATTCAACACTTGAATTCGGTATGGTATTGTCAAGTTGACAACAACTCTTGCGAACAATACCAAAGACTTCCTTTGGAGGGTGCGTTTACAAACATGGATTATGATTCAAAGACACAACTACTGCTGCTCACAACAAGAGCATCTTCAGCCACAAAAGAAATTGTTAATTTGCAAAACGTTTATCAGTTAAGTCGATGTTCAAAATCCGGTGACAGTGACAGTCTTGTTACTTTGGAACCAATTCGGACTGCTGAGGTAACAACAACCGATAATAACTTAGTTTAAAACAACTTATTTAACCCTGTGTATGATTGATGAATGATTGGAATTCTCCCATGTAAATTCTCTTCAAAAAATTAGTACAATATTACAATTAGAATCTATACATGCTTCAGTTTGTGCTTTAAAAAGGACTTGGTGGTCATCCGTTCACTGAAATGAGTTTTGTTTTATGTTCTTACAGTTACCGAGGAAAAATCAAGTATTCATGACGAGGTCCAAGATATGGAACCCTTATGAAGACAAGGTTCCAGCAGCTGTAGCTACAGACTGGTCAGAAAAAGAAGAGGCGCTCTGGTTTCCAACTACTAATAAAATGTCTCTACACGGCAAATATTCGGGAGATATTGTAGTTGACTTTGTTCCTATTAGTCGTGGAGACAAGGAATTCGTAGTTAGTGCTACCTCAGATAGAATTAGGCTAATTGCCTTGGAAAGAGTTAAATCCAAATAACTCTGTGCTCCCACCCTGCTCCTGTTTACAAATCTTTCATTAGGATATTAAATAGTTAACAAGTTTCTGACTAATTGCTTAAAATCGTATTTAAAAATTTCTTTATACAAATAAAGTTTTTACTGAAAAATAACTTTCCATATAAATAAGCATTCCTGTAAAAAATATATAACAAACTGTTTTTTTAGAAAAATTGGGTGCTTAAATGGTGTGTGGTGTCTGAGAGTTATAATACTATTGTAAGTAAGACTGATTAGTTAATACAAGCTTTCAAGTTTTCTGCCTTAAATGCCCTTTAAAATGTGAACTATAGCTTGTGATCATCACTAAAATAATACCAAGAGTGAGCATAAGGTCTAATTTATTCAGGACATTCTTTCATAGTTTTTAATTGTATACTTTTACTGTAACTTTTTTATATTCTGTACTATAATTATTAGACTTTAATGGTATTGTACATCTGTACATCTATTCAGTAATCTTGAGTAGGTTTTTTATTCTGTGAAGGTGAGTAAAGAGGACTTAAAGCTAACGTTAAGCTGTATTACTGCTATAATGCGTCGCAATTTTGTTGTGTCTACTCTAGAATAAAATGAAAATTGACTTATAATGTACCTGATTTGTCTTATGTTAATCAGTTAGCATATTGCTAGTAAGTACTACTAATAATAATAATCCATTGGATATGTATTGCATAAAAACCTCTTTTCCTCTAATAAAGTATGCCCTTCTTTAATGTCCACAGAATGACTGTCTACACAAACCTTCACAAGCAATGTTTTCGTTTCGGGAAAAGTAATTTCTTAAAAATGAGAATTTTAAATTCTATGTCCATTATCAATTTCAAATCATTCTAGCAGGTTTCTGTGAGTGGGTTTTGACGAAATGAGTAACAAATGAATTCTCTGAAAATCATTCTTTTATTCTCATTTGCTTACTGGGTCTGGATTTAGATAACAATAACAGCTTACCATTAGTTAATGAGATCAACCAACTACATGAGGAGAAGGGTTGATAAAGAAAGCATTATTGAAATTGAAACCAAACCAAACTGTCCACTGCTGGCCATAACATTATCAAGAAATTATGTTGAAGCAAATGGTAAATTTGAATGTGTTCCAATTTCAAATTCTTGTTATATTCCCATAAACTCACTCACAAATTCCAAATTCTTATTTCATCTTGATTGTTGATGTATTACATTACAGTAATTAAGTTTCCTATAGACAGAGGGTCAGTCATGAATTTAACTTTGGGCCAAGTAGTGTTAACACTGATAAGTGATAACAGTTCCGACCAGGTTATTTAAAGCAAGTTAGTTATTAGATGACCGGAAAATATTAGGCCCTACGGTTGCATATATGGCTTCTACAGTACACTGCCAATAATAAAGATAGCCTGGTTAAGGGAAAACGGTAAACAGCAATTCTCCTTATCATGCCAACATTACATTAGCCTCGTTTGTATTTAGGTTAGAGAGTAAAACCACACAAGTAAATTACGAATTTTATTAAGAGGTGAAGACAGTGAAATAGGTAATACAGTATTTACTGAAGCAGTTCCACAGTGCCAATATTATAGCGTGAGAACCTCACCTTCGTTGTCATTCTGTCATGGCATTTTCATGTTTTAAAGGAAGCAGATCCAGATATTTTTGTTCACAATCTCAGGAACTCCAAGTTGATCCACTGGAGTACAAAAGCCATCATCCTTTCTTGCATTACCAGGATTTAGAATTAGATCCACGAAATCGTTTTAATAATTCTATCTCTTCTAGCGCGACGAAAATATACTCAGAGTGTTCTAATTTTAGCAATAATTATACAAAATCTGCAATCGACCAAAAAATTCCCGTATTTACAAGAACTTCGACAATGTGTCCAAGTATTATTCATTTAATAATTTTAATAGTACATAGTTTATTTAGTTTTACTGTAACTTTAACTTTATTACATTTTACATAATTTTCACTTAAATTGGAAAAATCCTATTTTTATCAGTATAACATATTTAACCGTATACCTATAATAATAATTTCCTTTTCAGTTGATAGAGATATATGGGGTTTCAGTAGCTCTTTCATAAACCGTGGAACGGAGATGCCTGAAAGAAATTTTATTGCAAATGAAAATGTAAATATTTCCCGAGCTGAAGTTAGGAACTCAGAATATTTGCACAAAAATTCAACTTTCGTTATTGGTGAAGCCATGGACCAAGATGACTTTAAAAAAGTTATTACAACGCAAAATCTGGATTCTGATGGTAAGGAGTAAGGGTTAAGATACGATTGTCGCTAAATAAAATATTTTCATCATTTCACATTTCTCATTATAAGTCTTCTTTATAGCTTACATAAAGGATCTTTTTAGATTTCCTATATAATGCATTATTAATTATATATAGGTGGCCAAAGAGCTGGAAAAAGGAAAATGTCAGAGTCGACAGGTAATTCAGTTTCCTGCTCAAAGAGAGCATTATTTGAATAATACTCGACATTTAACAGGTTTAATCAAATGGTAAATGTATGTATAGTACATGTAATTTGTAAGAATACGCTACACTTGCAGAATAGTGGAAACCGGAAATAAAAGTGCCTAAGTGCTTACTAGTTTATAACATCAACAACTTCGATTCCACCTTTTTTAAGTCTCCATCAAAATTCAAATGTCGAAAATTTTCATGTAATAAGAGTAAGCCAACAAAATGTTGGAGGTTAAACGGTTTTCCATTGTATACAGCGATTGACGCTCGACGCTTCTCAGTATGACTAATCAAATCTACTGTCTAATATGCATTGATATACTTTTTTACCTCATTATTACTTCATTACTGGTGTAGATTATGAAAACAATATTTTCTAACATTCATGTCTACTGTCTAACATTCGTATCTAACATTCATGTTTTGTTTATCAAAAGAATGTTTGTATACTACTCTTAAGCTGGCAACAATTCTCAACTTTCTCTATACATAATGCTATGTTTTATCTTTCTTAATGTCGATTTGTTCTTATCTGCTTAGCTTGCCTAATAAATAATAAACCGTTGCAAAACGGGCGTAAAGAAATATCGGCATGTGGGTTTATAAAATAAATCATCATGGTTTGATTATCAGATCATCATGGTTTGATTATCAGATCATCATGGTTTGATTATCAGATCATCATGGTTTGATTATCAGATCATCATGGTTTGACTATCAGATCATCATGGTTTGATTATCAGATCATCATGGTTTGATTATCAGATCATCATGGTTTGATTATCAGATCATCATGGTTTGATTATCAGATCATCATGGTTTGATTATCAGATCATCATGGTTTGATTATCAGATCATCATGGTTTGATTATCAGATCATCATGGTTTGATTATCAGATCATCATGGTTTGATTATCAGATCATCATGGTTTGATTATCAGATCATCATGGTTTGATTATCAGATCATCATGGTTTGATTATCAGATCATCATGGTTTGATTATCAGATCATCATGGTTTGATTATCAGATCATCATAAGTAGCTTTCCGCGAACACATATACAAACAGACAGATCAGGTATATTAATAAAGTAGCTTCCCGCGAAGACACAGACGGACAGACAGCTCTGGTATATTAATAAAGTAGCTTCCCGAGAACACACAGACGGACAGACAGATCAGGTATATTACTAAAGTAGCTTCCCACGAACACGCAGACAGATAGATCATGCTCTAGTAGTTAGCAGAGCAAGGTAAGGTGGCGCTCTGTGGGAGTTTGCATTTCTGTGACTTGTGTCATATATGCATTGCTATGTGACTTTGCAAATTTTCGAATTCTGCAGAAACTAAAAGTCCGAGGGGGCTGATTTTCAATATGGAGCAAGATATATTAATAAGTGATGTTTTAAAAAAAGATTGATCAATTTATGTGAATGCGTTCTAAAGTTATACGACCGACTCACAGACAGACAGACGGACGGACGGACAGACAGACAGCGTGACAGAGCATTCCCAGTAAATATCGTGCCGATATTTAATAAATCGCTGTAAAAACTGATCATACAATGCGTAAGTGCTTACGTCAATAAATAGTGAAACACAGAAATAGGGGATACATTTTCAGTGTATTTATTACAAGATTACAATGATGAAATTCTAGCAAGGCATATTGACTACAATTTTTGTGGTAAAAAATTCCTTTGGGCTCAGTTTGGTATTCAGAAAGACAAATTCGAAAAATAGACTGACCAACTACGGCGTTTAAAATAAAAATCACTATTGTGATGGCCAATTTAGCTAAAAGAATTATTGTTGATCACAAAAATATTTTGCAAGAATAAGTGTAGAACTTACTTGAAAACTTGAGAACTTGAAAACAAAGAAACTGAAACGAAATATACGGTCAAAGTGTGACTGTATATTATGTTTCGTGGACACCCGGTATATATCTTATTTATGACAATGTATCACAAGGAATATTATTATTTGCGTCATTCTGAATACATAATTATAATAACTTTAATAACCTAACTATTTGCAATAGAAGTGAATCAATCAAGAATAAATAATGTCACGCCTCACGCGAAGCGATTATGCAATATATTTCATTCCTATTTCTCATTTTCTACCGAGAATAATGAAGAAACAAGGAAAGAAGTATCAAAAATACTGCATCGCTTGTTTTCACAATAGTATTTTACTGTTTCGCTAAAATATTAGTGAGTTCTATTTATTAGTAAGTCCCTATAGATATTTACAGCGTTAATACCTTAATGGTTAACCTGCGGCATTAATCTTCTCACAAAATTTGATTTATCGGCTCACCTCAGCTTGGGGAATAAAAGAATGAGCTACATTCTTTTATTAACCACTTTTTTGTATAGATTTAAATAAAGGAACCGAATAGAATGGAGTAGTAAACTAGTTATGTATAAATAACTATTGCGCCGCAATTATAGTACCACATCACTAATACGGAAAAATACATACAAGAGTACCTGCCTGCAGTAAGATTATTTTTAAGAATTAACATATTTGTAATGTATTAATACTTATGCTATTCTCTGCCCACATAATGCATCCATCCAATTATAGATGTGGAGATTTCTAGTTAAGCTAAGGTCAGTAGTTCATGAATAATAACATATTTACGGATTATAATATTATATACGAGCCGATCAGCCCTAATGAGCGTTCACTTAAACGTAGCCCGAAAATCAAATCTAAGATTTGAAAAAGCGAATCTAGCAAATTTCAATTTTTATCAATGTGGTTGGATTTTTAAACGTCTGCGCTCTTTGCTTTAAGCCAATGAGTATATGAGCTACACAGAAGACAAATAAACATAGTCCCTTCACTTATAATAAGTAATAATAATTCTAATAATGGCATTTCAGTGATTTCAATAAAATTCCCGGTATGAATGAACAAGCGCATCATTGATTGCTATCAGTGACAGTTTTGCTACGAACTGTACTGACGCACAGTTTTCATGACATCCATCCATAGACACAAGTACAAGTCATTCAAAAGAACGTTTGGAATTGTTTGATAACACTGCGTGGACCTCGTTCCACTTTTTTAAGGTTTACAATTATGGTGTTACATACACGGAATTGGAATTCTGTGAACTATATTCGGTATATCAGTAGGCACATTTTACTTGCTATACATTGCATAATTTTTTTACGTTAATTTTTCCAGTAAAGCAGATAAATAGTATTATATAGGCAACAGTTGATTTAGAGATCTGGCACTGGAATTGTAGAGTTTATAATAACAGATTTACAACATTTAGGTACATATATTGGTTTTGCTGCAAACGTTATAAATACAAATACTATAGCGAATTTTGTATCTGTGATTTTTCAAAAATGTAGATGGTATGTATTGATGATTTCAACCAACCAAATCCAAGATAAACATACCAGGATTCCAAATATATAGTCATGTATAATTACAATCCAGTAAGGATTCTAATATGCTGATCGTGGTTCTACCTACTTTTAGAAAGCTAGAATTAATTATAAATAACTTACGTCTTAGAAAACTACTAATTTTAGATGTGAACATTTTTAGATCCCTCTATGATTATATTATGCTGTTAATTAATTAATTAATGTTACTCCTTGGGTTTATCCTTATATTCATGATGCCCAATATAAAACCTCCTACATTGTAACACTAACAATACGACAAACAGATTTGCTTTATAGAGTTCCTTCCTTTGGGAATGCAATCTGCAGTCCAAAAATAAGGCAGCACCTTTAGACTCACCATAACTGCTTTGTAGACGAGCAATTACATTTTCTGTTACATCGTTATATCGTTAATAAACAATAACGCACAGTCGTAATATTATTAGTATTAGGTAGTGTTAGTTAATGTATGGGTATAGGTATGGCAGGTAAAATTTACAACTTATTACTCATTTTATTACCTACGTATTACGTATATCAACAGATAAGGACAGAGAATAAATAATACTATAGATATGAATATGAATACAGCAAGTACAGCCAAGAAATCCTGATCGTTAGTGGTGCACAAGCACAGTGCACATATGCTTACAGCATGCTAGCCTGTTGCACATCACATTGCATGGATGGAAATAACATTTACTACCTATACTGAGTTGAGTGTTACTTCTTACTTCCCCAGTTTTATTAGTTATGTCTCAGGATACATTCAGACTTCGACTTTTGTATCAGTAGCATATTCCCTAGAAAAAGCGATACAGATACACACATCTCTGTGCTCCTATTTTGCTCGTCGTATATAAAATACGGACAATACAGACAGATCTTGCATTAGTTTACACAGTCTTACATAACGTTTGTAAAGATACTAAAGATACTTTAGTAAGGTCTTCTTTATGTAAGCACAGTACACCAGTAAGCTACCATCGAAACTATTGTAAACGAAAATATATTTTAAAACAAAATCTGACCAAAAACTAAAATGAAACTACATTGGGTATATTGAACATTTCAACCTACTATCAGTTAAAGAAGGAAATACAAAGTTAAGGAATCTGTTGCTAAAAGTATGTAATACATAGGTACACTTTACATAGGTGGTTTTGGTTTAAAAGCTGAAGTGTACTCCACTTCAGTCACAAAGGTTTCCCCAACCGTTCAGCATCGTTCCTGTTTGTTCTACATTCTAGTATAGTCTGAACCTGTACTTAGTAGTCAGGCTATTATTAGTTGGTCCAGTGGGTGAGATAACCGACAACAACACTGTGTAGCGCTTGACATGTGTAAGTGATATGCTGATACGGTGAACAATTTACAGGTGGATTTTACGTTTATATTGTGTCATTGTGTGCACCTGTGCACCTATATGTAAGCACGTAGCACACACACAATTTCTGTTCGCTGCTGGGTTTGAAAATGTTAAGATATTTCTTAATAATGTAAACAGTACAAAGTGCTATAAAGCAAAATCCATTCATTCCAAGTCCACTTTTGTCCCATCAAATCGTTTAATTACTCATACTCATGAGCAATACAGATAATAAACTGTTGCGTCAGGTGTTGGTGTGTGATTAATGAATGTATTTTGTACTTCTGTGAATTATTGGTTTAATCGTTAATCATTGAACTTCATCGAAACTCCTCACCACAGTCAAATACTTTTTACAGAAAACCTAACAGTGCCATAAACAGTGAGCGTGAAAGTGTTGTTTTCAAAGTGTCTTCCCATTTATGCTGAAATTGTACATTTTACATCATTTTATTGTAAATAGCTAATTTTTCCAAAATGTCAAAAGCAAATGTGGCAGTTGCCTTACTGTTTGCAACAGCAGCGTTTCTTCATATTGGTCATGAATATTTATCGTGGGAAGATCCAGTTATCGTTGAAACTATCTATGGGAAAATTAAAGGATTTACGTCAACATCTAGAGATGGAAGATTATTCTATGAATTTAGGGGAATTCCTTTTGCAAAACCTCCTTTGGGAAAACTGAGATTTGAAGTGAGTTTTTAATAATAATTCCCGTATATTCAATTCCAATTTCCAGACTCTGTTTTACAGAATGTTTGCATGACAAAATGAATTTTATTGTTTTAGCCGCCTGAACCACCAAAATCATGGAAAGGGATTAGATCTGCTTTATATTACGGATCTCGATGCCTACAAGTGGATCCCTTTATGGAGACTTACAGTGGGGACGAAGATTGTTTGTATCTCAACGTGCATGTTCCTTCTACATCTAAGTTTAAGGTAAGGACTTTATTTCCGGTTATTTCATTCATCACCAACAGCACAGGCTACAGTACCAGCGATTGATTTTATTTTTCACATCAGTGAGTGAAGGTAGCTTCCGCTTCATATGCAACTACAACACGTGGGAAATCTTCATTTCACATAAGTAGTTTACTTGCACTCACGGTAACATTTAGTACATTTACCACGCAACACAAGAAGAACAAGCTGGATAGCTCTGCCGTCTGGCATTGATACGTGTAGGCAAGCTTGTTTGTTTGAGATTCGTAAAAATAATTGCATAAAGGCAACATTGACATTGGCATTGTAGACTGGCCGAAGGACGTATTTGATTGAAGAAGGTAAAATCAAAATTGTCACTCACATACGTACCGTATATCGAATACTGTCAAAGTGTATATTGTAGACATATCTACTTCATTTTAGGAAGATTTGTCTAATTGGCCTGTGTACACAGGTAGTAAAGTGATTCTTGCTCACGAAGAAAATGAAATAATCATAATCATCCAACTCTACCGTCACCGTCATCCCACAATGTTGTGTTGTTCCAAAGTTCATTTACAGTGGACAAAAACTAATGATTGAGATTACGAAAGTAAATGTTTTTTCCGAAAACCATGTAGGCCATAATTTATATAGTCTTAGTGAATCAGTATAATTAAATGGGAAATGCCCTTTTTGTCCCGCATACTACATTATAATTATAAGTCGTATTTCCCGTTGTATGTGGTTGTAATTAATATAAGCTTTCATACATACTCGAAATATAAAAAGTTTATCTTCCTTCTCGTGCATGCTCTCAGTTCCTGCGTCACTATCAGTTAAGTTTAGGATAAATTGAACATGGTACAATATGAATGTTTACATTATTTATTGTCATATTACTGAAAGAAAAGTGTATCTACAGCAGAATGGAACCTTAAATTAAAACCCAATGACCTAAATGCAAAAATTTTTAAAGTTAAGGTCACCAAACATTAGGGTGATTATTTGTCCATTGCCATTGATTCTGCACAAATGAAGGAAAAATACTTTATTGCTTATACACTAAGACATTTGAGGACTGTCTTCATGGGAATTTCTTTTTCGTATCATCACTCTGCTTGTTTAGTTTAGGTTTGTCTATCTATTGTCTCTTTAGTCAAAGAATCAAAGAATTTGGTAAACTATGTCATGCCATATGGAATTAGTGCGTAGTAGTAATTTCAGATGTAAGTAAGAGATGAGGACAGTTCTAAAACTGTCTGCCATAATTGTGCAAAAGGAATTCTTTACGTACCAATAACACACATAGGTATCTACACTATATATTTATCTTCATTTTTTAAGTACACTAGAAATTCTTGTTAGCATTTTATTAGATATAAGAAATGATTAGAAAATACGTAAAAGTTTCATAAGTTATTTACCTTGAAAACTATATAAAAAGTGATAATTGGAATTCTGGGTAGTTGGTAGACAACTTTAATTACGTATTGCATAAAATATGTACTTACTTATCTTTAGTATATACATACCTACTTACTAATAGCTACTGCTATGCACTTATTAGTTGCGTTACTATTATCGAATGGTTAGTGACTCAGACTGGTGTACTGCTATTTACTAGATTAGTAGGTAGGTGTGTCTTGCATGTGTAGGTATAGAACTTATTCCTAATGTCATACACCTTGTGTCCCTAAGCAGACAATTTTATAAATTGAACATAATATATGTATAACAACTGTGTGCATGAAGCTCAGCTGCCTAGAAGCTTGTACCTTTACTTCCTTAACCTTGACAATCATTCAATCAACGCAATTTAGGAAGAAACAAGGCTAGCCACTTTATCTCCTGATGAACTATTCCGTTGCACCTTTGCTTTTAACAAATTTTTATTTTATGTAATGAACTGAATACTGAATTATGTGTACACTTGAATAAGTTGAATATGAATGCGAATTGATGAGATTTGGCACAGACCGGTTAAAGCCATTAAATACATTGACATTGCAATAATTACGTTGTACAATTTTTTCATTTTTTTAAAGATCCCATATTGTAAAGTTTTACCTGTAGTTTGTATACTTTCTATTAAAAAAGTAATTGTCGATAGTGGGTTGTACACAGAATAGCTACATCAACACTTAACAAATACATTTCGGTCTATAAAATCGTTTCCATTTTCTCTGAATTTGGGGGCGTAAAATCACACAACTTCAAGGAAAGGAAGATACCAAGCACGGCATATCGGCATATTTTACATAAATGATAAAGGCAAAAACTACTGCATACAACAAATAATAATGTCTATTCGTATATTTTTATTTTTACATAGATTGGACGCTTGGGACATGTCCATGCAGAACCGTTGCCAGTATTGGTGTACATTCACGGAGGCTTGGTAAGCAAAGCGACTAACTTTATTTTGACCATTTTTATGAGTATTCGCGAATTTTTGAGAATCATTGCTGTGTTCTGGGCAATAAAACACGAAAATTATAACACTTTAATTTATTGAATTCGTATATATTTTATAGTACACGCTTGGAGCTGGAAGCGATTACAAACCGGTAAACAACCTAAGCTATAAATGAGTTTCATGCATAAAATCTGAAAATATTATTGTGATCGAAAAATGCAGAAATACATTAATTGCCACTAAAAGTGTTGTTATTGACTTTATAGACTTATTTCATGGATGAAGATGTGATTGTTGTTACCATTAACTATAGACTTTCGTCATTCGGTAAGCAATTTTCTTTTTTGTTGCGTACTAAAAATAAATTAAATATAAGTAAATAAAAGTTTCTCACAATTGGGCTAAGTATACGATGGGAATGCTTAGGTTTTCTCAATACTGGAGATGGTGTTATAAAAGGCAATATGGGATTAAAAGATCAAACAATGGCATTAAGATGGGTTCAAGATAATATAAAATCCTTTGGTGGAGATACGAATCGCGTGACCATAGTTGGCCAGTCAGCTGGAGCAGCGTCAGTCCACCTTCACATGTTGTCACAAATGTCAAAAGGTATAGCTAGCTAACCATTTTTTTACAAAAATTACATTTTTGCAGAAGTCAATTTTTATGAGCAAACCTGTGGCCTTTTTTAGGATTATTTCACAGAGCAATTTCCATGAGTGGAACAGCCCTAAATCATTGGACTATAACACGAAACCCAAGGGAGCAAGCAATTCGCTTTGCAAAAAGACTTAATTGCCCAACAAATTGCACGACAGCTATGGTGAAATGTCTGAAGAAGTTAGACGCAAGGGTTATTAACAAAAATCATGGAGAAATGATCGTAAGTTAAAATACAAAAAGCGCATTATTAAATATATGGCATTTGGTGACAACTTTATCTTGTGAAAAAACATTCACGTCTCTAACTCATGCTTTGTTAATTATTGCATGAAAATGAAACACAGTCATGGTCATGATTCTGATACTGTAATTATTCCAAGAAGCGAAGTAGATAAATATTCAAATTGTATACTTTGTTGTTAACTATTTTGGGTCACGGGTCTGGAGTCCAAAAGATAAAAAAGCAACATGACATTAAAAAATTAAATTATCGTTTCTTACTGTGAATTACAGAATGCTTTACTTCGTGACAGAGAGGCAGCCTTTTCTCCTACAATCGAATCTGTACACGATTCGAATACATTTTTAACCGAAGATCCTTTGACACTAATTTCAACAGGAAACATAACAACGAAAGTTCCATGGATCACTGGGGTCAACTCAGAAGAGGGTCTTGTATACGCAGTGGGTTAGTAATAATTCATTTTCCATATCTCAATCGTTAACATTAACTTCTGTATAATTATGCTAAGTTCAATTTAGTATAATTGCTTTATTTCTATTAGGAGTTATGCGCCTTCCTGGAGTAATGGAAGAAATGACGGCAAACTACACGCATTGGTTTTCAATTCTGTTTGGATTTCAAGAACTTCCACAAATGAAGAAAGTGGAAATATCTCACAAAATTTACAAATATTATTTCGGGGACAAACCAATAACTGTGAATACATTAACAGAAGTTATTAACATGTTTTCCGATTCGAGCTTCTTCCTTGGTAGTCACGTTTCAACCCAAGAAATGTCAAAATATATTCCTACATATAATTATTATTATACTCACCGCGGGCACTTTGGAACAGCACAGCTATTTTTCTCTCTAAGTGGCTACCTCCCCAAAGAACTTGATGCTGGCTACGTTTTATTTTATAACTGGATCTCAGAATTCATTTTCGGAGTGAAGCAGCACCACTACGGTAAATCTTGCTTCTTTATTGTGCTATACTACCCTTTGTTTAATTTATGATCATTAAATAAATCAATAAGTAAATGTGTATTAAATTCCTACAGGTGCATGTCACTTCGATGAAGTTCCATTATTTTTTAGAATGGATTACGTCACAAATATTAAACAATCGTATGAAGAGTATCCATTGTCCAAAGCGGTAGTTAACTTATGGACGACATTTGCAAAAGATGGGTTAGTCACTCTATTCTACGCAAACTTAGGTTATAGAATTATATTTCTATTGAAAATGATCTTAACAAAAACAAATGAATTAACTTTTAGAAAACCTTCAAATTTCAAAGGAATCTCGTGGCCAGTAACTATAGCCAAAAAACCTCTGATATATTTAAAGATAGATAATGATCCTAAAGTGATTGAAGAGCCTTTTACTCAAAGACTGGATGTATGGAAGTCTGTTATTAATATAACTAGATAATTAAGTACATTATGATTTTAAAGGTTTGTAATAACGAAAACTATAATCATGCCATTTTATAGATAAATGATATTCACTTAATTGTAACAGAGTTACAAATTCAGGTTTTAATTCAGATAAAGTTGGTTTGACAAGAATATGCAGCTGATCTGATGGTATTCTGTTATCCTATTATAACAGCTATACTGTATAACAGCCATATTACTAACTATTTACACTTTAAGGACAATCAGCCTTCCATTATGTAAATTCCTAATTTTATACAAACAACTGACTGAACACATACTTAAGTCTAAATTACTAGGTAATTATTTCCTGCGCCTGCAGTGTGTACAATGTTTTGTATGTAGTACTATATTAAATATCCATTTATTTCTACAAACGCCATTGCCTCCGAAAATCAATTTTTAAACACTATAACACTAAACACATACTTTAAGATGCATCCAAACATCTTTAAACAAGAAGCAATTAACTTTTTTGAGATCGAAAGTAATAGTGTTTAAGCACAGTAACATTACGACTTACGACAGTAGTACACCAGATGGACACTTGTTTACACTAACCCTTCAGTTTCACTTGATTCACAAATTCAAAACTGTTCCTTGGATTATTGGACAGACATTATTGGGCCTTCTTCTTTTTCATTCCTTCCTTAAAATGTTGAATGTCGGCATCTTTATTTTCGATTGTTACGGAAGACTCAGACGAATCAATCGGATCACTTTTCTTCCGAAATTTTCTTTGATGCTCAGTTTCCATATTTTGAGATTCAAAACCTTGTGGGGATATTTGACCTGAAAAAGAAGGACCAATGTTTGAAGGTTCATCATTCGTGATACTTTTGCGACGCGTTCCAGGATCAGTAACCAAATTTCTTTCATAATCGCCAATTGATTCTTCTGAAGATGATTCTGCTTGGTTACCCAAATCTCCCTTTGTTGGCACCCACTGAATCTGTGGACCTTGTACTGTATTTGTAATCTTTGGACGCAAGTGGGCAGTAGCAGCTCGGTTACGCAGGAGATTTTCAGTACGTCTAGCCATTCGAATAATTTTTATTTCGTCTCGGAGTAAACTACTGAAGTGATGAAATCCTACTACTGCTTCAAGAAATATAAACGTCAGCATTATTGAGTCCATTGTGACTATGTAAGGAAGTATGACGGGGGAAAACACGTCAGTGAAAACAATGAAACCCAGTAGCGGTAATTCCACAATTGTCGTTGTCATCCAATACAAGGCGAGATATTGCACCTGTAAAGTCCATCACACATACTTTTTGAGTAATCATTAGTGTAAACCATTTATTGCCCTTCATATCGAACCTGCACCTTACCAACATTATTATTATACGTAATCAGTATGTTTATTAGTAATTACTTAGCAAAGAATACCTCGTCGTTTTCATTTCCCCAGAAGCCAAAACGAGTCCTTGCAATGTTGATAATACTAAAGAGAACTGCAAGACAAATGAACAGATATCCGTGCAATTCCTTCAAAACTGAAGTCTACAAAAATACAATACTGCATATTAGAACACATCAGTTGTAAAAAACCTATAAGCAACTACATATTTATTTACATGAAGATGTAACATGATTATTTTACCGTTATGTCAAATGTGCAAACGAAGGACAATAACCAAAAGGCAAAGAAAAACACATCAGCGTACAACAGCAATTGCAGTAAACAAGAAGATCTCACTCTTACACCCACTGTAAAATATATATAAGAAATAAGTTGAAATATTCTATTATCATACAAATTCATTAGCAACTATTTCATTATGAAAATAAAACGAGATGCTCTTTTAAAGTTAGCTACCAGTTTAACCTAACCAGTACTTACTATAATAGCCAAGACGATTTTGAGCTTCAGCTGAAAGTACAAATCCAGGAAATATCATTTCTGTGCTGAGAAAGAAAAGTTTTCTCGCCCAGGCCAGTCCTTGTTTTCCCTGTAAAACGTTTAGCATTTGTTGTCGATAATCAGTCTTTTCATTTTCCTTTGGGGTTTCGTACAGAAGTCCATGGTCACTTTTACTTCGCTTTACATTTAAAGGTTCGTTATTTTTTGATTCGTTACTCCCATCTTCCTCCTCTGCAGAGTAATCTTCAAAATAGCTACGCTGACTTCCGGATTCAAAGATAGGCACTCTAAATAACTCTTCCAATTCTCTATTTTTCTTTTTCTTGGACATCTTGATTGTAGTTTTCAAATTTCAATAACTTTTTAAAATTTAACTAAATCTATTTATTATAGGTAACTTAATCACAACTCCACACACTGGTGTTGATTTAAGAATTTGCAGGCACTACTACTATTGACACTGGAGAAGAGTTTACAAAACCCTGTAACGCAAACAAACAGAAAAAATACCAACAGCTAGTATATCAATGGTTTGTTTGCATTCTGAAGTCGGAGTGACCATAGATACTCAACATGCCCGCTTAGATTCGTATGCTACACATGCTAAAGCTAAAGAACAAAACGGAAAATTGTAAATTGATTGATTCTGACATATTTGCCACATACTAAGGAACACTGACCACTAGACTTATTAGCAACTTTGGCACTTTTCCTAATGAGTAGACTTAAAATAGAAAATTAGAGCACTCCAACGGTTATGACGTGAAACGCGAATCAGTAACAATTTACCATGCAACTTAAAGAAACTTTTTTAAAAGATGAAAGTGGAAGCAAATGAATTAAAAATAAGTGAAACAAATTTTCTTTGCATAATAGAATCAGTATGCAACAACACCTAGGCATCAACTCTAACGTTTATGATCGCCATCATCATCTATCCGATCTTCGTCGATTTCTGGCCATTTCTCAGGAATTACATCAAATAGCTCATCCTTCACATCGCCTTGAATAACTATCTCGTCCTCCCCGGTAACTGAAGAACCACACGCAAACTTGCTTCCAAAATACTTTGTAGCTACTTTTAAGTCAATGCCATTAGCTAATAATCCTGAGACAACTGTTACCGACTTTTTCTTTCCTCGTGGAGCTCGATAGATCGTTATATTTTTGGGTGCTGACTTTTCCGTTTTCTTGGCTTTCTGTTTAACTAAAGCCTTTCCACCTCGTTTTTGACGGCCTTTGCTTTCTTCCTCTTGCCCTTTATCTTCCAAACTCAGACTTCCCAATTCTTCTGATGGTAAGTTAGAAGCAAGCCATAAACGGCATTTGTCGTACATAGGAAAGTATTCGCAGTACTCAGGTGGTAGTCCGCAGTTTCCGCAGTAAATTACCTTTAGGGGATACGTGATCTCTGGTTTCAGAGGTTCTTCTGAGACTTTGCTCGTTTCTTCACCAACATCATTACCATCTGGTCTTTCATTTTCAGCCACCCCTTCCAATTCTTGAGTATTTTCGGAAGTAATTTCAACATTGCTAGTCTGTTCACCTTCCATCTTTGGAGTTTCCTGCAAGATTTAATATTCCCCAACATCTATTATATATACTACATTAAATGCAATTCTAGTTTACTGGAAATTAATTAAATCCCGTTTGCCCAAGGTAAACCAAACCAAAATGAGAAAATGAACGCACTCATAAAGTTTCCCGTTCTTCAACTTCCTTCAACCAACTGAAAAACACCGGCAAATCCTTGTCCTTCTGGTGAAAATACTAACTTGATAGTTATAGATTTAGAAAATAACAGAGATTATAATAATAAATATTATAACCATCTGATTCTTTCATCATCCGATTGTGCTGGAACGGTGGAACGGCACTCTCCACTTCTCCACACTGTCCAACTGTCCAAATCTCCAGACTCCAGATTTTATTCACATTCACACACGAACAAGAAAGAGTGTAAATATGTATCAAGTTTTGTGCGCAAAATATCAAGGGCAGTCTTTATCTTTACCTCTATGATGTTTCTAGTTGAATCTAAAACTTGGGTTCATTTCATGTTCATTTCATCTTATAAATGTTTCCATTTCGATTACTTTTGATTATCGAAAAACGTATCGTAAGGGTTTTGTATAGGGGTATCAGTAAAATTTATAAATTATTCAAGAACAGTAATAATTTTTTTAAACGAATTTAGAATTCGCTACTAACTAATCGGAATAGATATCAATACCAACAATACATGCCTAAAAATTATTTTAAGTACGCTGGAAGTGGAATTTGTCGAATCTTTGGCACTAATCATCAAAGGGACTCTAGTCTCCATACTTTTCAAGCCTGAATCATTCACATTCATACATAGCCATATACTTATATGTTATATCAAAAACAACTGACCATTAGAAAACAGGAAAACGAAATGCATTATCTTTTCCATGCAATAAATGAAGTACAATTTTCATTTTGCATAAGGTATGTAGAGATGAAAGTGCTGAAAAACTACTGTTGCTGTTACATTACCTACTTTTCTTTGAATTGAAATATATTAGTCTGCAATCCCTAACCTTCATAAATTATGTTACTGCATTACAAAAAGCACCACGAAAACCTGAGTTCTGCAACAACTCCTACACTTGTCTCTTACCGTACTGGGTTTGGTTCTAAGATTGGATTATGGGCTACACTTAATGACAATGGTGTTCGGGATAGTGAAATAGGAGACTGACATGACATATAATTAACTTGGTACATGCCTTCTAATTCATATCCGCAAGCAGATCTACGACACTACGACACTTATTGTGCGTGAACTCCAAAAGCATTAAAAGTATATGCCTGTGGTATACACAAAAATCATAATTTTAATGGTTGAGGACTTGAGAACTAAGCATAGATATCTTTTATAGCGTAGCTAAAGCATTACTATTAATTAAGTCCTCAGTCCTCATATTATACTTAAACACTTTTCGTCTCAAGATTCCCTATAATTAAATTTTTAAAACGAGTTCACTCATTCACTCATTCACACTGACGTACTATGTTAAATTATAAGAATCATCCTATATGTCCATTCTATTAAATCGATCCTTTGAGAACACATAAATATCTTTATCCTTCATATTTACACATATGAAACAATTCAATGGGACTTTACTACCTAGGCCCGTAGTTGTATTTGCCGACTTAATTTAAACGCAGCCCTTCAACTAGCAACTATTTGAGTATAATATTTTGTTAGCTTGATTTAACGTAGATACTAACACGAACGAGGCACGGTATAAGTTCATACGTTCATAGCCAGAGTTCACGGATACGTACTCACTTTCAACTTGTTTGTTAACTTACCACTTTGTATCTCTCCTAACTAAACTCTCACTTTGCAACATGCATGAATGATGTTCATCTTTTTCTTCAGTAGAGTAAAGCAATTGCATTATAATATCTACCTATATGTATTCCACATACGTTACTATTGCCTTCAGATTCAAATCAAATGTAACAAACTAAAAAACAGCGATTGTATCTATATATCTGTTCGTTATGTCAGTACTCATAATCAAAACCATATACATACACACATTACACATTCAGATAATGTTGTTACTTAAACTTTTCTATTGCTACTATTGCATTACAAATTACAAGCGTATGTACTGTGCTAACTGCACAGTACTCCTGAGTGCATTCTTGCCTTGCTGATGTATAGTGTAAACTGACTTACTGACTTCGATTTTGTGTTTATATTTAAGGTGAGACAACGTTTTGCAGAAAACACGACTGCTGGTACTAGAACTTATTCATTGTACAAATATCAAATGGACAATTTATTATTGACTATTATGCATTTAGTGACACGCATAAGAACACAAGATCGCCAATAAAAATTATTAAATGCCTACATTGGCAGCAAAGTCATTGCGGGCTATGTAATGTTAACGAATCAATGTTCGTCCTGTTCGCTTTCACTATTCCTGAATGCTTAATTGTCATTAGGTATATGTACACTAATTTACTAATGAAATGAATATAATATATTCATTTCATTAGTAATAAGGTGAAAATCAGGACTTCGTCAAAGGTCAATTAACTAATTAACCGATTTGCAGATTTAGGACTTTAAACTTAATGAAATAAGGACAAATGTGTCATCTTTATTATAATTGCAATTTGCAATGCACCAAATAAAGAATGCATCTTCGTTTTCAACTTTGGTTCACTCTAATTTATTTTTATTTGCAGTTTGCAGTTTTATTTGCAGGCATGTTTGAGAATGCAGAATTTAGCTTACATGTTCTAAGAATAGTATTATCGTGTTGACGTTGACATTAAAGTACCCAATAATCGCAATGAGAAGTTCTAATGAAACCTTGTTTGGGGCTTACATTAAAATTATATATTGCAGATGTAAGTATGTAATGTGTAACCCGTAACCCACTTTTTTATATTCTACTGAATATGAAACTGTATGAAATTGTGTCGGAATATCTTCGTTATTTAGTTGCATTGTGTGAACTGCATTTTAAGCCAAAGTATTATGAATTTAGGTTGCACCTCTAAACAGACTTCTTCAAACGACAGATCTCTTCAACCGGCATAAGTCAGTTCAGTACCTTACCTTAGCCCTCCTTTTCACAACATATGCACACATAGGCATATGTGTGAATTGCCAGATATATTAGCGAGCAAACTTACCTATGCAAACTAGTTACTTACTCCTTCTATCTAATTACTTAGTACACACGTGCAAATAGTGGTTCTGGCTGAGGCTAAGAGTTGTTTGAGAAATTACATACTTTATTATGCATCGCATTCTCACTCAAGTAAAAAGCAAGAGTCTGTGTACTTTGTATAGACAGACGTGGTTCGTGTAAAGAAGTATTGAAGAAGTAAAGTTCTAACCAGTAGATTTCCTGTTATTCACTGTTCACAATTGTAGCACGAAAAGTGAAGAGATCGCAAGTGATCTTTAGCACATGTTAGTAAATATCTAAAGTTAAAAAGTACTTATTGTAAGTGTACTCGAAAATCCCTTTTTGAGTTTCTCTATTTTAATTATTGGTTCCTGATTTTATACTGAAATCATGCAAATTCCAGTATAAATTTCAACAACGAAGAAAAACCAGCAAAAATAAGCATATTTAGCAAAATTTTTATGTAAACAGTGACTAAAATTCAAGAAAGACTATATACAAGATACTTTTGCTATCCATATCCATAACTCTTTATTACCGTGTATGAGTTCATTTGCACAGATCAGTGAAATTGGCTATTACATACCTTACAGCAACCGTACTTGTGTATGTAAAATTTATTGCATGAAGAATTTACCAACTGCTCTGTTGCAGTGGTGCAGGTGCATCAGTAAAGGAAGGAAGTAGAAACTTTCTATATTGATTGTAAATTTGTGTACCTATTTATTGTGTGTTTCCAGTTTCAGTGTACTGTTTTTCATACTATGTAGGAATTCGTTGCAAATAATATTATTCGTTAATTCACCTGCGCTTCAACAATACATTGCAATGTTTTGGAAAAGCGAATTTGAGTTTTTTTAATCCTTACATTAACATGGAAGTGGCCATTGGCAAATAACTTGCTGTCATATCATATGTGAACAGTTTCTGCTGCTAATGATATTTATTACAGGATAAATAAATATTTTGTTTCTCGTTTATTTTCAATATCATTTTTCATATCATTCTTATCATTTCAATATCAATTTTTATGAAACTTATTAGTACCCGTAAATCATTGGACACAAAACTTTTCTTACATAGTCCCAATAATGGCTAAACATAATGCAACATTGTGTGTAATACTAGTAGCCGTATTTGTTTCGTATGTTGGCTTTAATGGAATTATTCTTGGAATCGTCACATTTTTGAATAGAAATTTTGGTTTAATATATGGTGGAGAAAGTGTTTATGCAAATACTACACATGGAAATCTAAGAGGATTTACATCAATTTCCAGAGATGGAAATGTTTTTAACGAATTCTTAGGTATTCCATTTGCGGAGCCTCCGGTGGGAAATCTTAGATTTATGGTAATAGTAATAAAATAGTGCAATTATAAGGAATATATTTATATGATGCTTTTACCACCTTTTACATAGCCAAAGCGAAGCTCTATTTAATTATGCTAAAACAAAGATTACCAAAATGAGTTTTTATGCAGCCTCCAGTAGAGCATCGGAAGTGGATTGGAACTAGAGATGCGATGGGTTACGGACATCAATGTTGGCAGTACGATTTCATTCTTCAGTATTTAATGGGGGACGAAGATTGCTTGACATTAAATGTTTTCCAGCCTCGAATAAAGGTTTGAGGAAACACATTATGCATTGCATGCAATACTTATTATAAGTGAACTTTAGGCTTTTGTTTTGTCCGTCTGCCTGTCTTTCTGTTTGTGAGTCAAGAGAATAACTCAATAACGCATTTTTGTGTTTTAGGATGACAGTGGATTGTTACCTGTAATAGTGTATTTATACGGTGGAGCCTTCATGTTTGGAAAATCTGAAGCTTATAGGCCGGAGCAGTAAGTTTTGTTTCAGTGGGGCAATAATAGTAATACTAGTCTAATCTAAATAAATGTCTACCTAAAAATTATCCAAAAACAAAATGAATTCCTTCTAAATTTCTTTGATTCATAAATGTTGCAGCTTTATGGATGAAAAGATTGTTCTTGTAACAATTAATTATCGTCTCGGAGCATTTGGTAAATATTATAGTCAATAATGAAGTCTATTACCTGTACCCTAAGTATGTACCCTAAATAAATAAATCACATTTATTTTCGAAGTGGAAAATTGTGAATATTATTCTATTCTTTGCTAAAGGTTTTCTCAATACCGGAGATGAAGTCGTGAGAGGGAATATGGGTTTGAAGGATCAAGTCATGGCTCTAAAATGGGTTCGTGACAACATTGCAAATTTTGGTGGTGACCCTCATTCTGTTACACTGCTTGGAGAGAGTGCTGGCGCAGCTTCAACTCATCTACACATGCTATCTCACATGTCCAAAGGTAAATTACTTAAACAAAAGTATTTCTTCATTTTACCAACAGAAACCTCAGCTAAGGATTTTTCTCGCGTGCACTTTCAGTAAATGTAGTAAACAAGGTCAAAACTGATTGTTATTGCATTTGTTTATATTTTACTTAGATTTGTTTCACAAGGCTATTTCCATGAGTGGATCTTCATTAGCCCAATGGAGTTTTAATCCTCGACCAAAAGAACAAGCAATCATGTTTGCAGATATTTTTAATTGTTCAATGGGTTCCAGTCAAGAATTAGCCTCTTGTTTGAGATCTCTAGATGCCAAAGAAATTGCTCAACAATTTCAAATCAACGAAGACGTTCTTCATGATCGTCTAACAGTATTCACACCGTCAGTGGAGGCTGTTCAAGATTCCCAGTCATTTTTGAATGAAAATCCAAGGTCGTTAATTCAAAAAGGACAAATCATTACAAAAGTCCCGTGGATTAAAGGAGTTAATTCTGAAGAAGGTCTCATATTTGCTGTCCGTAAGTATTTACTATTTAACAGTAGTTTATTAATTATAGCACTGCCATTCTGCGATTGTATCTTTGTATGCTTTTATAATGTCTATAGGTTGTGTAGCTAGTGCATTATAATTTTTAATTCCTGTATTTACATATGTGATTTTTTAAAGCTATACTACTGAATAAGACATGCTCAAAAACGTTAAATGAAGAGTGGGAAGTCCATGCCCCCAAACTTCTGGACTACGAACATTTGCCAAAATCCCAAAAAGATGAAATTTCTTCAAAAATAAGATATTATTACCTGCAAGACAAAAATATTAGTATGGAAACTATTCAAGATGTTGTAAGGTTATTTTCGGATGCCAATTTTAACCGACCTGTGCATTATGCTGCCAAATATCAACTTTTGAAACAAAATTCCGAAGGCAATCCTCCGGTTTACCTTTATTATTATTCCCATAAAGGCAGCTTTGGCATTGCTCAAATGTATATGTCTATGACTACTTGGCTTCCCATTGCACTTGCCGGACTCATTGCCAATGGCAAAAGTTGGGTTAAAAGCAAAATCTTTGGACTGGAAGATGAATATCATTATGGTACGTTAATGAATCAGTTTATCATAACCAGTGAACGTTAATAATGTTGGACTTTGTACAAGTAGACAAAATCAGAGTTAATTTACATCAAGTTTATTTTATTACAGGTGCTTGTCATGCAGATGAAGTCGGTATGTTATTTAAACTCCCAGTAGTTCTGACATCAGTACCTCCTGGGTCAAAGGAATACAGATTTTCTAAATTGATGGTTAAAACATGGGCATCATTTGCAAAAACTGGGTAAGAATTTAAGAAAAGTTAAATGGGAATTGCCATAATGGATTTTATAATAGAGGTGTTATAATATCATACAGACTGCATGTCACATTTACATGCAATTGTCATTACAAACTTTTCTTTAATGACTCACAGTAAACCAAAACACATCGAGGGAAAAATATGGAATCCCATTAGCCTTAACAAACCCTTTGAGTATATGGAACTCTCAGGAAAGAAAACTGGAATGATCTCTGAACCTTTTGCCAAACGACTACTATTTTGGAAAAATTTATTGGATACGGATGACTATAATTTTATTGAGAACAGTGTTTCCAATATGCAAAGGGGTTAAGAATTAAGGTTACGATATAGAAAATTTGCCAAAAAATTATAGCTAAATATGTAATATTTTTAGTGTGTTCCTTATTACCGTTTCCTAATGACTCTTCCTTATTGCCAAGCAGTAAAAACGAAAATATATCAATTGTGTTTATATTTAATATACTATACCGCTCCTGGAGCTATAAGCCATACAGCCATGTAATGCGTAAGTACTTTAAGATGTAATTTAGGAAAGGATAAATTAAAATTCCACTTTCTAATGGTTTATGATTTCTTTGATGTGTTTAAATATATCTAAGAAAGAAATGTATTAAAGTATTGTAATTGTATAATGGTGATAATAAATGTTGGTAGAACAAAGACAGTTACTTCAGAGTTTAGAAGTATTGATAATAATTATTATTGGTAGTATTTTATTATAAATCGAAAATAAAATAGGTGCAAACCTAAATTATGAATATATAATTTTTAAATCGAGAACAGCTAAGTAAACGAAAGTAAAAATAGTAATACGCTTAAATTACTGATTTATTTTCTTTTACGACCAACGTTTTTTGGAGTTCTTCTATCCCTATTTCTATTCTTAACGTTTGAAACTTCGTAGAAATTACTTCCTATCTTCTTTCTTTTAGAGTCTCTTTCAACCTTTCGCCTTTGCTTGCTAGTTAGTCTTTCAGGCACACTTTTCTGTTTTTTATTTTTTCCTGTACTTTCATCGTCACTCAATTCTTCAGCTTGTGCTTTAGGAAGTGGCCTCTTTTTACCTTTTCCCATTGGTATGACTTTCCATTTACCTTTGTCTGTAGTTTTTACGCTTTCTTCGTCTTCGGAATCAGATGTAGTCAAAAATGAAGAATTGTCTGATTCCACATCTACTGCGCCAACGGTCTTTGGAGTCTCTTTACCAATTTCCACTTCTTCTGTGGCTACTGCTTCTTCACTTTCATCATTTTCTTCATCCTTTTCTGCATCTTCGTCATCTGAATCAAATACTTCAATTGCTTTCTGTTCATCTAATGGTCTTAAATCATCGCCTTCATAATCTAACCCAACTAGAATTTTCTTCAAGTTCTGAATCAGCTGAGGTTTTTTAATAGCTGCCGTCTTCACTTGCTGAGAAGATTGTTCTTCGGTTATTGGAACTTCTACTTCGGGATTAGACCCTTCAATTGAAGAAGCACCATCAGTTGAGGATTTAGCAACAGGCTTAATTGGTTTGCTAACATCAGGCTCATATCCAATTGGTGGGACATAAAATGGAAGTTTTCCCCTCTGCCAATCATTGAGGACCATTCTGGAAACTGCATTTATATCAGGTTCTCCACCTTTCAATAACTTTCCAGTTCTTTGAGCAAGTTTCATCAGAAATTCTTCAGGGTCAGCCCAATCTTCAATTTTATAGGTTTTCGCCATGTATTGCTTTTTCACACGAGCGAGAACGTGAATTATATAGTCTTCAGGGTTTTCTACAAGCTCAACGCGCACA
Source organism: Yoshiicerus persimilis (assembly GCA_020352615.2). Lineage (NCBI taxonomy): Eukaryota > Metazoa > Arthropoda > Collembola > Entomobryomorpha > Tomoceridae > Yoshiicerus > Yoshiicerus persimilis. The sequence goes on from CM036941.2 coordinate 24,511,815, forward strand.
ACTCCTTTGAGAACCTTGTCCTCATTTGATTCATCAGAAGGGTAAACAACCCCTGGACAATCTATTAAATATATTCTTTTCATCAGAGTGATATACTGCCAAACTTTAGTTTCTCCGGCAAGGGGAGCAACTTTGCAAACCTTTTTTGCTTTTAGTGTGTTGATAATGGAAGACTTTCCAGTATTTGGATAGCCTATAAATCCAACACTGATTTGTTTCTTATCACCATGCAGAGCTGAAAATTGGCGCAAAAGGTTGATCAATGACCCTTTTCCAAACGGATGTGTCATTGATGCGTGAAAGGCCATTGTGGGATATTCTTTAGATAAAATTGCTACCCAACGTTGCGTAACCCATGTAGGCACTAAGTCAACTTTGTTCAAAATAAAAACAAGGTGCTTGTAAGGCTTGTCCTTTTTCAAAAATTTTTCTATTGGCGGTGACCGTGTTCCCATTGGATCTCTAGCATCAAGAACCTTTAAAAATACAAATACAAGACATAAGTTTGAATTAATTTACTGTACCATAAGAAAATAAGCTTGCAGATGTGCGTATAACATGTTTACCTGTAGAATGACATCGGAAGAATCTATAACTTTGTATAACTCATTCCAAATTCGTTTACTTTGACCAGCAGCCATGATCCATTCCCTAGGAAGTTCCCATGAATCTGGTGCTTCCCTGACCAAGTCTCGGTCTTTCGTTTCGTCGTAAGCCTCTGCCTTTTCATTTGCACTATTTACTAAATCTGCAAGTTCAGAGACATTCAAAGACGGCCGCTTCCGTGTCTTCTTTTTTCCGAAAACACTTTCGAAACTTTCAGTATCCAGTAAATGTACACGTGCTTGCTTAGATTTCTCGTTAAGTAAAGTAATCGGAAGTTTGGTGGCCCTCATGACTACCTGGATTCATACATGATTTAATTAGTGAAGATTGATTGAACTATCTATAAATAAATTATGTATTTCGAGTTGAATATAATATAAATAAATAAATTTTGAAATTATTCTGCTTAATAATATTCTTGCCCAAAAGTTGCAGACTTATAAATTTAAAATAGTTAAAATTTCAAATAAAAATCCTAAAATTCATTTACCTGGTAAGGATCTCGTACTGCTTTCCCTAGTTCGTCTTGAAACTTTTGCAAGGAAGATTGCGTAATCGTTTTTGTGTTTCCAAACCATTTTTGATTAGGTTCCACACGGGCCACGGTTCCAGAACTGAGAGTAGATTGAAAAGGAGCCGCACGTATAATTTTTCCAACTCGATTTCTTTTCGCTTTGAAATTTCTGTACATTTGCAATCTCTTGATTGTAGCCTTGTCTCTCGGTTTTGCAACCCCTTTCAAACCCTCTGTTTTCCTGTCGGGGTTCATACTGTGGCTATGCTTATTGAACCCTTCACGGGCCTTTATCTTTCTATTAAACTTCACCATTTTAATAGTTTTTTATTAAAATTCTGGACAAAAACTCTTAGAATTAGCTGAGTGCCTGTATAGACTACTTTACTTCACAAGACCGCAAACATTGCACACATGCGACTGGATCCAAACATGCGACGTGTTTTTCATAGTTTGTGGGTAAAGGAGTTCTTGGCTCAGCCGCTTATTGCAGGATTTTGAATGTAAAGATCGGAAAGATTGGAAATTATTTCTTTAAAGGCTGGAAGTGAACCCACATGGTATTAAGCAATTAAAATCCATAAAATTTTATAAAGCAAATTTTTCACGGCATTTTTATACAGGTATTCTATTTACTATTTACATAAGTAATTTCCATGCGTTTTCGTTTAACTTGATTTACTCCAATCCAATTCCTTTATCGGTATACATACACACACATGTACGAATGTACGATACAGATGAGTGTTAAAGTTCATGGCTCTGGCTCTATAAAGTGTATAAGAATTTTTGGAGTTTTAATATAAAATCACTTACATAGAAATTTCTAACTTTTTAGTCTAACAGTCAACAAAGAAATTGGCAAATGAAGACACATCATGGATGAAAATAAAGAAGATTGTAAAATGATTTCTATTTTGAATCATTGTCTACCGATTACGTATATGCAGCTTTACAAAGGATTTATTTTAATTGCAGAAGGGCCAAGTTTGCTAATCAAAAACACCAATAAGCATGAAATTCCCCAGCTACACCGCTATCAAATCTTTACTAGAGTGCAAACTATTCAAAAAATAGAAGTGGTTGAAACTCATTGCGCGTCTGTAAAACACGGTTTCACGCGGATAGCAAATGCTGATTTTGCAAATTTACTGATATGGGCTGGTTCAGTCTTAAAAATGTTATGTCTTAACTTGCAAACAGGAGAACTAAATGTTAATCCGGATACTGCTAGCTATGAATTTGACTTTTTACCGATTGCTTTCCGGTGTCTGGATGAAGGCAAACATCTAGCAATATTGTCGGCTCTGAATTATTTATTTATTTACGAATTTGACGAAGTTATTCAGAAATATATAAGAAAGTATGAATATCATGGTACAAGAGCTCATCTTTACTGTGGTATTATATCTGGGAGCACTTTAGAGGACTTAATAGTGTTTTCAGGGACTGCATATCGAGAAATAAATGTATGGACTATTATTAAAAATCAGACAAGTCATTTGCAGACGCTTAAAGGTCATAATGTAAGTTAATTTTGTCTTGTATTTTTTAGTAGTTTGCATATTGTTTTGCTTTTACCGATTTCTAGAATTTTTGCAGTTTGTTTAATCAAAATAATATATAGATACATTTATATGCACATACGCCTTTTCATGGATATACACACAACAATAATTTAATATGATTCTTCATTAGGGAGTTGCTCTTTCGCTGGACTACTATCCGGATTTGAAAACTTTGATATCAGTGTCTGATGACAGGAGTACTATCGTTTGGCATTTCAAAAAGAATTCCAGTTTAACATTTGAGCAAAAAACAAAATTCTTTTGTCCCGAAGCTCGTATTTGGAAATCTATAATAGCTGGTGATGTTATTGCGTCTGTGGGAGAGGTAACATTGAAATTCATATTTATAGACTTGTATTACTTGCACTCATTCATATCATGCATATAAAATATGTTCTTCCGTTACCTGAAGGGCTCAGTTATTGCAATACATGACTTGGACGGGAAGTTATTAAAAACTTGGAAAGGACATCATGGCGCATCCATATATCAATGTGCATTTAATATCAAAGGAAATATACTGGTATAGAAATTGCCATTACATATTACGCTTTACAAAAAATAAAGTTTACATAGATTTTAATATCAATTGTGTGCATATTATAGTATACTGGAGCGTATGATGGATCTGTTTGCGAGTGGCCTAATTGCTTAGAGCAATACCAAACAAAGAGGCTTCCTCTCGACGTCAATTGCCAAGGCACAGAGATCATGAAGCTGATAGGTACTATATGCACAATACATATGCATGTGAATTAATCTTATATAACCTAAGGTAACTTATGTCTTGTTTTAATTTTGTTATATAGGAAAGGATTATCCCAGATCTGTTGTTCAGTACGACTTATTTAATACAATTATTGCAATGGACAGTGGCAGAATTCTCGTATGCAATCCAAACCGACCAGATACCTTATTATTTGACAGTCCTAACCTAAGTCACTATTCTGTTATGGCTCTATCTCCTTTAAAAGATATGCTATTAGTTGGTTCACTTGACGGGGAAATTTTCAACCTTCAAGTAAAAGAAGGTTTGTCAGTACAGATTTACTTTTCTGAGTAATTTTATTTTTGACTTATACTAATTGTAGTATTTTAATGTAAATTTCACAGAGGGATATGACGAATACAGATCGATAGTAGCCGAAAGAGACTTTGACAGACCGTGGTCACAAGTAGTCAAATCTAACAAAAAAATAGTGTCTATAATATGGATACATCCTTTTCGGTCTGTAATAGCCACTTTAGACGAAATATTTGTTCTAGAATTTTCTTATGAAAACAAAATTTCAACTGTGTATCACCACTTCATAGAAAACGAAAAAGAAATCTCGAAAGAAATTTCCAAACCAATAGAAGTTTTGCAGGCTAAGTTTTTGCAAAAATTCACTGTCGAACTTACTTCACCAGGAATATCAGCAGCGTTAGAAATCGATTCTAAATATATTGTTCTAGGGAATGACGATGGAAACATTTTTGTGTTCAAATATGGACAAGAAAAACTTGTGTACGAAGTGAGGAAAGCTCACAGAAATGGAGTAACTTCTATTGTCCAATTGAAAACTAAAATTTTCACATGCGGTAGAAATGGAATCGTACGAATTTATTCTTTAATATTTGAAAACGAGCTGAAATCCTTAGTTGAGTGCTCCAATTACACTATGCCTTTCGAATGGGTTGATAAACTGTACATCAGGAATCAGGACTTGCTAATTTATGGATTTTCTTCTGTAAGAATTTATTTGATATAATTACCATGAAATTAGTTTTTGCACTTACGTTATAGTATGTTATGAAATCGCAAATATTTAAAACGCTTGTGATTGTTTCAGACATCGTTTGTAATTTACTGTTGGAACGAGAAACGAGTGCTAACGGAAGTAGAAAATTGTGGTGGTGGACATCGTTCTTGGGACCTCTACTTCGATACAAGTGGATTATCTGTATTTTCATACATCCGAGATAAAGAAGTGTATTATGCAAAATTGCACTTATATGAATTAATGGGACACACAATTAAGGTTATTTTTTAACTGCATGGTATTTAGAATTTACTTTAAATGATGCGATAGAATTTTCTGAATTGTCTGTATTCCTCCCTTAATTTTTTAGTCTGGTGTTCACTCCAAAACAATAAATTGTGCTGTCAAAATCGGAAATCCGTCGCAGGATATTTACTTCTTTGCATCGGGAAGCGAGGACGGAACTTTAAGAACATTTTTTTGGAATAAAACTTCAAAGGAAATAATAATGAATAATATGTTCAACAATCATATTTCTAGTGTCCGCACATTAAAGCTTGTACAAGACCCTCAAGATGAAAACGGGACCACATTCTTTCTATTTAGTGGCGGAGGAAGATCACAAATCATTGCATGGAAAATTAGAATGAACGGAGAAAATACAAATGAAACCGTTATTAGCTCTCGGGCTGAAATAGAAATGTGCGGTGAACAAAGTCTTTGTGATATTCCTAAGAAAGTCAAGTTTTCCATTGATACACGGATAATGGACATTTCTGTCGCTGTGATACCTGGTGAAAATTCGGCCATTATTTGCTTTTGTGGATGTTCTGATGGTTATGTTCGTATTTTGATATACAAACCGTTGAAAAAGAAATTCGAATTGATTGCTATAATGAATGGAGTTGGACACGCAATAATGAGAATTCACGCTGACTTTCAATTTGGATTAAAATATATCTTCGCAGTTTCTTCAAATGGTTATTTGATCGTTTGGAAATGGATGGACGATTTGATAAAAAATAAAACCTCGGCATCACCAAAAAAGAACGCTCCGGTATTTCCTACCCTAGAACCAATTTTTAAACAACAAATTCAGACTTCGGCTATTATGTCTTTAAAATTCGTTCGAGAGCAAGAATCTAGTAAAATTAGTATAGTTATTGGTACGGATGATACTACTGTTGCAGTTTTCCAAATCATAATTGATCCAGCTGCTGAAGACCATTTTACCTGCACAAAAGTGTGGAATAAAAATTGTGAGAAACACAGAGGTGCTATTGTCAGTGTTAGTTGTACTTCAGGTATATCCACGGTAATTTCTTGCTCAAATGATCAGATAATATCGTACTGGGATTGTGATGGAGAGTGTAAACACGAAAGCCATTTTGGAGGAGTTACAGATTGTCAAGGGCTAGTGGTACTAGACGACTTTATGCTCTGTTATGGAAATGGAATCAGCTTTGTATCAACTCCGTGTAACATGATGTGCACATAAATATCCTTAATTGCTCAAGGTTGTTTTTATTTATTCCGTTTCATTTCATTTATTCCAATGATTTGTGACGAAGTGAAAATCTTTGTTTTTGCTTACACCGACCGATGTAACATTACAATGTAACAATTCCACATTTTTTAAATAAACCAAATCCATTAGAAATATCCTAATGCAATCTTTATTGTAAAAAGGTCTTCAGTAAGGTAAGGTTAGTTTTTCTTTGATTGTCTCAACACCAGAACACATGTAACATTCTTGCATTAAATCATATCATTACCTAATGCGTAACCGACTTATATGTATCTTTCCTTTTGGAATTACTAAAATCCAGAACTAGAACCTTTTCTTATAATGTTAATTTTTTATAGGGTTTGGTTCTTGGTGGTGCTGGTTATGGTGGCCAATGGCCTATGATGTGATGATGTACAAGTTATACTATATGATAATGCGATGTTTACCATTGACTTTACCTGATTATTTTACGCAATTTTGTGGTCAACTACCTAGTGATATTTGCTTAATTGTTAGACAGACCCACTGACATACTGCGAGTAAAATTTAATTCAATTTTAGTAAAGGATTTTAAAAGATGATTGTTTGCGTGTGCACATATATTACGGTAGATATAATTGTATAGGCAATCAATGTAAATAAAAACCATTGTAGTGGAGTTAATGTATCATTTGCTAAAAGATACATAAGTCGGATAGGTAAAGCTCATCTAACAGCTACTAAGCGAAATTAAAACTACTTACATGACTAAATATGTAGTAGACTACAGGGGTATGCTAACATACATGCTAAACTTACTTTATTGGGTAGTAACGCCAATCCCAGTAACGCCAATTCTAGCAACCTTACTCACATAATCACAGACATTTGCTAATTCAATTGGTAACAGTATGTATTGTATGATTTTTAAATGATTATGTAAGTTACGCATTGTTAATTTGATAAACTAAAGCTAAGTGCACAAACGAAGTTTAGCATACGTGGCTAGGTGGTACAATGAGTATAATTTACATAGATTCTGCACGCACTTGTTTGATGATTATCTAATACATATTCTAGATGAATTTTGTGCTTGAAAGATCAACAATTTTAAAAACGAAGTTGTGCTAGTTTTGGTGATAAGCATCGTATTCGTTAGAATAGTGCTGAACCCTCATTATTATGGTGTATAAAATTTATTTGGGGCAGCGTATCATAAATCATCTGATCTGTCTCTGAAATAGAAACTACGTAGGGAACAGCCTTCTATTGTCATTGGTCTCTTGCTTCTTAGTTCTTTAAAACATTCCACCGGATTTTGATTGCACATAGTCTGATGAATACTTGTTTGACACCAGTTGTTGGAGATTCTCAAATATTGAGACAAGTACGGTATACGCAGTAGAACTGCGTCCACTAATATAGAACCTAATTAAGCTTTCAATTAAAACGAACAACTCTGTACTCTTAAGCTTTTCTTATTCATTTGGATTTTGGATCAATTAATATTTCGTGCCATGACATTGGTTGCCGTCTTGTACCAAGCATTGTATTTATTCTGCTGGTCAAGAGAGTGGACAGTAGACCTTTTGTCTACCGCCTGGATGTCTGAGTTAGCAAACTAATTCTCTAAAGGAATGCACTAGCTAATAGTTGGGTGCTACAGGTATTAAGTATTTCATCAATGGCACTTTATTTAGCTTTAGATCTTACTTATAAATGCAGGGTTTAGCGAATAAGTAAATGACCCACCTTTGAAAAGTGCCTATACATTGAATTCTGTACATATGCTGCTTGGTTGCATTCACTACCTATACAGATTGTACAAAATGTAAAACTTTGAAAATATGTATAGCGAATACCTACATTTGCTGTATTGACAAACGATGAAGTAAATGTGGAATTCAGCCAAAGAAAAGACATTGACATTTATTTCTATTTATTCGAACCATGTTTATGATTTTCCGTTACACTTTTACTTAGACCTAGTGACATGACATGTTCTTTGTATCATGTTAAAACAGTGACCTTAAATTTCAAGATGCCAAAATTTTGCCATGCTTTGTTTTTAACAGTCTTTATTTAGAACTTTCGGGATGGATATAGAAATTAGGTTTGTGTGAACATGTACAATAATATTACACATTTAGTGCCAATCTGCATCCATAAGTAGATAGTACTTTTAGAGCACCTTATTTAATAGGTATACATAAATTACCAATGTGATATAATATTTATATGCAGGTATAGTACTTAAGAAACTTCTCCCATATGGATCGATAATAATTTTTGATCAGTTCTTATAGTAAATGTAGTAGTTCTTAATTATTTTTAGGTACACTGTCTTATCTAATGCACGTTCAGATGAGCTTATCACTAGAGTCAACGTCTTGCCTCCTCATTGCATCCAGGAAAATGGCAGATGACCAAACTTCCGTCATTCCATTGAATGTTGCACAATGCTAGTGTTTACATTTACAACATACCATAAGAGATAACATTCATTTGGAAGAGAAGTTCAAAAGAAGTTCCTTGACTTTCCATTCAAAGATAATGGACACATAAATTCATTGACCTTTCACTTTCATAAAATATCTAAATGTTCGTCAATGTGCCTTACGCCTTACGATAGCTTACTTACCATAAAGCTCATACCTATATCATTGTTGTCATTGCATCACATTTAGTAAAAATTTTGAAAATCCATGAGAGCATAATATTGAGTAATATCTTGATTAGCAATTCATTAAAGTTTATTTTCTAAAATATTTAATTAGCAGTTGGGTCGGGATATGTTTTGGCGTAACAATCTTTGTCAAAGGCAAAGAAAGTCGGGTTTTCTTGATTCGTTTAAGTACAGTCGGGTATGATGATAGTAGATATAATATATGCTTGTATTTTATGCAAAGTATTACAGAATCTTTTCATTATTGTACACTTAGAGTAATTTGGTACTAAATAAAAGAACACTACAACTTGACAACTTTCTTATCTTGTCTTGATTATGTGTGAACTAAATTTTCTACCAGGATACCTACTTAAAATGTAGAACGGTAAGGATTGCTAATTTTCTAAACTTTTGATTGTATTTTTGTAACTTTGAGAGTGATCAGACCGTTTAAACGGAACTAAATAAGGAAACTTGAGTAGCTTGACCAGTATGACCACTTCATAGCATGCGTATTATGATTTTAAGATGCAAAAGAGTTAATTTGTGTAATACTTTATATGGTACAAGTGCTAGCATTCAGGTTGGTAACTTAATTATGCAGTGCATTCTGTAGTCGCATAGCCAAATACAATTGACACAAAGAAAAATTGGAATTATTAATTGCAAGTGCATTCATGCTCATTTCCGGTCCAAAAGGATTATCAATATTGATATCCTGTTTCTTCATACGTTAAACAGTTACATAATAAATATAACTACATGAAACTTTCTCCTCCGAATTAGGAAACTAATCAGCAGATTCAAATTGCCATTTTGAATTTTGCCATATAATTTGCAAGCAATTTAAGCGGTACGTATTTGATAATATCTAAGAATGGTAGACATTGTACGCAAAAAGCTTTCAACGTTTAGTTTACTTCCATGATATTCCATGACTTTCCATTATGTCAAAATATAATATAAATCATCTTATTTGCATTGAATGAGAAAAATGTCGCAAAAGCTTGTAAATCTTTATCTTACTGTTTCTTTACCTCAAGCATTCAAATAAAGATTTGGAGTTTCAAGAAAAGAAGCAGCCTGCAATCTGAAAGATTAAAAATTGAGCCATACCATTTGTACTTCACTTTCAAAAGTACAATTACACGGAATGTAGACTTGTATCTTCTGTGCAACAACTGATTAGTCAAATGGTAATAGTATGTAGTGTAAAAGCAAGGGTACACAAGTAAATGTAATTTTTCGTCTTACAAAACCATTTTATACTGCAGTAATCCCTTATGCTTCATTATGCCCTTAAATGTTAACACTTATCCTTCTGAAAATATGACCTAAGCCTATATAATCTGGGATATTTTATTAAGTTTTCACAATACTTATTGTAATTGTTCTTTTTCTTAAGATTTCTTCAGAGTTTTCATTGTCATCTGCATCAATGTTCCCAGCTATGTATAAGTATTACACTACAACTACAAGTATTGCAGTAGAAGTAGTAAGTAAACAATACTGTCAACTACTGATTAAGTATTAACCAAGTTTAGATTATAGTAAGCTGCGTGATATGGTCTTTGAAAATGTATATAATTACTTAGGTACACTTTAGACCTCAGGTGTAAACGCTGAGTCTGGCATTATTAAAAGTAATAACGTGCAATTTCATGGAATCACTATTATTTACACTACTATTATAGTTATAATACCTGACTAATTTGTGTGCAAGTAAGCATCTGTTGTAATACAGTGAACAAATGAATTATTATTGCCATGAAATACTTAAGCAGCTTTACATTCAATGACAGCTTTTATGTAATTTTCTCATAACATTAACCTTTATCACATTTTCATTACTGAATTATATTTACTTACACTTGTGCATTGTGTGGCAAATAAAAGTCTATAACTTCTCATGTCAATTAAACGCCTTAATCAGAAGTACTTCTTCAGTAACATTGTTACCTTACATTACTCTTCATTAACATGTAAACCATAAAGTTGTTTCAATGGTTTCTTGAACCTAATTGATAGCACAATTTATTTTTATTTGCATTTTCTAGTCACAAGTATAAGTTTAAATTGCCTACAACAAAATTTGAAAACTTTACGATAGTTAAAATGGAATTCAAAATTATTTAGCACTACTACTTTGTAGATATATTCTGCAAAAAGAGGATTACATATTTCCTGTTTAGATTTCAGGTAAGATTTAATAGATGTGTTTAATTTTTTGTCCAATTTCCAATCGGAAGTTGCAGAACACGATTGAGCTGCATGATTGACACCAAAAACATGTGTGACATGCTCGTGTAATCGTTTTTGTGTGAATATTGTTTTATTTGACAATTGTATCATTGTATGGACATTGTGTTTTTTTACTTTCAAGTTTTTATGACTCACTGTCAGCCGTCAGCTTGGTAGATGAGCATGAGCGCTTGGGTGCGTACCAGATATTCATTATACTTATGCAAGTTGCCTTATGTTAGATAACGTCTGAAGCTGAGACTGTAACTTGATTTTCATTTTATGATGATACGGATGTATATGTACAAGTGCAATAGCATTAAGTGTTGCGTGCTTAAGATTCTTCCTATAAGATTCATAACCTTAATGTGTTGCGTTGCGTGGTCGTTTGTAAACATTTTACTTAAGATTTGCAAAGAGTAGGGTTAATGCTACATGAACTATGGACCGGACCACTCTCACTCTCATCTTTATGGCTTGTTATGGCCTCCACTTTCTGCTCTCCAACCCATTTCATTCTTTGACAAGTAAAATCGTAATATGACTAACAACTTTCCTACACATGTGTCTTTGTAGACTTTGTTAATGAATTAAATGACTATTGGCAAATTTAGGCTTTATGTGCAAAGTACTAAGACATGCACTTATTAAATCCTCTTTTATTTGCCATTTTTATAAATAAAACGCTGTAATTCTCATAAATCATTATATTCTTTTAGTGGTAAATCTTTTATGTCTGCATTGTTCCCAGTCAGTGTGAGAGATTTTAATCCTGAAGCAACACCTACTCACAATTTATTTACTTTAATAACCGAGCAACTAAAAGCATTGTAAATTGTAAATATTAGTTTGGTGAATATTCGGTGGTTTAGTACTATATTATAAGCAAATTAATTTAAATATCAATAGTGTTATCGAAGAAGCAATCTAATTTTTTACACAAAGGGCCAAGCATATTTTACTTCGACTGTAGATTTAATTATAATAATAATAGCAGTTCCTGTCCTGCTTACTGTAGTTTACAGGATGTAGATACTTAGAAACTCTTGTCAATTAATTGTTAGTGATAAAAATGTACACTTCACACCTTGGGACACATCAAAATTTAGAATGAGCATTGGACAAAAGGAAATTTTAGGTCTTGGTTGTAGTAACGCCTAATTAACCCGACGTAATGTGTGTCTTATAACAGGTAGTTATTGTTATGCCATTATGTAAACGCTTATTATTATTAATAGTTTACCAAGTTTATTTGCAATGTTAACCCACATTTTGAGATTCTTTTACGAATCCCAATAAAGCTCAGAGATTTGCCGTGTAGTGACATTTGTCTTACATGAGTAAAAGGTAACTTGCTACACAATGCAACTTGCATTATACATTTTAAACAAAATTATAATGTCAGTTGTGAGTTTGGTTACTAGAATAATTAAAGAGAAATACAATGAAACACTTAAGAATTAATTTTGGGTCCAGACACATACAGCTGTATTGTAACAAGCAGTAATACAGAAACAAATGACTAGGAAGTACTAAATATGGTTTGGACGAATTTTCGGAAAGCAAATTCATTCATCATTATGAGTTATTAAGTTATTACGCTTGTGAAATTGAAGAAAAGTATTTCATAATTCAACTTGTGTTTGAACACAAAACTACAGTGTACTATAAATAAAAGATGAGCAGACTTTTTGTCGCTAAGTCTGTTTTGATTCACGGAATAACAATCATGCCCGTAATTAAGTAAATTACCTGTGAACCACCGTACGGTAACCTACTTAGTTTAGTATACATGAGCTTTAGCTTTATGTTTATGCAAACTATCAAACAAAAATTACTTCGGGTGTTGCATAAAGTTTCATGTTCATGCGATTTACAGTAATCTAAATAAAAGGAATCATTCACTGAATACATTGCATAATGGATAGCATTAAACGTAGTAAGCAAAAATAGACGAACAGCACAAATTCACGATGTTGTATTTCTAAAAATGATGAATTGCATTAAATAATGCAATATAGGAATTTAGGCACACGTTTATATCGCTAGAATTCATTGTGTTCTCTTTGGCAGTTAAAATATTGCTTATAGAAACTACTTAAAATAATTCATAGAGCTTATACACAGACTCCTTGCTTTGCAAAAGGGTGCAAATATAAATGATAAAGTATTGCTACTCAGCGATCATACAAATCTCCTAGTGTTAACTGCAACCAGACTACATTTACTATTATATTATCAACAATACTCGTACAATGTAGTAAGCGTACAATATGACAATCACCTCACCACAACATAATAGTGAGTAGTTAGCAAAAATTGAGTACAGTCGGTAGTCGCAAGTTGAGTCGAGCGGAGCTCGTGAGACAACTGTTGAAACAACCTGTTGAAAACATGCAACTTTAGCTCAACTATTCTTCTACTACTCCTACTAAGTTGCTAGTTGCTACTACTTATTAGAACTTATACAAGAGTTGTAATTTATTTAACAGATATTTTGCCTCCTTGAAATTTATACTATCAAGTTTGCATAAATACTGCTGATGCAGTTAGTTAGTGGGAAATGTGAAATGGTAAAAACGTTACGTTAACAGTTGTGTTATGTAGTAAAGTAAGGCAGCCAAATCTGCGTCCATGTGAACCAACGAAAACAAGTGTAAACGAATGATAAATAAAATTTCATGTAAAGAACGCGTAAACGTGTTAAAAAGTTATGTATCAGTAAGTGTGGCGCAATGGCATGTTGTATCTTCATTGATAATCAGTGTATAAGTGTTACATGCCATTAATAAAGTGACAGCAAATGGAAAAGATATATTTTTAGGCATTTCTAGAAGTAAAGTTCAATAAGTGCGACCGTTTTATGTACAACTTAAGAAAGTGTAACACTTTTGGGTTATGTCCCATACCAAAATCTAATTAGGATGAAAGACAAATGCATTTTCCAGCATTTTTAGTTTCTTAATATGCCAATTTTATTTGGCTTTCTATTATCCAACTGTCTATCTTTATATTGTGCTCTCTACTCTGATTCTAAGACCAGACCTGTCTAGGTCATTTCGTTCTATTAAATTTTTATTCATTATCTAATTGCATTAGACTCGGTCGCAACACAACTCGCCTGCCAAAATGTCATCAACGCCAAAAAAAGTTTCTAGTGGTTATTTTAACCTTCCATTTAGCACTTACTATCTTTACTTGCCAATACTTTTATTTGCCGGTGCTATTCAGTATTTCGGCGGGTTAAATGAGATAATGGTGCAAGTCATGGCTTACCACTACTATAATTATGGACTAATTCATGGAGGAAGTTCTATATACACAGACACAAAATTAGGAAGATTAAAAGGATTTGCTTCTAAATCTAGAGGAGGCAGAGACTTTTATGAATTTCTTGGAATTCCTTATGCAAAACCTCCAATAGGAGAATTACGCTTTCGGGTAAATAATTTTCCTTCATTTTTAAGCAACCAAATTACAAATAAGTTTAAATTGACTTTTTATATAGCTAATTCCTCCTTATTACTTAATTACTATACATAACAAACTTTACTCTGCCGCTATGCGCTATAATTTGTTAGAAGGAAATAAATTTCTTAGTAGCTAACTTTACCGTATTGTTCAATGCATATGGTTTTATAAGGATTGTACATAATTGTGTAATTAGAGAGATAAGTTCAAAACAATAGTTGTTATACTATACACTAAAACCAATGTGGTGTGTAGGATTACAATATTTTATGCTACAGATATTATAATGAATCATGTATACTTATATAGGTATACACCAATATTATGGATTGTCAGTAAACGTGGCATACTGCACATACAAAATACATTATATATGGCTAATCATCAGCATAAGCGCTAAACTACTTGAAGTACTTTGTTCAGCCTACTATAGCATTCATGAAACACACGTGTATGTGTATACTGACATTGTTAGTTTGCAATTCTTCTGATTTCCTGTATAGGTACCTTTTTCTGTGGTGCATTGTATACGTTAATAAACCAGAGTGGAATTAGTTTATTAAAAATGAAGCTATATTCGAAGTAATAGTTATTAAGTGGCTACTTCATACATGTAAATAGCGGACCATAGTTGTATAGCGCAGTTAAAAGCAAATGTAGATCTCGTATCGTTATTACTACACAGGCAGACTTGTAGATCCACTGCATTTTTGGCCGTTGGCGATTGCCTTTAGAAAGTTTAAGAAAGTTATCTCCTTTAGAATTTGCTTGTACAGATATTTGGTCACGCTGCTTTTTGTTACCTTTAAATTATGTTATAGGAACTGATCTGCTAAATAGTTTGTTACTGAAGAATATTATAGATGAAATTATTAATGAATCTCACAGCCAGCAAGCAATTCAAGGAAAATGTACTTCTTAAGTACAGCAAAGATCCCCTGACAAAATAAAACTATATAGATCTGCAACGCTTAGCTGTGCTTGGTAAACCATGATATCTGTATATAGAGCAATACATTATAAGTAACATCTGCATTACACGTGGAACTCAGTTTTGACGCAATGTTGACAAAAATGCGATTAGAATACATAATAGTAGACATCAACCAAATAGGTACCTATTTTATACGACAATTATTACACAATTTTAATTTATCTGTATTTCCAAAGTATAACTTACAATATTACTTTACTGAATCAAACAGCAAACCAGAAGTAATTGAAACAACACAGAAAGAATATTACGAGAATTTATAACTTGTAATTACGTACCTGTAGGTACACTACTTGTGGTGTAATTCATGCTAAAATATTGATGGACACTTTAACTCTTTAAAATGAAGATCTTGTCATTTATAATATAACGCATTTATTAAGTATTGATCATCTGCTTCCTCATCGACTCTGAAGTTCACAATAATATTAAAGGTAGGCGAGATAAGAGATAAACAAACTTTTAATATAATACACAACAATACTGAAATGTTCATTTTCATTTACAGAGTATGACAATAGTTTACTTCACCGTTGTCAATAATGTAGTATTCAAAATTCAATTCATCTACTTGTTACAAGTACTTGCACCCCATGGTACACGCAAATTCATATACGTCTACTAAATGATTCTCTAAGGTCCCGAAAGCTTCTTATTTTGTTTTTGTGTATGCAAGTGTGTCAGTAAACCCGGCGATGATTTTCGTTAGCTATAATGCAGTTGTGCTATTCTTGCATTCTGAATGCATAGAAATGTAGGTTACGGTGACGGAAGGTAGACGTAGACGTAAACACTGAATACAAACAACCTATAAGTAAGTGTTCTGCAATATAAACTGCTGATATCATGGTATTGAGAGTTAAGCGTCAATGTCTTGCTATTGTTCTGCCAGTCAGTAGGCTTGCTGTCCTCAACAATAGAATTAAAAATTCAAAGGTATATCTCTAATTGCATGGGAGACTACTTATTAGCATTTACTGGGAATATATTTCATACCTATATAATGTGTGTACAACAGATGCAATGCGAATTCAGTATTAATTGTACCTACGCAAAAAGACACTTACTCACGTTCAGCTGTGTACATGTGTTCACTCATGAGTAAGAATCGGCAGAACTCACTTGGCTTGACTTAAATATTATATGATCAGATATAAACGAAGACAACTTGAAAAAGTAAAACAGTGCAGTTCTGTGTCTGCACGTCCAAGCTTCGTAAGAAAGTGTACTAATCTTAATGCAATGCTATATTTTGTATGCATGCATGAATTCTATTGAAATATTAAACGAATGCCAAATGGTATACTAGGCTTCGATCTGTTTCTTCATTTCTCACAGAAGACTTCCTATATTATTCAAATGAAATAATTTAGGTTACCTTTTCCTTTACTCCTGCAAATTATTAGGGTAATAACGATAAGAATTTTAATCTACTGCATTTCTTTTGTTAATAAATTCAGAAATTATAATTATATCCGTTACATTGCTTCATTTAGGTTTAGTATTGCTATTTCTTGATCATTAAATTCAAATGAGTAATTTAACAGTGCTTTATATGTAATAACTTGCATAAAAACCGTACTTAAACAAAAGTAAATCATAAAGATGCTGAAATCATCCTTTGACATTAAATGCACTACCTACATAAAATTGGACGTAAGTGGGTTTATAACTATTGCAGGTAAAATCTTATGCTATGTGATTGGTTTGGTCTTCAGGAAACCAAACTTAGAAATCGTTCAGCTTTGCTTTAAATCTTACTGGCCTATTACGGTCACTTTAGTATCAAATATAAAATTTATGACTGACACATGCAGCAAGCAGATCGTTATTTGGGATTTGACATTCGCTGTATTTGTAATAAAATCTCGAAATTTATTGGACCAGGATATTATATGTTTCGTATGAATATTTGGCTTACGTTAAGAAAACACCAATATTACGCAGCTTATGGATTCAGAAATGCAAGTTTGGCTTTTCCAAAATAAAAAGCGTCCGGTATTTCCTCACTGACCATGAGCAAATGTTATTCTTTGTTTCACGAGCTTTACATTGAAATTAAACGCTGTGAGAAGAAGGAAGCCTGGCTGGGCTGAGATGAATACAATAATGCAATTTTACTGTAGCGTAGCATTACATACCTATGCTAAACAAAATTAAGGTTTTTATCATAAGTTTTTGATTATTATATAACGTGCTGTTGATGATTTGAGGTTACATTACGCAACAAATACAGTTGATGTATGCGTTCGCGCTCAGTTCTCTGTATTTCATCACTCACAGGGGTCAGCAAAACATTGTCTCATCAGTTGTGTTCTCTCTTACATGTGAATGTATGTAGGAAGTCAAAAACTTTTCAGCAGTCTTGTAAAAGTACTGCATTTCTAGTTTTCTATTATTATTCTTAAGACTCTCCGTATAGGTACAAATGCTTTTGAAAACATGCACTGGATTTGCTTACTCAAAATTTTGCGATTAATTCATTTTTATAAAAAGTGCCTTGGAAAGTACCTGGTTGGGAAAAATGATGATAATTAAAATGTTAGTGGCCATATACCGTACTTACAATCATAAAACAACTTATCGATATGAAAAGTGAACTCCCTTGAAATAAATGCAGTCATGAAAATTCTAAGAAATAGCTAAGGATTTTTCAATTTACAAAGCAAGCTGTACATACATTACTTAAGTGTTCACGTCTTCGTAAATTAATCATGCTTTGAGAACTCCTGTAAGAGTCAAGAGTGTGAACTAGATTATGACAAGATCAAATACTCAATGAGCAACAATTACTTTTTTATTTTGTTTAGCCTCCTGTGAAAGCAGAAAAATGGGAAGGTGTAAAAGACGCATCTGGCTATGGCTACATGTGCCCACAATACGATCTTTTTTTGCAGGCCACTCATGGGAACGAGGTAATAAATGACATTTAAATGTATTAAATTCATCTTTGTGGTATTATTACAGATAAAACTTTTCTTATTTAACCTTGTGAATATTTTAGGACTGTTTGGTGCTCAACGTTTATACGAACTCCTTGCCACAGGTAAAACCTTCTTTTTTACAGTTCATCTTCACCTAGTTGTAGTACAAATAGTGAGCGATGGCGATTAGGTCCTTTAGTGAATCTAAATTTTCTTAAAACTTCCTCTAAAGAAATTCTCTGCGAATTTCCTTGTGTCCATTAGCACCTTAAAACAAAATAGCAATTAAGCAGAGAAAAATATAAGGTTGTCAGTGCAAAGAATTACTTTCCTGATAAATTACATGTAATTACATCATATAGGATCAATCCACAGAAATCACTGAAATATTAATTGCTCTGCAATAATTTTTGATGAATCTACTGACATATAATATTTGTATCCATTTAAAAATATTATAATAAAGAAACGCGTGTAGCCTAACTCCAACTAGGTTTTACACGTCAAGCATTGCTAGAAATTATTCTTTTCGTATTTTTCAACAACTTATACATTTCTGACTTCTGAGTAGCCATTAATTATTATGGTAGACGACATCAACTGTTATGTTGGCTGAATGTGAATACTAATTGATATGCTTAGTTTGTCGTGGCTAAATTTTATGTTTATCATAAATAGCTGGTTTCAATTAAGTACAAAGAAATAAGAATTTAGGTAGGTCAGGTCAAATTATATTAAACCATGCTATTTTAGTTAAAAATAGAAAATGTTAGAAAACATCAGTAGAGCGAGGAACTGTAATTCTGATGTACTTGCACTTTTCAGAATTCTTCTAATGTTTGTTGGCATGCATGCCCTAGAAATGAAAAGTGTGACGTGACGCAATTTCAAATTACATAACCATTATCATGCATACTTACTGGCAGTATCTGCTTATATTATGATACTTAAAAGATTAATATTCTTTAGTGCAGGCAAAACTACCCATGCGTTTATGTATACAATCTTTACATACACGTAGGTACCATTCAATATATCTGTGTGTATTATTTGCACTGCATATAACTTGTTTGCACTGCATATAACTTGTATGTATGTATCAGGTCCACACGTAAATTAAAAGAATAGATTCATTCGTTTACAGTTTTAGAGTATTCTAATAAATATGATGCTCTGAATTCTAAAACAGAAAACGTTTTCAAATATTTAATTAAGACGTTTTAACAAACATGTGTACTGTACTGACTTGACTAATTACATGTTTTAGGTATTTATTTAACCTTTTAAAATAAATACTCAACTAACATTTAGACTTTAGAGATATTGATCTGCTGTCTAGACTCCAACTCTAGATACATTATAATCTTTAATATACTATAAGTCTCCTCCTCCTACTGATGTTTTACTTAATATTTTGGAGAAAATGCGTTCGATGTATTATAGAATGTACTTTAGTAATTTTGGTTGATACATGGGAAAATTGAAATTATTTTATCGTTATACAGACATAAACCATTGTTAATATTTCGGGAACTAAAGGCACATTATAGATTTTTTACAGTTAGAAGAATTGATAGGTAGACGTATGTTAGCCATTTACAATTCAAGTAATATTATGTGTTAACAAAAAAGTATAAAACAGACACGCATCTAAAGAAAGTCATGTCGTCTCCCATAACCCATTTGCCTGAACAGTATCTAGGTAGATGCAAATAATTACCTATTTACTACAGTAATCAGCAATGATTGCGGTCAAGGCATTTTTTATGCAATAAAATTAGTTTAGCCTTAGTGTTTTCTAGACTCCATTAGTCTATGTAGTAAAAGTTAGTATTTTTTTAATTTAAGTGTTCGAATGTAGCCTAAACGCATGGATAGTTTAGTAGTTGTTAGATTTGCTTATGGGATGTTACGTATCCCATACTTACTATAGGTTATTGCTGTACTTCTTAAAAATAAACAGATGTGTAGTACCAAAATAAGCCCTTATTTGTACAGTAAAGCTAGTAGAAGATAAATAATTTAACATGCATTACAGATTGGAGTATTCCTAAATACTGGAGTAGGCTTTTTATTAACAGAGCTCATTATACTGTAGCATACTGCAGGTCGAATCTTAAGCACTTTTGGTGGATGTTTTTGGGATTTTTTTACTGGATAAGCGGTAGGGAGAAGTTGTGGTATTTCCTAATTATCCCAATCGAAATAAAGGACCAAATATTCACGTTCATGAAATGATGGCAAGAAACATTTAAAGTTTCTTTAGGCAAAAATAGGTAGCTAATACATCAATCACAGATGATTTGGAAAAGCTTTACAAAACCGTGTACATCTCTTTGTTCTACGGTTCTACAAGGCCACAAAAATTCTTTAAATAAGGAAAATGTACTTCCTTTAGAAGTAAAGTTCTCTTACATGAAAGCCTACATTTATTTTCCCAGCATGCTCAATTCACTTACCTTATAACCGTTACATGCACTTAGTAAATATAAAAGTTAGTATACCTACTTTCCGTGTGTGTGTAGCAAGTATAGTGTGGAGCACTCTTTCATCTTTGTTGTTCCATGCAATTCAACAAGAAAAATTCGTGTAGAATGTTCTGATTGAAATATTTCCTGAAAATAGACTGTCGCTCTGATCCAAACTATGATTGTAAGGGCAGAAAAATGGATTAAACAATTTTGAGATTTTAGGAAGTAACTAATGTTCGATTCTGGTTTTCAAAAATCTTAAATTCCTTTGTAAGAAAGAGTTATTCAGTTAAAGTAGTTAAAATAAAAGTCTAGCGTACAGTTTTTATAGTGTGATGCTTTTTTGTGTTAATATAAGACACTTGTAACACACAATACTTAGGTGAAAAGTAATAGTTGGGGTGCTCAGATTCCTACTACTGACCTGACTTCCATTTACTAGTAATTGGTAAAGAGCTGCTTTGACAAGGGCGATGATGAAAAACCTTGTAAATGCTGACATGAATACATCATATTATTATGTATCAAATGCACTTACTTGACCTGAACCAAATAAAAGGAAGGTACTGATGCCCAAATATTATTATAGTTAAATCTCGTATGCATCTCTATAAAGAGTGCGTTGCATACAGTATACTTTGTGATGAATAATTATTGACACTTACGTACTCCATATTAAATATTCTTTGCAGTATGAGTACATATTAGTTGTGGGTACTTGTACATATTAAGTAAGAGAAATTTATGAGACAACAACATTATGGTTCACAAACACATGCGGTTTGGTTCCTCACTAATTAATTACTGTCTTCAAGACGAGTTTTGAAATAGCAATGTAATTATTGTACGTGCATTGGGATTTGAATTAATCAGGATTTTAAATGGAAATAAGAAATTAGTTTACTTAACTAAGTCTTCCCTAAATAAAATGAGGTAAATAATAAAAAGTAATATAATTTCAGGTTATGCGTGCATAGTGTACTATACTCTTTGTGTAAGGATTAATGATTAAATTACATGCCATCGTTTTACCTGCTTTTGAAGGTGTCCTTAGAAAATTAATCTAGTGTATTAGTTTTGCTAATATATAGTGTTGCCTAATTATAAGGTGACCAGACCAGTAGTGCTATCGTTAACTTCGGATTAGCATTTCATTTCCTTATTTTGTTACAAGTAATTGTGTTGTATATAAGTTTATGCGAATCTCCCATAATGTGACTACATATGAATCCTTGAATAATTTTATTACAAAACCTGTTCAGGTGACAACTTGGGTTCACCAAATGTGAATAGTTCAGATCAGTGAATACTTCAAACCAATTAAAGTTATATGAACACCAATTCTATTGTTTTGGTCTTATAGGAAAATAAGAGAAACTTGCCAAGAAGTTGTCTTACCATTTATTCATTCATTTCATCTAATGTTCATCCGCGTTTTATTTGAGCATTCTGTATTGACATTTCATTGCTGGGCTATGTACAATTTCTGGTTATTTGTTTGTTTTAATACACATTTTTCCAGCATGCATAGTAATTAAGTTTCATTCTAGTCTTCCTGGTATTTTTTGTCGAAAATTAAATTAGATGCGTTAGCTTTGTCAGCGAGTTTAGTTTGCTTTTATTATGAATATTATTCATGTACTAAAACAGGATTGCCTGGTATGGTCAGTATTACAAAAAGTAACTAGACTTGAAATGAAGGCTGCAATTCTACAGGGAAAATTGACTAAGGGTTCTTCCATTTGAAATCCATTAAATACGTACTTGTTCTTTGTTGTCGGTAAATGAACTGAATATGTAGATTTTTGGTAGGTTTTCTTTGTATTAGGTAGTATAATAAAAAACAAATACATCTGAAATGTCTAGATGTAATAGAATAATAGATACAGAGACACTAAGCTACGAATATAAACTTGTGCTGTGAGTGTATGGCTTAAATTCAACCGGAGTAACAAAGATGTTTACTAATAATGAGACTGAACTGAATGACCATGAATTTCTATATTAGTATAATATAAGTATTATAATAGCAAAATGGCTGAGAACAATTAAATCACAATTTTGAATGTGCTTGTATCGTTATTTCAGTTAAACACAAGTCATGACACTCGGTTACTTCCAGTTGTTGTCTTTATCCATGGAGGAATGGTAAATAATTTTTTATTTAATCCTTCTGTATAGATACTTGAGAGTGTACGTTGCTCTTATTAAATGTGAATTATTTATATTGACTAGTACATGTTTGGCCGCGGAAGTGACTACCGGGCTGAATATTTCATGGATGAAGATGTTGTCCTTGTTATTATTAACTACAGAGTTGGAATTTTTGGTAAGTAAAAATTGAAGCGAGTCGTAATGGAGTAACCTCGGTGCATTTTTTACTTGAAATTATTAATATTGTAGGTTTTCTAAACACTGGTGACGGTATCGTAAGAGGAAACATGGGATTAAAAGATCAAGTAATGGCCTTAAAGTGGGTAAAAGACCACATTGCTACATTTGGTGGAGACCCAGACATGGTTACAATAATGGGAGAATCCGCAGGTATTATAAAAATACATAAAGTGGAAGATATATGTAGAGCTCATACCTTCCAAAAATTCCTCATGGAATGACTGTCAATTTGAGATATTTAAATATACTTACGATATTCTCAAGAATTTCAAGAATGTAAACTAATTCACTCTGAATTGCAGGAGGCGCTTCAGTACATTTACACACATTGTCTCCAATGTCAAAAGGTATTTTTACTTTGTAATTTATAAATGGGCTGAATGATGAAGATTAAACATGCTTTACTAAAATGTTGAAGGATTGTTTCACCGTGCTATCACAATGAGCGGTACATCCCTAAATCAATGGAGCTTTATTCGGAGACCAAAAGAGCAAGCTGTACAATTCGCAAAGAAAATGAATTGTCCTACAAGTTCTTCGGAAGCCATTGTAGCTTGTTTGAGAAGTATAAGTACTTGGCAACTTACTGAGGTGTTCCGAGACACACAAGATCTGCTTCATGATCGTTTGGATGTATTTGCTCCGACAATCGAGAGTGGCCACGAACATGAAAATGATACAGAGACTTTCCTTTCAGATCATCCTAGAAATATTCTACGGAGAGGAGAGATTGTTTCAAAAGTTCCAATTATTGCTGGTGTTAATGCACAAGAAGGATTAATTTACGCCGGATGTGAGTAAATATTCATGCATATAAAAAGTAATTCTACTACTTTAAGTGATTAGGTATAAAATGCGAATTTTTATTTTAATTATTAGCTATGGTTCGAAACGATACGTGTGTCCATACATTAAACAAAAACTGGGCTAAATATGCACCAGCACTTCTTGACTTTGAACACCTTTCTCCGAATGCCAGAAATGAAGTGTCCAATAGAATCTGGAATTATTATTTGGGAAACGATACTATTGGAATGGATTCTATGTACAAAATCGTGGATCTGTTCTCAGATTCGTGTTTCTTCCATCCTTTAACAGAAATGGCTCAATTGCATTCAAAAATCGCACCTGTTTACCTTTATCATTATAATAACCGGGGAGTTTTTGGTCTTGGACAAGTTTACATGAGATTATCTCTTAAAATACCTATCTTAGCTGACGGATTAGTTGCTGATGCAATTTTGATGTTCAGAAAGCACATTTTAGGCTACAAACAAAATCACTGGGGTGAGTAAATTTTCTTTACCATACAAATTCAGTTTTAAGTGTGCGATGAAATTATTGAAATTTAATATAATGTATACAGGTGTATGTCACGGGGATGAAATGTCATTATTCTTCCGGTTACACCCCCTATTAAGTACGATATGGCCAGGGCATCCTGACTATGATTTGTCAAAGCAAATAGTACGCTTATGGAGTGAATTCGCGCAAAATGGGTAAGGAAATTAAAACAATAACTATGTAGCTAGTACCTTAATAAATCTTGGGCTTCTGTAAAATTCAACACTGTAAAATTTACATTTAGAAAACCGTCAGAAGTGGAGGGAAATAAATGGACTCCAGTTCAACAAGGAAAACCTTTAAAATATATGTCATTATCAGATAAAGACTCATCTGGAATGATCCGAGCACCTTTTGAGCAACGTCTTCGATTTTGGAATCTTTTGCCCGGGTTTGAATGCTTAGGATCTAAAGTTATGAACGGGACTATTTGTTTGCCCTAGTTTTTATTAAGTACTTTGTTATATTAATTAGTCAAACCTTACCTAAGCCAACTTAAATCCTAGCCTTAACTATTATTTTAATAGTTAAAGGAAGTAGTAACAATCTACAGAACGTAATTCTAACTTATTAACTAGTAGTTACTACTAATACTATGTACAGATAGTATATAATTGAGAACCCCGGGATAAGAAGGGCCTCCGAAATTTTAATTGATTTTTAATTATTTAAAGTAAACAATGAAAGGGGACATTCATGAAAAATTTCTACTTTATTTACCCCTGAATTGGGGAAAAATCATTGCCGAAGTAACAATACATTTAAAATACGAGTATGCATTGGCATCGCTGCATATCAAGGTACATAGAAACTATGGTTACTAGAAGCTATACCAGGTATGGAGATAGTTATTTCAAAATTCCCTCAGAACCACTTATGGGGATTATAGTAAACAAGTGAGTCTCTGTCGTTGTTTGCATTTTAAACTCTATAGCATTGGATACATGGATACATCACGTTATAGTCAACTTAAGTGGTATACTGAGTGAATTTTAAAGACAACTATCTCTACATCTGGTATGGTTTCTAGGTACCATGGTTTCCGGTACCTTGCTACATATTGTAGTAATTGCAAGGTGCTTTTAGTTGTCATGACCCCTCTTTCTGGGGCTACAGGTGGCGACTTCCTATTAAAAAGTGGTTTCCAGCTGCCAGTTTTGTTGGTGCAAATGTCTGTAAAAAACTGGCAGCTAGAAATTTGTTATTTTTGCCATGGCATCACCTGGTATTTAAAAGCACCTTGAGTAATTGTGTAATTTACAGAATGTGTCTTTAAGATTTCAGTCAAAAAGTGAGACTATCAAAAAAGTCCCAATTTAGAAATTTAATGGTCAATCAAAGTGATCATCTTTTTTAAAACTAATCAATTTTTGTTGTTTAGCACCTTTCTTAAAAAAAGAATCGATGGTACATCCTACTAATTTCCAAATTTTGATTTGGAATAGGAAATTTTATGTAAAACTCACAAATTTTGCGTATAGACTCAACGAAAAATCCCATTTTACTCAGGTGTGAAATTCCTAAACTTAATATTTGATGTATTTTAGTAATCACCTGAGAACTGCATTTTATCGAAAATTGTGGACTTTAGTTTCATGAACCATAACGTAATTGCTGAAAATGCGGTTGTCTTCCTTTCAAATATCATTTCTGATATTACTTCATTAATTTTCAAGCACTCGTTAAATTTACCAATGCAGAAAATGCAGATTAGCCCCAAAATACTTAATTCCATACACACGGGTTAAATCTTGGTTGTCGGTGAGCGTCTGCGAAAGTTGTGAGCTTTAGATGGTATACATTTAAGTGTTTCTTATTTTAGATCTCAATATTTCGATCTGTTTGCACACTGTTACCGTGTTACTGAAAGTGAAACGTGACTTTAAAATCGGGTCTGGGCATTTTTGTAGATTTTACTTCATTGCTAATTTTGCCAGTGAATTTCAGTTCGATTTACAACGCCCAAATAATTTTATGCAGGTGAATATTTTCCTGGTCGCAATTTTCTAAAATACGCAAATTTTCGAAAAGAAATACATGTGAGCGGCATTTTTGAAATACCCCTTGAAAATTTATTATGAGTTGCTAAGGGCATTTGCAAACTAAAAAACCCCGAGGGCCCTTCTTATCCCGGACTTCTCAATTAGTGTGTAAATGTTAGAAGTGCTTATACTTTGTTCATATGAATATTTAGTCACATATAAATGAGTGGTTTGCAGAAGCTATGTAATCAAATGAATCAAACTGTACAGATCCAGTGGTAACCTATACTCGAATGGTAGGTTGTAACTACCTGCCAATCAAGATGCCTAGACAACGTATTTTCTCTACCTAAAATACGTTGTCTAGGCATCTTGCTGCCAATAATATCTAACTAAATGAAACATTTTTTGCCATGAGAGTAACTGTGATGGTAGATATAATTCATAAGTCCCTACCTAGCGATAACTTAATTTACAATTACAATTTTAACAATACTTTAGGTAGGCAATGTGTGTTTAATTAATAATATTGCCGTTTGCGTGCTATTTGTCATGCTGCTCAATATGGAAATTCACGTATGTTCAATACATGGGCAACTGAATGTGATGAAAACAAAACATGTGATGTAGGTATTTAGTTTTTTACTTTGAAACTTAACTATGCCTAGTGTATCAATTGATATGCTTACTTATATGTCTAGTTGGAATAACTGCGCTAAGTACAATTTTTCATGCATTTTAGAATGTAACGCAATTAAAATAGGAAATTGTACTATAGTGGAGTGGGTGTGCTTTGTGTAAATTAGAACTATAGGCGAATTTTTGTATTTTGTCCTTCACCTATATATACATTCTTGCAAACTTACCTATTATTCTTTCCTTTACATTGCAAAGAAACAAATGCGTTTGAAATGTCATTAAATTAATGTCCCGATATGTTTATCTGATTACTTATGCTCCTGAATATTTTCATGTGATGTGATATTGTTTTAAATCTGCATTGCGACCGCACATGTGTTATGGCCAAATAAACACGAAGAATGTTGAAATATAAACTCTTTTTAATGGTGAGTTTTTTCGCAGTCCTGTATAGGTTATGGTCATTTTGAACGTTATCAACGTAATAGAATGCGAAATCTTTTTCTCGTGGGATTGTCTTCTGGCAAGGATGCAAGTCTTTTACGGAGAGTTACAACAACTGTTTTACAAATTAAAATGCAAATTAAGACAATACTAATATTAGTTTATCATCAAAATCATAAATTTATAAATTCAACTTACCAACTCCAGTTACTACCAGAATTGCTCCGACGATACTGCAATAAAAGTCAGGTTGCTTACTTTCATATCACCATTGTAAGCTTAGAGGGCTTTAAATTTAGTAATTTACGTAAATTGTCTCAAATTGTTGGTAATAATACAAAAAATGAGAAATGAAATACATCCAAGAAGGTGATCTACAGTCATATCTCATGTGGTACACAGAGCGGTATGACTGTAATAATCTTGAATGCATTTCTAGTTTTTAGAGTTTCCATTTTTATTTCATAATTCTGCTACAACTAAACGTGCCCAGTTATTAGACGAAAATGATTAACATGTGTATGATGTTCTATTTACCGTGGCATGGTGGTTTATGCTTATAATGGAAATGCAAACATAAAGCTGGAATAACAACCTATTTTACATGCTTTGAATCTCGTATGTGATTCAAAGCTTGTGTAACAAAGTAAAAACCATTTTACTCACCTAATGGCATCAGGATAAACGCCGAGAACGACCATCTGCCAAAAGAAGGTAAAAATAACTTCGCTTGTCCGAATGAGAGCCACAACGCCGGCTTCCTCACATTGCAAGGCCAAAACAAGAAAAGTATTTCCTAAAACAAGGAGAGTTCCCAAACTGCACAAAATGCCAAAATCTGCTGCAGATGGTGGAAGCTCAAAAACACCGAATCCGAGAGATAGAGCTAAACTTTGAGCCGTTGCCCAAGTGTACAGAAAAAAATTTAAGAATCCGTGGTGAGCACCTTGGAGGAACCTAACACTAATTATAATTACTGTAACGACCAGCATGCAACCAAATGCTAGACCCACTCCCGTCTGAAAAGCGTAAAATTTTATAATTAGGAAAGTGCACAATGTCAGTATTTCATCTTAACACCTATGATACACAAATACTAGTTAATTTTGAAGAAAATTGGTACCAGTGTCTGACTATCGAAAGATTCTGCCCCGGTGAGAATAGGAGGCCTTGTCATAACTGCGATTCCAAGTAAAGCCATAATGGCAGTAAGAATAGGAACAATTCCACATTGTTCCCCTAGGAAAAGCCATCCGAAGAAATACACACTTATAACAGAACTTGCAAGAATCGTTCTTGTGTCTGCCACAGAGATGAATTTAAATGTGTAAATTAAAAGGTATGATATCACACAGCTCATCACAGATCGGAACTAAATTACAACGGAACAAGTAAGGAAATGATTACTAACAGGTAAATTGTTTTAAAAGAAAAATGTACCTTGTGGAGAAATAATTCTAAATCTTAACTCTTAATTTACTTACCCACATGAAGAAAATTGTTTTCTTATTCTTGTTCAAAGGGACAATATTAGTCAATACCGATTTCTTTTCTTTAAAAACTGTGTACAGTATAAAAGGGATTGTTAACAATGCCGAAACTGGGAAAGCGTACACACCTACATTGAAGGGATGAATATACGAAACCCTTTTCATAATAGTCGAATTTAATGAGAAAAAATTTGTTGACAGAAGTGTGTAAATCACCCCTAAGTATCTTTTCCATCCTGCTTTATTCGGTAGTGACTCTCTAGATCCTTTAGAATCTGACTCAGGATCTGCCTCTAACTCAAATTGAGGAACTTTGCTTAATCCCTTGTCATTATCCTGTATAATGTGAGAAGGATCTAAGGTTTTGGGTAAAAATGGTGAACTGGACTCCTTGTATGTCTCCTCAGGATAATTTAAATATGAGGAATCTTTATTATTAGGTTCAGAACCCATGTTGGATGAGTGCGACTTTTCTAGCCAAATAACAACTATTGATTGTATACGGTAGCAGAATTTTCGTCCGGTCAGACCAGATTCAGATCGAAACAATGGTTTAAGTTAATCTGCTCCCACCTCGACCAGATTGCCTAATCAAATGGACCGAACTTGCGATAGTACTCTTGTTTTTCATTTTACTTACTTTACTCTCAGATAGTATAAGTTATGTAATGTACCCATCAATCCCTTCGACTTCACCTCTAGATTACATATTATTGGGCTATCTCGTATACACAGCTTAAAACATACTGTATAGCTTAAGTACATTTACATGTGAAGGCCTTATTTACCAGCGTGCACAGTGTGCAGTAGGCACTATGCCATCCTGCCTGTGAATTACATAATGTGTTTTAAAGGTAATACGCCAAATCAAAGGTAACATGCACCCCAGATAAAAATATCCTCAGTTAGAAATCCAGGAATAAAGATTAGAATTATTTTGTGACTATGGTGTATAGTACCATCAAGTGTACATATTATTTCTGCAATCAGCACCACTAAATAGGTACTACAGTTTTTTTAAATTTTTGTTTGTTAATGAGTTAAGTTTTATAATGGTAATAGGTAATAGTAATTGTAATATCTTATTAGCAAACAGAAACAGCAATTTCGAATGGATTTGCTACAAAAAAGAACTTGCATTTTTCAGAGATAGCAGAGAAGGATACTTTTGTAGCCTCTGCTGTATAAATTAACAAGCGAAAATAAATTATAATATAATAAACTTCAAAACCTAGTACAGTTATTCAGTAGCGGAAAGCTACTGTAAAGGTGTGCGATGTCTGTCTGTCTGCTAGTTAGTTATTTAGTCAACCTACTCATAACTTCAGAACGTTTAGAAATTTTTTACTGAAATTCTTAGGGAGTCTTCTAGAAACTCATTGTAAGTTAACTCTAAAAAATGTGCTTTTTCTGACTAATGACCTCTGAATAAAAAATTGAAAAACCAAAAAAAACATCTAAAATATATTAAACAATACTTGTGACTGGCAAAAAGATGCTTTTTTAATACTTTGTTTTGCTTCCGCTCCGCTACTGTCTTAAATGTGTTTTGCAATTGGTTTTTTTCTTTATTGGTACAGTGAGAATTAGGATTGCAAAAGTGGAGATAAGTGAGATGTTTAGATGCCAATATTGACATATATGTGGTAAAATACTATCCTAACTTATGTGTGCATGTAAAGCTTTTCAAATATCCGAGTCAAACATATGGAACAATGTAGATATAAACTTGAAAGTGGAAGTACTTATGCAATCTAGGTACCTACATTACATTCATTATTAACTGTTACCTACTTCCTTGTTAGCTATGTTCGCTCTCCCTGTGTCTGTTCTTGGTTTTGAGACTTTTGTGTGCTTTAGTGTCCATATCCTGATCCTGAAGGACTTGATGATTGGGTAAAAAAGTCAGCAATAATTAATTAATAATTAAGGGTACTAACGGGCATTGTATTTATTTCTTGTTTCTTATTTGAGAAACTATAATTAAATGAATTGCAGCAATTCTAGAATGCATTTTTGGATACATTTGCGATCAAGTATTTCGTTTACTTGCAAACTTTCAATGTATACGTCACTACGTCAGTATGTCAGTTGTCAGCATAATGTGGACATAATCTCTTGCGCTTTTCATGCAACTCGTCCAACAATAACAGATAAGCATTTTATTGCAGAATTACTATAAAGTCAAAGTTAGTGAAGTAATAAACTCAGAAAGAAAAAAACATATTATGCGATCGATTTATTTTTTGCACTTTTATCTGCAAGGGGTGTGAAAGGTTTGTGGACTTTGTAGGTATTATGACTCTCCTTCTGTGTCTACCGTCTACACTTACGAAATTGACAGATTAAAAGCCATGAGTACATATATATTCGTGTAATTTAGGGGCCTCAATTTTTTTGCTCCATGCTCCTTTATGGTCGTCATACTTTTGGATTTCAGGCTGTTATCATATCGCAATCATAAATTGTAACTTTCCGCAAACGAACAATTAGTAAGTAGGCATACAGGTATAGTAGTTCTAGTGTGACTTGGAACAAAGCTTAGGTAACGTAACTAAGTATATAATACACAATGAAATGAAGCACATGCACATCATTGTACTTTGTTCTATCACCACGTGCTAGTCCTAGATCATTATTGTGAACAGGACGAAGCACAATGTAATCGTTTATAATTTTTCAATGACAAAATGAAAGATTCAGTAGAAATATCTATATCCTAGATTTAATAATAACACTTTAATAATGCATATATGAACTACAAACTTGTAGAAATTCCATTTGTCAAGATACAATTGAAAAAAATCTTGACATAAATATTGAATTGTGGGTTTAATCTTGTCCATTAATCGAAAACCCTTTAAATTATGTCTATTCAACACAACCGTATTGTTTGCGTATCAGAAGATTACTGGCAGATTAAAAATATTTGATCTTTCTAATGGCAGCTCCTCCAGATTTACTTATGGTAGTTAAAAGCATAGAATGTATCAGTACAGGAAAATGAGAGTTAAATGTGTAAAACAATTGGTAGTGTCTGTGTACATTGTGATAATTATGGTGTATGGGCATCATGACAATGCATATAATATAGTTTTATTTTCTATACTGTTGACAATTGCTCCAGTATTATACTAAGATGTATTTCAGTACATGGAAAGGAAAGACCTTAATATTTCTGTTGTGGACTAATGTGCAATGTAGAAAAGTCATCTATGCTAAATAAACCACAATGTTTTGAAAACAAATCAAGTTTTTGATATTTTTGAAGCTTAGGAGTCTGAATGACACAAGAAGTTGCTACTTTACGAATTAATATATCAGTACATAAACAAAGACTTGTGAAACATGCCATTCTCCACTACAAAGGTTTTTTGAAATGCAATGTTATATCCCATTTCAGTAGTTAGTTCAGTTCAAGCATTATTATCTCATTATCTCCTGTCCTACTCTAGCATTTGTGCGTATTAATTATGACATGACATGGACATGTAGGTATTCGTGTTCGTATTATTCGGTGTCTTGACGCTTTTTATTGTTCTTCAAGTTACTTTTTCTGCAGGAGCGCCGAGCGATGATGGAATGTAATATCGTGATATGCAAGGTTTACAGTACATAGCATAACCTTACAAAAATTCTGTCTCGTCAGTAATTATTTGTTTACTGTTGTTCACTTTTTAATAGTTCTATGTTAAACCGACGTTGTCAATTTGTCTTCTTTCAGATTCTATCCAGAAAATCTAAAAGTACATCAATAATACAGTATAAGTGTAAACAAGTGGAAGCATACGTATGCTTCCACTTGTTTACACTTATACTTACTTGTTACTGTTTACACGTATGCATACGTGTGAGAAGTAAGAATACAGGGTAATGTACAGACATTTGTCTAATTATATCGATATGACTTGAGTATTTACTTTAACTGTCATTACTACAGAATCCGAAAATCCTTCTGAATGTACAACTTAATTTGCAATAGATCAATATGTATAGGAACATAGTGTGTGAAGCCTGTGATACAAGATGTACTATCTGTATAAACGCCCACAAAGGAAATGTGACTTGAAGAGCGAGAGAGAACATCTACTGCAACTGAATATTTTTGGTAATCTTTAATATTGATTTCAAATAATGTGACAACTTCATATATTTTTAGATGATAGCATATGATACTTTAACTTTTAACATTTTGGCAGATAAAAAGAATATTTTTCTGTGATGCGGTTAAATGCGTGTTTGCCTAGGAAAGTTAATATCTTTTCATAATGAACATAATGGTGACGGTGAAACCGCCGAAAAAGAAGACTTTTTGGCTCAAATAATATTCTTGTCATACATAATTATATTGGTGGTAATACAATACATACGACTTGCCTCCAAGTTACAAAATGACTGGCATCATTACCAAAGCTGTTCGAAGATGCTCAACGGCATTTTCTAATGGTACGAGTGACATTATTAGACTCCTTCATCTTACTGCTAACATCTTGGCGACCTGCTATCAATGTATTTCCAGCTTTCTACCGTTAGAGGAAACGTTTACTTATTATAATTTAGGAATATTTTTCCAAATACGTATGTAGGGTTTGATAATAAATAACATGCTACCTCTGTAACCTTTGCCATTTAAATCCTCGTAAGCAAAGAATTGTGGTTTTTCATGTAAACTACTGTAAAGGCAACACTGCAACTTCAGCTTCAGCTATAAAAAGGACGCCGTTTCGTAGTGCAGTGCAATCTGCGTCGATAAGATATGCAGAAAATAAGGTGAGTCACTCAAAGATTTGAGATAAATAATCGGACGATTTCCTGTCCTTTAGAACATATCTGAAAATCTGACGTTTACGTTTCGTATTTACTCTAAACATTTATTCCTCCACGGTCGGTCGAACTGTCATAAGTAATACGCAGTAGAAGCTACTGTTAGTGGATATGGTAGTGGAGTACTAGTACTACAGTGGAGAGTCCGACAGAGTGTATGGGATTGTATTTCATTAGCACAAAAAGTAAATACTATTATGCTAACAATTAATAACCTTCTATATTTAAATAAGCCTACGTTTGGAAAGATAAGGAGGTTGTCGGCCACCTAGGTCGCATTATTGCTACGTTGGCAAATAACCTGAACTTGTTTGTAATCTCGGACTTGGATGCTTGGATCTTTACTTTCCACAAAATAATTTTGCTTGCAACACTATTTACATAGATATAGTAGTACAGTGAAGTGAATGCTTCATTACAGTGCATTGTATAAAGTAAATATACCCAATAATATTTGGATTGGTGCAATGGTCATTTATAACAATATTACGTTCATTAGTTACAAAACCTAAAGTTTATTTTTATCTTTGTATTCTGCAAAGAGGAAGATATTTCAAATCAAAGCACCAACCGGGGTAAGTTCCTGCTCCAACATTTAATTTATTTAATATAGTCAGTTGCCTTGTATTAAAGGCAGATTCGGATATTCAAAGTTAAAGATTAATGGCACTTTTACAGCAATAATGATATTTTAATAACCACGTCTTCCGCAACGAGTTTTGGTTACATACGCCTACATATTAGGTCAACTAATTTTTCTAAATTTTTGATTTTTTCCCTTCCTGGTAAAGATCTTTTTTAGTACTACATATACATCGAAAGAAGATCGTTTATCCCTTGTGCTTGTGTTGCTTTTGCTTGTGCCTGCCATAGGCGCCCGCTTCCGTATACATTGCATTGTGATTGCAATATATTATATATATCTATCAATGTATCAATATACAGTGTGTGTCGTGTGTACAAAGTGTACTAGCTAACACTGTTCACAAATTAATGTTATTAAAGAATTTAGAACAGAAACATTTTAGTGTTCATTGTGTTCATGCACTCCATTTGTATTAAGTACTTCTGCCCACCAAGATGGGAGTCAAATTACCAGGTAATTTAAAATTCGATATCGAGATTGTCATAAAAATCTCAGCGTTGTAAATTTACCCAGCATCTTTAACATAAAATATTATCGAAACTATATGAATGAGATGTGAGATGAAAACCTTCTGTCACTCTATCAGTCTGTCTGCCTAACTCGTTAACTCGTTATGGATTCATTTTTTGAATTCCGCTTGATTTAAAATGTACATTTTAAGGAGGAACTGATTAAAATATGCAAAATGTTGTTAAGTAATATTTAATTACAAATTATGTAGATTTAAAAAATTTTGCACTTTTCTGCGTCGTTGTTCACTTTTTGATTAAAAAGCTTATTACACAAAGTGAGGAACAAAGGCCAAAAATAGTAATTTAGCAAGGGAAGCGACAAGCGCGTAAAGAACGTTCATATAAATATTACCAATTTCGCCAATTTGTCGTGCAAGTGTCCGTGTAAAAATTAAACATTTCAGAAGAACCTTTATTGCTGGATATGACATGGGACATGTCTTAAGAAGAACCCAGGCAACTATTTTAATGGCTTCATTTTTGAAAACAAAACGTTAACCTTACGTTATTATACACCTAGTATATCAAGAAAACAATAGTCTTCGTCTATTGCCTTTTCAATTTTACCATGCAATAGTAAGAAAAAGTTTGACCATTCACATTGGTATTTAATTTTGATAAACAGCAACCATAAAACCAGTAAAACATCAATACATTTGAAAACAAAGGAAACGTACTGAATAAATTAATACTTCATTTCACTATTAATGAGCAATCAAATCAATGAAGTTGAAATATTTCAATTAGCAAGATTTCGAGGTCAAAAATCAGTCACTCTTTGTGTAAACAAACCTACACACAGACCACACAGTACTCCTGTACACATTGGTTGTTGTAAATAGATCAGCATAATCAGCAATACTAAACACTAAAGCAAACCAGTCAATAAGTTATTACTGTGCAGTACAGAAAGATCGAAGTTCAGTTTCAAACTTTGAAGTTTGGTCAGCATGTAAGGAGTATTCAACCCTGAAAATGGGACTTAAGTTTATTTTTCTATTATAAAATGGAGAACACTGCATATGTATTCTGACCTAGTCCTGTAAAATGAAATTGATTAACATTTAAAATTTATGATTATTTGATTACTAATATTGCTTTTGATATTTAGGCTTCAGTTTGAAAATAACCTAATTACTAATCGCTAACCAGAGGATAAACTGTAGTGTCTAACGAAAATGAGCACAATCAATTACGACTACCAGGTAAAACTGGTTGGAATACTTCCCGAAGGATTTGCTTTCGGCAAGGAACCATGTCGTTGGGATACCACCAGCATGAAAAGCGTTCGTGTGCCTTCCGAACAAGTTGGAAGTATAGGACTACTTGAAAGAGAGGGAAGTCGTAACCTCGAAGGAACAGCAATTATTGAAAAAATTAGTCACTTAAAACCCAAACCAGCTCGACAAAGTCAATATTCAAGGGATATTTCACGTCATGAAGATGAGAGCGGTAATGAAGATCCTACTGAATCAAATTGGGTTACTGAATCTGAAAATAGTGAGACTGATGAAGAAAGCGTCGATACCAGTGGCGGCGAAATCACTGAAACTGATGCTAGCTTAGTGGAGTCTGCTTGCTCAAGTTTCAAAAGTGTCACAAATAATTTCAGGCTTACTATGCTTAACGACTGGAATCGAGGATCTTTAAGAATGCGCTGGCTCAAAAATAATTTTGACTCGAAGTACGTCTTTTTTCTCTATTTCCAATGTTTTATTTTGTATCCTCTTAAATGAGGAGTATGTAACTATTTGTTACTCACTACTTTTTATTAAGGCGATCTAGCACTAATTTCTAATCACAAAATATTTTTAAATTGATACGCAGAACTGACGAATTGCCTCAAATCGTTTGCGGTAGACGCTTTCTTAGCCAATTCATGACCAATAAAGATCGATTTTATACCATCAAAGCCAAAAAGATCTGTTTTTCTTCACGAGGAGAGGCTATTCATGGCAGATACCATGTTATAGAAATTTCTGGTGGGTATTCTTACTACCATTTGAAGGAGCCATACGAAGAGAAAACTGAGAGACGGGAATTTTTTCAGCCTCCAGCCGAAAGCTCTGAGGGAAAGAGTAACGCGTTTTACTCCGCTGTATTGAGACGACAAGGTTACGGAGGTGTAAGCTCTCACAAGATAAATATTTTATTGGATACAACAATTGACGGAGTCTGGACTAGGCGAAAGGACTCACAGAGTTACAAATGTGAAGATATTGCTGAAATCCGACATGTGGAGGCATCAACTATTTATCCTCCTCCGTGGAAAGGATTTCTTCATCAATACAAACAGTAAAATTCAAATTCAAATTGTTAATTTGTCAATGCAGTTAAAAGTCAAGCCACCTAATACTATGTCGTTAAATTATTCTTGATCTGATCAATCAGTTTTACTTTTAGATGTATCTTAGCTGGACACTGGGCTCAAAGTAGACTGATTGGAGCTAACAAATACCTTGTCAATGTGTACGGAGACAAAAACGACAGCGATATGCAAACGGATAAAAAGCTAACAGAAATGTGGCTCTACGACGTTGAGAGTATGCCCCCAATTATCAGGCAAGCGGCCAGGAAGGAGGGTTTCAGGGTAAATCACTTCATATCAATATGAATATATTATATTCATATAATATAAGTATCGTATTCTTAGTTTGATTGTATTGTATGATTTCAGGCTTGGAATAAAAAGGAAATGTTCGCTACTCTTTACACCAGTCTCCAGTACATCAGAAACTACATGGCTTCTCCGGGAATACCAGAGGATGAAATCATTTATTTCGTTCACTACGAACACGAAAGTCACCTGCTTCCTCTGAGCTCAGATGATATGGACGATGAATTGGCTTGCCTTCGTGAAGCAAAGAAAACCATTATCATTAAAAACATCAGTTTTGATTCCCCTGATCTACAGAAAGCCGAGGAAAATGCTCAAAACCTCGTAGATTCTTTAATGAGTCAAGAATCTGGATCGGAAAGGTGGCCTAAACCCCAACTTTTGATGTTTCCGGAACAGCAGATGTTGCATCTGAAATTTAAATATTTGCAACATTCTACAAGGTTCTTGCGAATCGCAAAAAAGTTCATCAGAACCAACACTACACCTCCATTACAGGCTTTAAGAATTTCTCGAAAAGTTACCGATCGTTTGCAAAATCTTTTGAATGCCACAGCTGGTTACGAGGATGAAGGAATTGTTAATGCAGAAGGCGATCATGACAATAAAGGAGCTGGTGAGCGTTCCTCAAATAAACAAGACGGGTTCTACCGACATTTGGGTCCCATAACCAATTTTGATTCTGGCGAATTCATTTTTACCAATATCAGTAATGCAGCAAACGACCAAAATTGGCGAAATGTTTTGACTTTGCCTTATGCTGGAAAATAAAATGGGATATTGGGACGTTTACATTACATCAGGAAACATGATACCGTTGTTTAGAATAAACCGATTAATTAGAATATTTATTTTGATGTATTTGACTCATGTAGTAGTGTTGAAAAGCAAAAATTATTTGTCAGTAAAAGTAAAATGTAAATAATCTCTTCATTGAGAATGATTAAATAAGTAATTTATACATTGTGATTGTAAACTGCCACTATTCACTGTACTCAATCGAATATTAAAATATGATAAATGATTAATTTATTTTACTAATGGATTTATGAAAAATATACTAAACCCAGTGTCAGGTACAGGTAAAAACAGTATCTCAGTTTCTGTGTATGCAATTAATTGCGGAAAAGAGATGCCAAATAAAATGCATTTCGACATCTCGGGGATGTGTTTTGCGAAATTTCCCAATGCCTTTTCCTTTGCAGTACATTTTCCCCTGAATATCAGTTTTGACCCTGCTGACCTGTATGTCAGCAAAAAAGATATTCAGGGGATGGGTGAGGTTGCTTAAACACAAGCCTGAAGTGTAAAGTATTTGTAAGTATTTTTATTGTTCTGATTTAACTTGCCTATTAAGATTAAGGTATATGATTTGTGTTTGTATAGCTAAATAGCAGTTTAGCCAGTTTAGTGCCATAACATTACATTAGTCAATCTACGTTTTGAAAACCATTGACCCTAAGTTTTATTTATAATTGTAGAAAATGAACCTGACGTTAGTGCAAAAACACTTTGGGAACTCATTCCTATAAATATTATGTCACGAAAACTAAGTGAATGGGAATAGATGTATAAGACATATACAGTTTAGCTTATCTATCAATACAAAAAGTCTGTTTACTAAGTTTACTTGCCCTTAAATGTTTATCAAATCGCGAGAATATGAACAAAATAATTTGTAGTTTGCACATTTAGGACTAGGACTATTGTATGTAAGTGTAAAATGAATTTGCAAAAAATAGTAATAGATAATTACTAAAAATACGTGTTAGTGTTAGTTGTTTAGTGATAATTTACGCTTCATTAGATTTAGTGTAAGTAAAATGTCTAGATTTGTAAATTGTGTGTTTTATGA
Organism: Yoshiicerus persimilis; assembly: GCA_020352615.2. NCBI lineage: Eukaryota > Metazoa > Arthropoda > Collembola > Entomobryomorpha > Tomoceridae > Yoshiicerus > Yoshiicerus persimilis. Next base: position 24,551,250 of record CM036941.2, read on the forward strand.
AAAATGAATTGTGCTTAATTAATTGAACATTTTGAATGAATTATAAGTTACAAAATAGCTGCTACAAATCAATCTTACAATGAATAACGTCATTGGATAAACATTGCTGATCAGAGTTCACCGAAGAGGATGTATCACTATTTTCATTGACAGATCGCCCTGGTCGCCTTCTAAGGGGCTTAGGTCGCTTCAAATCCCATGGATATTCAGATTCGAGTCTTGAAGATGCAGCACAAAAAGCTAGATTTTTCTGAATTATTAACTGATTTCCAAAAAGTCCTCCTAAAGCCATATTCGTCAATAAATATGGATTGTTCCTGATAAAATATTCAGAAAGTTAGCACCGGTGAATAATGAACTGTAAATACACTGAAATTTTTTTTTTGATTACCAAATCTCTTGAATTATTGGCATTTGAAATAATGGAAATAAAAGTGTTGTGAATCTATGATGATCGTTGTAAGTCTCGTCAAAGTAATTGAAGCATAATGAATGTGCATTGTAAAATATATTCCACACAGTTTCTATCATTGCTTCTCGCTTTTCAGGTAAAACGGACTCTTCTATATCTATTGTACCTTCCATTCCATGAAAAATATAGTTTCCTTCTGGAACTTCCTATGCATATGAGAGGTCAACATCTATTGAAATTGCTACATCATGAATAACTTCAGAATATTATGGAAAAGGACAAAACGTACATTGTCGCTGCATACATAATCCTTTGTAAAATTGAAAGGAGTGGTTGCATTGATGCAATTGATCAAAGCTTTCGAAACTCTTGTCAAGGCATCGTAACTCATTCCAGTATCGGTAAAAGTGTATTGAGAACGAAGTATGTTATTGAAAACCCTCACAGATAAATCCAGGAAATCCCCTTTAACGTAGTGATCCGGACAACTCTTTTTCATTACTTCAGCACTTAATTCCAACAAATTATACGCAGCTACAAATTTAGGTTTACGCTTTTCCTTTTTTGTCCCATTACTAAGTTGTAAAACTTCATCTACTTTACTATGAAGTTCATTCCAGACTTCAGTTAATATTTTGTTGTGAGAGATGGTAGGGGGTATGTAAACAAGTGAAACTATTTTTTCGTAAAAGTCTTCATCCGCAAAATCTACGGTAGCATTTCCAGCGTGGACTATAGTTGGTTTCATTCCTGGAGCAAAGAGAACTGTGCGACCTTGTTTGGAACCTCTGCCTTCGCAAACATTGCCAACTAGAAGTCGACGTTAAATAAATTAATTCCTTTCCAAAATTATAGTTTTCCAGTTTAAGAGGTATGTAATAAAGCAACAACCCAATTTTACCATCCATCATAATATCGTTGCAAGTTTCCGGAAGTATTTTCTTTACTGTGTCAGTGTCACCACAACCTTTTGTAATTTTTATGATGGAAGTGGCATCCGCAACAGTAAATATGCAATATTTGCGCTCAGAAGGAGATAAACATAAGGTGATATTTTCTGTGCCGTGGAGTGTCCAACTGCTTGCTGTGACCCATGAATCCACTTCTTCTGAAGCTAAATTTATGCTTGTATCCCCGGAAATAGTTGAAACACTTCCATTTCCAAAACTGAAGAATAACTGCTCCAAGTCATCGGTAATCCGTTCCAATCGAGAAATCTGTGAACAAAGAGTTTATTGTTTTCGGCCGTATAACACGAGTTGTACTGTGTTATTGTACTTACAGAAAAGTCGGGCAATCTCTCACAATAATTGCTACCTCCAACGGTTCTGCTGTCGTCACAGTTTTCCTCACTGAAGAATCGCCAACTATTATTGAACAATCCAAATAAATTAATAATACTGCTAATGAAGGCATAAATTATAAGTGTATATAGCACTGTACACAAAAAACTAACATTCCTGAAAGACAAACACAACTGAAACTTTTTGCTGATGTAAATTGGACACTGCAATTGTAGCTAAACTGCTGTTTCCCCTCGTAAAATGTGATTCCTAAACTTGGAACACTTAACACAACACTAATTAAAATTTTAAAAATCATATCTGCATCAATTTGTGCATTGCACAAAAATTTCATTAAGATATCAAAAGCAAATTATGGTTTACAGGTTGCAGAAAGTGTATTACGTAATTACATTGCATAAATAAATGACTAAGGTAATAAAAATACTGTCAGCACAAAAGATTTTAAAAATTTGAAAGGAAAAGTGAGTGGGTACAGTGAAAAGCAACTAACACTTTCTATTTTACCAGTACTAACAATATTTACAATCAGCAATTTCAATTCCCTATTGTATGGATGTAATTGCATATTAAAAAGGTAGAGAAATTTACGCTAAGTATGTATACAAAATATATTAAATGTGAGGTGCAAATAATAATTTTATGTCTTTTACCTGAATTATCAAGTTCAAGGCTACCGGAGGGGAGCATATAGATTATTGGTAAAATTACATTATGCTACTCACTAGTGTCACTAGTTCCCTGTGTCAAGTATGTACAATAATTTCAATTTCATGAACTCATGAATTCATGAGATATTTAAGAATACACATAAAATATGACGAACAATAAATACCCATACCCAATGACATTAACTTTATCTTACCTTCACTTTGAAAATACAATTATTAATTTTAGGTTAAGTAATACAGCAAGCTTGTGTATTAAACATAAGCATTGATTACATAATGATTTATTACACAATAAAATGAAATGAAGTTATATAAATATGAATAATTAATTATCTTTCACAATTGACCATTATTGGGCATTTGTGGTTAATTTACATTCCAAAATCTCATGCATGTATTTATGTAACAGCTTGCCATTTAGTAACTCTCAACTCTGTTAGCCAGATTAAAATGTAATTTTATACTTATACTACAAAAGCTAAAAATGTGTCAGTGAGCTTTATCATCTTCATCACATAATAATAGTAAGCTTTACATAACAAATGACTACTGTGCAATATAACATTTTTATAATGAAGAAAACCATAAACAAAATATTTCTGACAGTGAATAATAAAGTTATTAATACCAAGCAGAGGAGTGTTCGTACTCTTGAATTTATGTAAACTGATTTGCAGTAGAATTAGTTGGTTTCAAGTGTTTGCTATAGATATTTGCGAATTCTAAATGATTTACCTTATCATTCGACTGATCAACAAAATGACAGATGGGAGCTGGGGCAGGTAAGAATGATTGGATAATCGCAGACACTTGTACAAAATAAATTGCAATGACAAGTACCCTATTGCATAAAATGAAGATTACAATATCGCTTACTGTTCATACATAGATGTTCAGTTTTGTTCCTGTACACTTATGTAAGTAAAGTATATAACCCTCCTAAAATCAGAGCAACCGTTTAGATTCCTCTTTGCATTGAATACTGAAACAATATCACCATGAAGAATCTTCTAGCTTTAATACTTCTAGCTGTTCTAGCTAGTCCAGCTCTATCAGAGTTTCTGAGAACTGGTGGTTCGAATTTCTATTACGGAAACGACAAAGTATTTCTTTCAGGAACAAATTTTGCATGGAATAGCTACGGGTATGATTTTGGAAATGGACAATACGATTCTAATAGTAAAGGCGTTTTTGAAGATTGGATAAGACAGATCAGAAACGATGGTGGCGGAAATACAATTCGTAAGTAATAACCGTCTCAAATTCATATGCTAGCAAGAATACAATTAAATGCTCCTGAAATAACCAACCTGAATTACGTATTAGGTGTTTGGGTACACATCGAGGCCGAAAATACTCCGGAGTTCAATGGAGATGGTTACGTCTTAGCTCCAGACAGAACAGGTACATTCATTGGAGACTTGTCCAGATTTCTTGACTACGCGTACGAGCATGAGATTTTTGTCATCTTGGTTTTGTGGAATGGAGCACTAATGAGAAATGACCGTTACAAGAATTTGGTTTGGGACGATTCCAAATTGCAGTCATACATTGATAATGCACTTATCGTAAGTAACCTATAATATAAGCGACTTAACTTCAGTTTTGAATTTTTATACGAGTAATATATTAATTATTGTTGCTTACAGCCCTCCGTCCGAGCATTAAAAGGTAAACAATCGTTAGCTGCTTGGGAAATCATGAACGAACCTGAAGGATCAGTTAGAATCGAAGGCAATGGTAACCCTTGCTTCGATACAAGTAACTTGGCCGGTACAGGTGCAGGGTGGGCAGGCGCTGCAATTCCAATGGAAAGGTTCCTCAGATTCATTAACTGGCAATCAGCAGCAATTCACAGTGAAGATCCAAAAGCTTTGGTTACGGTAGGATCTTGGTCGGAGCTTCCTCAGACAGATTCCTTCGGGTACAGAAATTATTACAAGGATAACTGTTTAAGAGATGCTGGAGGTAGAGCTAACGGTATTATCGACTTCTATCAAGTCCACTCTTATTCTCACGGAGGTGCTTGGAATCAAAATGGTCCTTTCAAAGTACGTTCTTTTTTTACAGGAACTGCTTTCACATTCTTCATTAAAAATTGCGTAGCAAAACTGTTTTATGTAACATTTAAAACTATCTCATTTCTTATAGGTAGACAGATGGGCATATAATGTGAACGACAAACCATTCGTTATTGGGGAATTCGCAGAAGCATGTTCTCAAGGAGAAGGTATTGAAAGATTGTATGATTGGTGTTACGTTAAAGGTTACTCGGGAGCTCTAGTGTGGCAATTCAATGCTGGAGGAGATTGCTCTGATTCAAGACCAGTGCAACTTCAAGGAATGAGGGCTCTTCGTGGAAGAAATGACCAAAGTGATGGCAATGGAGGATTAGTTAATGTTGATATTCGCTAATAAACATTCAAAATGTAACCGAATTATTTTATATCGATGTAACAGTAAATAAATATATCATTACTTATTTTCTAGAGAACTTAAAATTAATGTGCTCCTAATACTTCCTCACTAAATAAGGCAAAACAATAATTGAATTGATTTTTACCAATTATTTATTACACAACATGAGACTATTGACTATGGAAAACAACAATAGACTGTTCTAGTTCCTAGTTCTAATTATTAATATCAGAACAACAATTAATTATCAATAGAAAATGGTGACTGACTACATGTCTAATATTATTATTATAAATTATGCTAGTTGCTCGATCAGAAAAGTACTCACTAAAAAGCTCATTTTGACCAGTTACATAGTTGTATGTAATAGAATATATATAAAGTGCTTATAACTAACTTGACTTCATGAAGTGTTCTGTAATTCATTAACAATTATTATGAGTTGTAGGTACTACGTAGGTATGAATTGTAGATACAATTATGAATAGGAATATCATGACTTAACAATTAGAAGCATTGTTGCAATTATTTCACGAGATAATTTCTAAATAATGCTATTCATCTTCATCACTCAACTACTTGACTCAAATTATTAAATAGGTGTTATGATTACAGCAAACATTAGTTTCCGCGTCTATTAGAATACGGCTGATGATAGCGATGGGGATATTTTCTGATATGCCGATTATTATGGTCATAACCGCGTCTATCTGGAGATATGACACGGCGCCGCTGCAAATCCTCTTTTGGTGGTGCCTCGATGCTTTTCCTTGATGATTCCCCAACTTTGTCAGGCTTTTTCAACTTTCTTTCTGGTTCATTACTTAATCGACTATCGCTTTGAAGTCTACGCTTGTTACCTTCAGCGAGGGAAGCGGGCAGCCAAGATAGTCCGAATTGAAGACTGCATTGAAGAGGAGTGCGGAAAAAATCTTTTATGATTACGTATATGTTTTTAGCCAATTTTAGAGCAAGACTCTGTAATCAAAAATGAAAAAAATACATGAAGTATGTGCATTTTCAAAATGATATTAAATAAATAAAATTCAAATTACCTTTTCCTCGACCTCTTTTGACATTAGAATCTTCTGGTCTTTTCCAGACATGTCGGCTTCCAAAGCATTGATGTAGGCTTTTACAACTCGGGCATATGCTTGAAGACGGGTACGAAAATCCAACAGTTTTTCTTTGTTCCCACCGAGGAATTCGGGAGTTTTCGAACACAGTTTGTATAGCACAAAAAGATAACACTCAATTATGCTGTATTTGTAGTTGTGAATAACAGTCTCATCTCCATTAGGCAGTGGCAATTGATCCTTGAAATATAATGGAAAGTACAAATATTATCAAAATAATGGATTTAGTATTAATGATACTTGTGAATTGTAAATCATACCAGAACGTATTTGTAAATGGCTTCCAAACATTTTGTGGCATCTTCCTTACTAATGGTTTTCAGATACACTGAAGCTTCTGCAACCACTTTTAAAATATCAAACTGCATTACGCCACCGTCTTCATGACAGAGGCAATCACGTAGGTTAGGGATAACCTTAGTACAGCAATAAATGACAAAAGAACTGGTACAATTTTCCCCAAGCTGCAATTTGACAAATCAAAGTTCCAAATCTGAATTAAAATTTATTCCAAAATGGTAAACTTTTCCATATTTACCACCTTACCGCAGAAATTTTTGCAATCTCTTCCCCACATTTTGTAAACTTATGAATATTTTCTTCTAAAGTTCCATCGAAATTCTTTTCAGGATTCAAAACTTTAAGAATTATATCGAGAACGATTGCCCTGCCTCCTTTTGTGTCAAAGACTTTTGTTGCTGAAATGATTTCCATCATTTTACTGAAGTCATCTTGGCATATAAAATTGGCAACTTCTTTAAGTTCATTTAATAATACTTTTTCTTCAATCACTGTAACAGTGTCCATTTTCTTAAATTTGGTAGCGAGAAAGCTTAAACATGGCTCGATGAAATGGATATCTTCATTTCCATAAGTTTTGATTTGCACAAAGAGACCTCTTAAAGTTGCTATATTAGCGTAATTAACATACGTAGGTAATTGGTGATTTATTCCTGATTATTATTATATGGATATGGATTGCATTAAATTTAAATATCAAAATTACCCTCTGCATCAATCTTGAAAAGACGCTCTAATGAACTATGAATAATAGCGACTTCAGCAATTTCACAATTTGCCAGCACTTGAGCAAAAACATCAGCAATTTTTGGTATTTGACTATGAAATTTTCCGCAGACGGTCACAAGATCCTTAAAAACTTGCTTACGAACCTTAAAATGTACGACATATTTAGATATTCGAGACTAACGACCAAAACAATAAGCAATATTATATATATATGTTTTGAACTGCTAGCTTACAGATATATCATCATCTTCACACAGATCAAAAAGGGCATTAATTGAATTGTCAATCAACAGCGGAAAAAATTCGATAAATCTGGATATGAATGGCGATGCCAGACGTTTTTCTTTGTCGGATTTCTTGACGCAAGTAAGAAGTTCTCGGTATTCATCTTCAGCCTAATCAAAACAATACATTAGATAAACTGTGGTTTTCAAAACATTTTCGGTTACTTCTGCATACGTATTTAATTTACCAATGCCTTGTCCTCTGCGTTGTTTAATACCTCATAAATAGTGTACATTCGTGCAACCGAACTGCTATCATCAGCATCCATATCTACAACGAATAAATAAATTAAAAATGTAAAGCCGTAAAGAGATCCGTGTCTACAGTCTATTAATCAATATAATGCAGGAAATGGAATGTTGTGTTGCAAAGTTTGTATTGAAACTACTTTTCATTTTTCATCGACCAAATACATAAAATACTGGTGTAGATTGTATCAGAACTTTATAATTTCATAGAAATGAATAACAATTATTAGTAAATACTAATTCCAGCTTACCTTATGCTTCCTGGTGGACGTGGAAGTGGAAGGTGCAACAATTTCTGAAATCTTAGCCAACAACTAACTACAACTTTTAGGTAAGGTAAGCTACCACTAAACTCACTCTATGTTTACCGCTGAAGATTTTAGCTTTCGGTTTAATAACTCAAATTATTTCAGACTTCAATTCAAATGAACACCCTTTTCTTTTATGACACCTATCACTTCAACTTTAACTCGTCAACTATTCAACACTGCTGAAAATAGCCAAGTCTGCTATAGGAGTTTACCTAAGTCATTAATTTTTTATCACAGTCGCAGGCTCGAGCTCGATGTTATGTTGATTGCTTACCGCTCTTTTGCGCAAGAAATAATAATTGGCAAGAAATATCATAGTTTACCGATATACCACATATCAGAGGCGGTATATTTACGACATTTGTACTCTGTACTGTAAGGCAAGAGATCCACCCATATCTGATCTATCGACCTCAATTTTTTTAATCTTTTGTGTACAAATACCTTGATAGCCATAATTTAAAACTATAGGTTCATTATGGCGTAAGATAATCATTAAACTCTGAATTCTGTTCTCTAATAATTCCATTCAAAATTTGAATACGCTTTTAATCACCAGACATTTCTGCAAAATTTAACGGAACATAACTTAATTAAATAGACAAAAATATGTAAAACTCAAAATACATTTAGGTATTCCATATTAATTGTTCACCTTGCGCTGTCCCCCAGAAAATCTACCATGTTGATCTTTGCGAATAGACAGGGAAGTAGCATGAAAATCACAAAACGTAGCATTTAATCTGTCTCTAATAATATTTTAACCAACTATCTTCAAATGCTGCCACATGCCAAATAATATTTTTCAATATTCTATGCACTCTACATTTGACTAGTTTATCCACTTAGAGTTTTAGAGGAACCATGAAAATTCGTCCACTTTGTGCTCACAGCACAGGTCTTTACACTTATTTTCCAAGTACAATGTATATGAAACAAGAGTAATGTTTCAAAAGTTTTAAAAATTTCAATAATTTCAATGTTAATTCAATAACAAATGATACATATTATTACATACATATGAATACTGTTTCGGCCAATTCTCCCATTTCCCATCGATGCCAAAATTGTGTCGATAAGCGATCGATCGATAAGCGACAGAACGTTCATAAAATAGGCATAACTTTACAGATAAAAAATAATGTCCAACTCTACTATGTTAACTAGTTAAATGAATAATATTAAAAAGTTTTATTTTTATTGTTTTATCTGAGATCATTGCTTATTAAGTAATATTGCAAAAGTGGGTGGGTACCATGTAAGAGGCATTATTTCCTAGCTATAATAGTAGCTGTTACCTAGGTCTAAATGGCTATATCTTTTGTTACCTAGTTTGGGATGCATCGCTAACCAGTACCCGTACGCTTTGTTATCTACGACATATTATATACTAGTAAATTACCCGTTCTACGAACGGACACGTCACAATATCTAGGCGATAAGCAAACATTGTGCGATTGTGTCATTTTGTTGAATGGATTAATTTCCTTAAGGTCTAGAATTCAAAACGATGCTATGCCCTTAAAGGGTGTGTTCTATGGCTTTAGTCCTGGTCTTACTTTACAGTTTTCCAAAAAGTAAAAATTTCTCCATTCGTAAATGCAGTTTCCCTAAAAGAAAAAATTTTCTCGTCGTCGTCGATAATGCAGTTTCCATAAGAGAAATAACTTGTCCCGTCATAAACGCAGTTTCCCTAAAAGAACAAATTTCTCCTGTCGTAAATGCAGTTTCCCTAAAAGTATAGTATAGTATACACGTCCTTCGAACGGCGGTAACAATAGTCTGCCGTTAACAAACCGTATGCGTGGGTTTTGCTGATAAAAAATTTTGCTTAAATAGAATTGTAGAATATAAATACACTTTAAATTTACGCGATGCTATGCCTTAAGATACCTCCCACTTATGCTACACCTCTGCCTGTTTCCCCACACTTACGAAGGGCTCCCACTTATGCTACACCTCTGCCTGTTTCCCCACATTTACGAAGGGCTCCCACTTATGCTACACCTCTGTCTGTTTCCCCACACTTACGAAGGGCTTCCACTTATGCTACACCTCTGTCTGTTTCCCCACACTTACGAAGGGCTCCCACTTATGCTACACCTCTGTCTGTTTCCCCACACTTACGAAGGGCTCACACTAATGCTACACCTCTGTCTGTTTCCCCACACTTACGAAGTGCTCCCACTTATGCTACACCTCTGTCTGTTTCCCCACACTTACGAAGGGCTCCCACTTATGCTACACCTCTGTCTGTTTCCCCACACTTACGAAGGGCTCCCACTTATGCTACACCTCTGTCTGTTTCCCCACACTTACGAAGGGCTCCCACTTATGCTACACCTCTGTCTGTTTCCCCACACTTACGAAGGGCTCCCACTTATGCTACACCTCTGTCTGTTTCCCCACACTTACGAAGGGCTCCCACTTATGCTACACCTCTGTCTGTTTCCCCACGCTTTAATCGGAAACCACATGCCAATCACAATAAGGTTAATTGACGGATGTTAAAGACGAATCCAAGACCAAGTAGAAAATACAATAATTTCAATCCTAAGTGATGGAAATGAACTCAAAAGTATCAGGATAGCGAAATACAATGACACACTGAAGGAAGAGCATGCTTTGAGGTTTTGTACATCGTGGTGTGTAGAAGCGTGGCACCATTTGAACCTATGTTCCATGTGCAATTTAGAATTTAATTTTAATTTTTGACTTTTAGCACAGCGGTCAAAGGTCAAAAGATGCTCTTTTCATAAACTCACTCTAAGTTTAGGAATATCCTAATTTTTGAGATATCTTGTAAGTTTTTAGGTCTTCATATACGGCTGTAGTTATTTTTCGTTACGTACTAACGGAAACTGGCTTTTATATATTAAGATTATAGATTTTCCATTCCATTCGCAGCAAATGCCATAACATATATAACGGCGGTATATCCTTAATAAGTATTATAGTTATTATGAAGGATTAAAGGATAACCCATTTTGACATTAGCATAAGATAGTTCACCCTATATAGTAGAGCATTTTTGTTCTAATTCCCACACCAGTTATGAGTGCGATTTAAGTATCAATAGGTATTTCTTGTCAGTGAAGTTGGATTTGTTAAAGGAAAATTAGAATGTGAGTAATGACAACAATGACGAGTATTATCCCTATTTCTTCTTCAATACTTTTTATAGGTAGGTATAGTGCTATATCTATAGATACAAGGCAATCTCACTAGAAGTGTACGCGACAGTGTGTAGAAACACACTGAATACCTATACATACTCTCCTTGAGTCTACAATTATGCAAATTGTGCCGATGTGTCTCCTAGTCATGTCATTTGTTATAATGATTCTTTACCTTGGTTTATAAACGGCTCATATTTCGTATTCAGTTTCCCTTGCGTTTACTATGATCGAGTCCAAGTTTTTCATTCACTCATTTATTTGCATGCAACTCACGTAAATACATTGACTTTCATAGTTTCATGTCTTTCATTCATGGCCCATTACGTACGATAAGTAGGCACAATATTTCACGAATTATACCACAGTATACAATTTATGTAGGTTTTAATATTTCTTGATATTACATAATTAAAGACAATTAGCCTATCCATTCCATTCCTAAATTCTTTCGTTAAATGAGTCGTGTGCAACTATAGGTAGTCTTATAACAGTCAATTTGTAATCTAGTAGTAATATTAAATTTAAACGCATAGTTGATGTATTTTGTTTGTTACGTGGATATAAATTATTTATGTATTACAAAATTCAGTCTATATAAACAGTAACATGTTAAAACCGACTCAGCACATGGGGCTTAGAATATACCTTAATAGATATAATCAGTAGGCACAATTATTATTGAAGTACTTATGAGAATTCTTTAAGAAAGAACGAAGAACGTACTCAATAGCAAATAGTTCCTTTAGCATACAAGTTCAGGTGAGTTGAGTATTCGCCTGTACAGAGCTGTTGTTGCGTAAGACAACAATATTCATCCCAGCACTGAGCTTTGTTAAGTCGTAGTAGCTTGCACGCTGAGTTGAGAATCACTGTGTGTTGTTATTAAGCGAAAAGTGAAGTATCACCACAGACTAAAGGATTTAATAATGGCTAGTACTCATTGCAAATTTTATTATTAATTGTGCCGGTTCCTATCTGAGTTTGTGCTTATTGGGGAATATGATGGGTGACAGATCCCAGCCGTTGGCTCTACTTCTTGGTTCTGTGGCATATTTCTACAGTGCTCTTACAAATGTTGCTCACATGAGGGCAACATCAAACTCCACAATAGTTGAGACAAATTACGGCGTTTTAAGAGGAAGCAAAGATGTATCCCGTGGTGGAAAAAGTTTCTATGAATTTCTTGGAATTCCGTATGCTAAACCACCAATTGGGGACTTAAGATTTGAGGTAACTATTTAATTATACTCTAAGAATTTCTGCACCATTTCATATGAAATTTTGCTCTACAACTTCACAAAATAATCGCAAACAAGCTATTCTAGTTTTAATATAAATGATATTATTTATATGCATATGTAATTTTAGTGCACACATATTTTATGGCTTATTTAAAAAAATATTTTCCTTAATGAAATGTCCGTGTGCATTGCAATAGCCACCTTTACCTCCAGATAGTTGGAAAGATATCAAAGACGCTACCAGATATGGAAATAGGTGTTGGCAATACGAATGGGTTACCAGGTCAGTAGTTGGCGATGAAAACTGTCTCTTTTGCAACGTCTTCACACCAAAAGTAAGTAACCAATTGTTTATCCAAGTAACGAAAATATTTCGGCAGTTTTTCCATCCTAGTGTGCAAATAAACTGTATTATGTCTTAAATATCCCAACATTTAACATTAAATGAATGTCGAGTTCGTCAGAAGTGCGATAAATAGCCAACTAGGCACCTGCATTTTATATACATTTGCATTCAAGAATACCAGGTCAAGTAACTCAAGTTTCAATTTTTGCAAGGATATTTCTGCCATTGTCATATTGTTTATATTTTATATGCATACTATAGTAATAGCTGTAGGCATTTCCAAACATATGAAAACAGCGTACCTCTAAAAAATATAGTCATCGCTTGCAATACCAACATTATGAATACAACTGTACTTTATAATTACATTACGATTTTATGATTGATATTTATAGCAATAATAATGCATACAAATAAAACGTCAAAGCGCATTCTCTTAGAAGTACAGAATTAAAAGAACTATTCCTTGGTTAATTGGCAATAAATTTTACCACACTAGTTAGGCCTCACTGACTTTTTCACAAGTGTAGTATTAGTATTAATAAAAATGTAGTGGATAGGCAGATTGTTTAGTATTGGCTTCCTTAGGCTATAATAATTGTGATATACCATATGCCATTTGCTATGGGTTTTTAAACAAGCGTAATTGCTTTTTATCACTGTCAAGTGCTACTAGAGTTTCATATTTATTTAGCTGTACTTGATACTCCTGTCTATTGGTAAGTGAATTTTACAATTCAAGAGAAATAGTGCAAAAGGAAGAGTCATTTCTAAGATTATTGTTGTTACGTAATTTACGTGTAATAGTATATAAGTAAAAACATGGTTAGTATTGTTTTTATAATGCAGTAGACATGCTGTGACGTTCCCTTTCATTAATTCTCACAGTAATTCTCAACGTATAGTGTATTTTTGACCTAGACATACTGCCTTGCCTATACGCTTAGTTTTTAAACTACCTTTGCGTAAGTGTAGTGCACAATCACATGCTGTGTGTAACATTTTTGCGTGTATAGCTAAATCACAGAAATAAATATATATACATTTTTGTGCAATATAATTCCTATATGACCTATCAGAAAAATATACTTGGCAAAATGTGTAGGTATAGATAATAATTACAACGCACATTCAATATTCACAGTATGCTTAACATATTACTAGAGTTTGTACAAGAATGACGTACCCTAAATACCCTGACTTACTAACGATAAATGAACCTTCCACTTAGGTGGCGATTTATATGTAGTGGTATGCATTCCAATCACTTCTGCCAGCATTTGTTATTCATTTATTCCTGCTCCTTACAGTGGGGCAAGCGGACAAGTGCCCACAATTACTTACACGTGCCTATAATATCATAATACAGGTTCCAATGCTATTAAGTATTAGTATCTTGAAATACATCTTTAGGTATTTATCTGCTTCCAATTGCATAGAAAACATGTTATTTCCTAACAAATGTAATACAAAATAATTCGGTTAATTTTTTATTGATGCTTTTGTATTTCGTATTAAAAACAAGTTTAATTGAAAGCATGAGTCTTTATCAATAAGAGCTGTAGCCAAACTCAGGAAACTATTCTAAAAGAAGTATGGGAAAATCCCAAGATAGCGTCATTCTAATTGCATACTAGGTTAGATCGCTTAGCTGTCCAATGTTGGCAGTAAATTTGCCTCTTTATATAAAAGAATATTACAACTTACAACATTGCTTATATATGTGCACCTTTGTAACGACTTCGTTTATAATATTCTGAAAATCATGTCCAATGCGAAGTAAGCAGGACTTTTTAACTTTCGGTAATACCACAATGTTAGGTAGTATATAGGTTGATAAGTTCTACTTAAGGCCAGGTTACGTCATAAAGAAATATGCGCGTTTTCTCATTGCATTAGAACGACGATATCTCCAGTAAATGTGGATGAATTGGGACGTTTGAGTCATGGATATTGGAATGGCACGATTTCGAAATCCAAATGGCAAAATTTTAACTTTGAAAAAAATAAACTGAAATTTTTTTGTTTCTTTAAAAACTTGTGTCAGAACTAAAAGGAATTTTGCCAAAACGACGATGCTATTGTCCTCCTGTATATTGTAAGAATTTTTGGTAAATTATGAATTTAATTTGGTGTGGTCATTTTTTGAGATTTCCCTTTTATCAAAAATTGTTGAATTTTCTGAAATTACACCTGTGAGCAAAATTGGAATAAATAATGTATAAAAACAGGATACACAACCTACAACACAACAGCCATAGTCATACGTCCAGTTTGACATGCAATTACTGGAGAAATTGTTACTGGAGTGAGAAAACACGTACTTCTTCTTGCTGAACCTCACCTTAAAAATCTTTTACCTGAAGCACTAGTTTTTGTACTTGCACAAGATATTGTATTGCACAAATAAAAATATCAAGTTCAATAATATAAAATTTATCTTATTAGATACAACATCCCAATGAAGACAGTAATGGAATCGACCCCTTGCTTCCAGTGATCGTATTTATTCATGGAGGTTTGTTCATGGCAGGCTCTTCAAATATTTATCGGTAGTTCCCATTACGCATATATACAAGGTGTATTATATAACTTGCATAATATATGGCTTCAAATAAAAAGTACTTATTTTTCATAGGCCAAAATATTTCATGGATGAAGATGTGGTTCTGGTGACGCTCAACTACAGATTGGCATCCTTTGGTATGGATGTAATTTTTGGTAAACTGCATACAAATGCATAGGCAGTATGCAGCACTACAGACATTATTGATAGTTCTGTAGTTCCATAAAAGTTTCCAAGCAGTTAATAAAACCATGCATTTTGAAGGTGTTCGATAGCAAGTTAAAGTATTTTCCTAATCCTTAGGATTCCTTAACACGGGTGACGAAGTTATCCGAGGCAATATGGGATTAAAGGATCAAGCAATGGCATTAAGATGGGTACAGGAGAATATAAAATACTTTGGTGGAGATCCAAACCGTGTGACCATAGTTGGCCAGTCAGCGGGTGCAGCAAGTGTTCACCTTCACATAATATCACCGATGTCAAAAGGTACCTAAATATATTATGCGCTCATGACCTGGTGTACTTCTTTGAATAAACTGTTAATACACAAAATAGAAATGCACAGATAGCAACATGATACATAGACAATAAATCTAATTAACACTGCAGAGAACGCATTTACCACAACAGTACATCTATTTGAATACTAGATATGCGGATTACATGATAAGTATTCAAAATATCTTTGAGAACGCTTAATTAAACATTGCGAAATAATGTCTGCCACTTTTGCATGCATTGCAGGTTTGTTTCAACTAGCAGTATCGCAGAGTGGATCAGCTCTCAGTCCATGGGCTTTGGTAAGAAAACCTAAAGAGCAATCGCAGCTACTTGGGCGTCATATGAATTGTCCGACCGTCACCTCCAAAGCCATGGTTGATTGTCTCAAATCAAAAAATGCTAGACAGATAGCACGTAGTCACATAGGATATATTGTAAGTAAATCAATACACACATGTACAGCAACTTCTTGATTGTTTTTGCATGAATAGCAAATTATATCTTTATTTTGTATGTCACAGTCAATTTTGTGTGTTAAGTATTGAGATTGAGATAATATTATTTTCTGACTCATGCACATTTTATATGTTTTTCTTATATGTTAACAAATAGAAATTGGCATTAAATGAAAGGGAATCAGTCTACGGACCCACGATTGAATTTATGAATGATTCATCAACTTTCCTTTCACAACATCCAAGAGTATTACTCGAAGAAGGGAGTATCAACGAAGTCCCTTGGATTAATGGCGTGACCTCAGAAGAAGGGTTGATTTATTTAATAAGTAAACAGACAACATTTAACGTAAACACATATACCAGTTAAAACCGCTTCAAAAGAATCAAAACAGTAATGATGTGGTTTTTCTTATCTTAGGTTTGATTAGAAACGAAACCAGTCGTTTTATGATTAATAATGATTGGGAGAAATTCGCTCCGATATTATTTAACTACGAAGATCATCCAAACAAAGACAATATTTCTTACCTTATTCGTAATTATTATTTGGGAAATAAGGTTATTGGATGGAGTACTCTAAAGGAATCCATCAACATGTTTTCAGACAGAGGCTTCTTTGAAGATAGCCGAGACTCTGCTATATTGCAGGCACAACATTCTCCTGTTTACTCGTATTATTACACATATGAAGCCGAACTTGGTATGGCAAATATTTTATTTTCACGAACACCTCTTCCTCTACCGGAAACTTTAGATTTTGCTGTCGGGTCAACTCTCAGTTGGTTCTCGTCTACATTTCTCAGACTCCGAGAAAGAAAACATTATGGTTAGATTCTCAAATGTAATTTTATCTGAAAAATAAAATTCTAAATGTAACAACTTTCTTATATTCTGTTTAATGTTTGCAGGAGTATGTCACTCTGATGAGATCAGCATGCTATTCAATATCCCAATACTATCACGTGAAATTGTACCCGGGGAAAGAGATTACCACTTTTCTAAGGCTTTTGTTGGTTTATGGTCAAATTTTGCAAAGCATGGGTAATTAATCAGAATTTATTAACTTTAAAATATGAAGCAAGCATAACTTTCATGTGAACTGTGTGAACTCAGGACACCGGATGCAAGTGGTCTGTTTTATGGAGTTACATGGAAAGCTGTTGATCCAAACATTTCATCGACATCACCCTTGCCAAGACTTAGAATCGATCTAAATGCATATATGATTGAAGAACCATTTTTCGAACGATTACTATTTTGGAAATCTCTCAATATTTCAAATAATGGTGATTTGTTTTTGGTGTGATGTGAAATATTAAATGTAAGTGTTCATTTTATTTACCTAGTAAGGAACAGTACAGTATATTGTAAATAGATTCATGATTGAAGAATAGTATCGCTTTCTTTGGAGCTCGATCCCACACTTAATCTCTGACTTATCTATTTGATTGTAATTGTAGTAATGTCATAGGTAAGCAGAAAAAACCCTTTGTTAGTTATTAATGCAAGAGGATGTAATTTTAAATGATCATAAATGGGAATTTGCTCCATCAAAGCGTCTAGACGAGACGGACAGGATTGTTAAAGTAAAAATAGCAAGGAATGAGATAACTAATTACCCAAAGTATTTTATCCATGACTCAAGTTAAGCATCAATGCATGCTATTAACTTCTTTTTTACATGTATAACTTTTATTTCAATTTGCTCAAGCAAATAACAATGCATTCACCCACAGGAATTTATTTATGACTTGTTGATGGTTACTGAGATAATAAAGTTTAATTAATTGCGTGTTGTGGTAGAGCATGGTTTAAAAGTGTTATTTTTACTGACATCAAAATACTACGCATCAACATAACTGGATTTCGCGTCGATATTGCTTGTGCATGTTTAGCGTGCATATTTCTGCATAGATTTTCCATTACTTTGTACTTTTTCATTTTTCTAGGACTTTTGTAAATAATTTTAATGTCTTTGTTAGTATTTGAATTCCCCGAAACCTATATGAACTTTCTGAAAATCTTCAACTGAATTTATATGATGTATTTAATTAATAATTACGAATATGAATCCTTTTTTATCAGAATTTGCAAAAGCAATTATGTTATAACATTAGTACATTAGTTCACATTTTCGGAGGGGATCAGAATTACAGAAGATTCCTTGATGAACTTAAGAGGCTTCATACGCTGTGGCTAGGGGTATGAATACCACCTATATATTGGTACCCTGAAAATAAACACGATAAGTTATATGTAGTAGCAGTATAATAGTAACTTCTACAACAAAATTATGCATAATTTGTCCGTGTATATTTTGTAAAACAGTCAGCACGTATAGAGGCGCTGTGATTTTGCTAACATAGACAGTTTCAACAGACTTGAGACATTGCATAGCATTTACAACATAATTGTCGAATACAGTCTGCACTGTATCGTACCATATCTAGAGGCCAGAAATTGTAAAATTGCACGAAGACTGTACTTCTGGCGGATTTTTTATGAGTTCTCTACCATCTTGTCGCAATTAATTGTAAATCGTAGTTTCTGGGAGGAAGTTCTTTGCAGCTCATTAATCGTTATCGAACGTACATCATATATATTAGAAGTAGCGCATTTCCGTAGTTCCAATCTTAGAAGTTCGAATATTCTGCCAAATATTTTGCCAAAACTACTTCGAGGAAAATAACCAAGGTATTTTAGGCATACAATATTACACATTAAGTTATCTTTATTATTATTCAAAAAGTATTTATAGCAGTAATTATAACCAACTACTCCCAACTACTTATGTTATAAAAGTGCGTTTCTTTACAGTTCTTTCTTATTGGGCTAATATTAAGAAAATAAATCAAAAAATGAAGGAGAACCAGGAACTGAAAAATGCTAACCTCCCTGAAAATGAATACGGTCGTATATATGTTTACGATTACCCGTACCATATTTTATGCTTTGGGGCTTTACAATCTGTAATTAAAACATTAAAATAGTGTTTAAATTATTGTGGTTGAATTTATACTATTACTATACGAAACACGTTGATATATACTTATTCAATATCTATTAAATTTTCAGGCTTTAGCAGGTGTAGGTCTTCATGGTTTTGTATTCTGGAGTCTCGCTGAATATCAGGCGAATTTGGGTAATAGTGGCAATCCTGATTCTGGTGACCAATTTAAAGTGTGGGGAGGTATGTATATAGTTCTGCGTAAGTGTAATATGGTGTGTATAGTTAGTATAGTATAATTAAATTGAAACCAAATACAGGTTAAAGGGATAAGTTCTGAAGTAATTACTTATTTATGTTTAGAAGCTATTTTACCAATCCACTATTTGGTCAATAAGCAATGATATTTATGGGATTTAGATATTTAACTTCCTCAATTAAATTGCTTCTAAAACCTTTTCAGTTCTAATCTGGTTTCTGATCGATTTTTTGATGGGAATTTTTTTGCTGGTTGCTACACTCTGCCATGTAAGCCTTTGATACATGTTCTAAAAGTGCGTTTATTAATAGTAATAGAGAAAAGCCGGGGTCAAACTCATAATTCTTTTGTCAATTTTACAGTGGAAAGGTGTCTTCTTTAGATTCTGGGCAATCACTGACTGGATGACAAATATTTTTACAAATTGTTACCTCTTTGTATTTCACAGCACACTGAGTATCTTTGCACACAATGTAAATATCTATTCTTGGTTTCTTCTAATACTTTCATGCATTCGTTTTTGCTCAGCCTATTTAGTTTGGCACTATTCCAGACTACGTGATATTCGAGGGCCAAAAGTCTTTTTGAAAACAGCAAATTGTTCGAATCTTAGCTTAAAATATGACCAAATTGGGTTTGAATATGTAATGCAAGATAATTTTGAACCAGAAACTCTTGTCAATTTTTCTCCGTTTTTTGCCAATAAGCAATTTGCTATTATTAAAAATAATTCCTTCACAAGGAATACGATTACTAAATCTACTGACGTTAATGCTGTTTAGTGAATATGACATTTAAAAGCTGCAATGTAGTTTGTCAAGGTGTTTCAACGATTATAATTTCCATAAGCCTTTGATTTACGTTGTGTTTTATTGGTTTCACTATTTAGTCTCATTTTTATGTCAATGAAGGTTCATTGACAGACAGAAATAGAGACTGTAATAGTAAATTAACATAATTAATATTGACTTCAAATTGTTTAGAGCTAAATAAGCCTAAAATATTGCATTTTTATTATGTGAATTATAAATTTGTAATGGGTACATTAAATCGTATTAAATTAATAGATCACAATAATGGTACAATTCTTCTAGATACGTTCTAAGTTTTTCAAGTACTAAATCCTAATCACAGTTTGTAGCAAAACAACAAAATAATAAAACATTCCTATTCTCCTCGAACTTAACCTTTACTGTTTTTTCTGAATTTGATCTAAACATTTACAACAAAACATCAGCTTTAAGTGCACTAGAAAGAGTAACACCAAAAAATATGTAACACATCTATACTACACATTTTTTTAATCTGGATATAAATCAGCAATTCTTACACTTGTTTCTACAGCAGGAGTCAGCAAAATATGAGTTAGCTATTAGCGATAGTCCAATACTATTATAGTATGCATATGATCTAGCATTACATACTTTGTACATAGATTTAAAAATTAATTTAATGCTGACTTATTGCCCATGATGAAAAATGTCTTTTTTTCAGTGTGGGCAGTTTTAATTAATGTAAACAAAGTGAAGTACCTATGTTAAATTGTGAGCTTTGCAGTATTATTAAAGTTTGCATCTACTTTTGCATTTTGAATTATTATTTCAATAAATATTGCACAAACACATTTCTCACTACAAATGGCAACAATACGTTATAGTATCATTACTAAATATTACGATTAACAAGCGGCTAGCGCGTCAGGTCTCTGGACTCGTTGTAATGTAAATGTTAAAATATGGAATTTACGGGTAATACTGCTTTGGAAATTATATACAATGCAGTGCCACTGGACGATCCTATTATTTCTAAAGGCAAAAAGAGTTAGTAATCCTTAACAGTGATCTGCTGCACTTTATCATGCTTTTGTAAAGCATTCATAATAATACCTATACCCATTATAGCAAGACTAATCAAGACCATTACATACTTTCCAGTGTTCACGTATTCAATAACTTTGTACAATTGCAGAAAAATTTGAATAAACTCATCTGGAACTTCTGCTGACTGAAAATAAAAACATTATGGATCGATAAATGTATGGAACTATTTAGGTCTGTAATTATATGAAACAGTAAATATCTAATCAGCATTATTAACCTTACTTTGATAGTCTTTCATACTTCTACAACTTACTACGATACTCTACATATGATGTGCTTTTATTTATGCCATTAAAGGGTACGCACCTCTTCTGCCCACATGATTGGGAATGTTCGGTTGACTTTGAGAGCTGCAAAGGTAGGCATATCTTCCCAGGCAATAACATCAAGGTTCATTTGCAATCTTTTGGCAGCTCTTATTGTTGCTGCGGTCATCTGTTATGAATTTCACATAAATCAATATAGTATACATTAACAAACCGAAATCCTAAAAATGGTAACGTATAAAACGTAATAAAAAGCAAGAGATAGCAAACACTACTGTTGCAAGACAATTCAAAAAAATCGATAAATTAAATCAACACGGACTACCCAGTTGAAAGTGAAGAAAAGACCACCTACAAATAAGGGAAATATCAAACCAGATTGATCACCTAATCTATCTTCCAATCAAGCTATTCTAGTTTCTCGTTCGTAGAAGCATGTATCTTAAGAAACACATGTTACAAAAAATCAATACACAATGCATAGTTAACATATTGCAATTTGTGTGTCGTTTAGTGAAAAATGTAAGGATCCCAACAGTTGAGCTAACAATAACATGGAATGCCATTAATAACAAACATGAAATGACAATGTGATAAAAAGAACTCTGTAAATCTAACCGGATTCCTCAGGTGCATGCAACATTTCTTCCATACATGAAAGTATTCACAATCAAAAACAATTCGAGCTATGTAATAATGTACAATTAGTAAGTACGAGATTCTCCTGTACTGCGTAGCAATACCTTTACATGAACCCATGATTGTTGACTTATGTATTTATGTATGCTATTCATTTTATTTTCTCTGCAACAAATTCTTGATCTTTAATCTCTTTTACGAAGAGACAATATTTAAGTAAATTCCAAGTTCGTAAAGATATTCTTTTCAATAAGGGCATTCATGTAAAAGTTCAATCACCACTTTCACCATAATATTTGATACCATTTCATTATATTATTTCGCATTACACAAATTACACCTTTGCAACCTCTATAACAAGAAAAAATTGCACACGCTGAATTAAAAAATCAAGCACTTTTGTAAAAGGGTAGTAGATGATGGTTGAACATGTACATGTATGTTTTTATGTTCACATATTTATTTTCAATCTGTCACATTATCTATTCAGTAAGTGTCGTATATTGAAGGTGAACTTTTAAATAAGGTTTACATAAACACATATTATCATACATTGGAGATTGCTTTGCAATAATATACCTTCTTTCTACTTCGTTAGTGTTAGTAAAACAAACAGGTTCGAAAAAAGTATTTAAACACCTTTTGTCAAGTAAGTTGGCATTCAACTCGACTCGCAGACTTTTATCTATCTAATAATATCTTTGATCTGACCGATTAGACATTTATAAATTCAGCAATAATAAAATATATTGCGATTTGCAAAGCTTATACACTGACTGTCATTATGGTTCTATGGTACGGAAGAAGTGCATGTGCATATTACATAAATATACAATTATGCATAATAAAATCGTTCAAATGAAACTTATGGAGCAATTATCATTAAGATTAATATTAAAACGCTTTTCACCAATGTAAAACAAGCCCAGCAAGTGCTTTTCTTGACAGTTATTATTATTGCATGCGTATTCAAACTAGTAAGGCCCAGAACAAACGGGAATAATTATATTTATTCAGCAAAGCAAGTCAATACGTTTATTTTGTTTATGACTAATTTATCAGTCAGAATGATTGAAACTGTCGTACCACAGGAAAACCAGTACACCAAGCAATGCAACCTCACCCAGGTATTCTACACCAGTTACTACATTCCATTTAAAATGTACCTTATCGTTACTAAAGAATACGACCTGAAGGCTCATAATTTCTTTTGAATTGTCTCCTGATGTGAGCTCGTGCCAATTGATAAGCCAATGTCGAAACGTGCAACTAACAACGAAATGCGATGTGAAAACGATTTGTCTTCTGTGCAGTGGAGGTAAGAAAATTAACAATTTCAGATAAGAAACTCAAATAAAACAAAACCAGACATGCATAACTTTTAAAAACAAGAAAATAAAGGAACAAAAAAGAAAGTGTCATACCGGTTCGATATCCATGTAAGTTTTATGTTTCTGTTTGTCAGGTTTGATTCCTTCAATTGCATCAATGAATGCCTGATCAGCGCCATAAAAGTGAGCCATGGACAATGACACTGGGGCTCCGTCTGCACACCCTGACATCATAAGAAACCCATTTCGATCGCAAATCGATTTATCGGTTTCAGTACAGAAACACCAGTTTTCTGGAGTAAGACGAGGACTGTTAAAAATCTTTTGAGGGGGTGAAAATCGATAAGCAGGTACTCCTTTGTAGACAATGTCCTCTTCGTATGTAATGTAAAGGGTTCGACAAACTTCTGGGGTGTAGGCTTTCAAAACTGTTTCTCGTGTTAGAAAAGGTGCAAATATTGTACCATCTGTTCCGTTTATGGCATTGCAAGAGGCATCCTTCCACCACGAAAGAACGCTTTTGTTGTTCCATTTTTGTATCTGCCCAAATTCAGTGTAGTTGGTTATGCCCGTTTTAACTTCATAAAGACCGTCGTCAGATCCATTTCTCTGAAAAATAATGAGAAAACCGTTTCTTTCTTGCGTTTTCATTATTTTCAAAAAATGAATACTTATAGCATATATGCAGTACATAAACACAAAGACAAAAGGAATTCCAGGGTAGAAACAAAATGGTCATCTATTAATCGTATTATTATCTTCCCCCTAAAGTAACGGATTGTGATTTTAGTCTTACCGTTGTCGCCACCCTTAAGATACTTCCTGTATATTGTGGTGAGGTGACCTAACACTCGGTAAAAGAACTAAGTTAATAATATAATGTTTTGTATCAAAGAGTATATCAAATATGTGTATTGCGATTGGAAGAAGGTACTAAATGTAGCAAAAAATAAACTAAAACTTAACCAAACCACAACCACAGATCTATTAGTTGAATACGTAGAAAATCATTATTTAAACTATATATTTTTCCATTCATTACTCGGCTAACAGCGGCAATCATCTCACCTGCCTTTGGCTTACAAGTGTAATAATATTTCTTATTTGTATGGTTATGCAGAAACAATTAGGGACCAAACTGGGAAAGGGTGCTGCAAAGCTTAGCGTAATTCTCATGGATCTCTCTTTTAATACAGATAATATCCGATACATATTACTTACTTAGGTACCCACGTAATTTAATTGGCTCCGTCTGGCCCTGTGCACTTAGATTCTCACTCACTATGCATTTCCTCAGAATTATACAAAGTACAAAGTAATGCCCTGTTAAGTATGCCATAAAGCTACAGGCGAAGTCGAACTCTTTATTGAAATATCTGCGAAGGTTGTTTGTACCTGAAGTTATCCTTTTAGCTTTGTATATTTGTATGCTCACTTGAGTCAGGACAGTAGAATCCAGTAAATGCATTCATAAAAGTAGAGAATACGCATCTTTAGCAGGTATGTTCAATATTAAAAGTAGTAACATCAGATACAAACACGTATGCCGTATAACCATTGTGTATGTTCCTTGTTCTGCAGTAAAGTCGATAAGAAGTGCAAATGCAGTTAAGTTTCTCAACTCAACTGTCTCTGTTTCTGCTTTTCTGCAGACGATTATTATTTCATTTGGCAATTTTATGGCATTACTGCACCGACAATATAAAGCCGACGTGCTCGAGCCAACTTTTAAACTTTAGAAGATAACAGCTTGTAAAATCTTTGCGAAATTATAAACCGGACTCTAGTTTGGCAGGGCTAGCTGCACTTGACACAATGTAACCCAGTGATCATATGTATTTATCGTTAGTGATCGTTATACTACTTCTAGAACTGCGATATTCAATAAACTCACGTAGTACATGTTAACACACTGTCAGTTAAATACGAGCAAAGCTCTATACAGTTTCTGAGGCACTCATATTTTAGCTCGTTCATAAAGAACATCATAAAATGCTATCGTGTAATTTCTATCATTGAATAACTAGGTAAAAAATTCTTACTTCAGTCTACCTGCACTAAAAGGTCATTTTACAGGAAAGGAATTTTTAAGGGCGAATGGAGACTAAAAGTCGAATTAATTGTCATGTACCTGCGAAATACATTTTTTAACCATTTTATCCACCAGAGAAAACAATTGTGCAATTCTTAAAGCTCAAATGCATCTATAATATAATATATATTGAATTGCAAAATAAGCTTACGTTTTCATATAATGCAAATTTTCCATTTAACATTGCCTCCGGTATTTTC
Organism: Yoshiicerus persimilis; assembly: GCA_020352615.2. NCBI lineage: Eukaryota > Metazoa > Arthropoda > Collembola > Entomobryomorpha > Tomoceridae > Yoshiicerus > Yoshiicerus persimilis. The sequence goes on from CM036941.2 coordinate 24,576,972, forward strand.
ACTTCCCCAATCATGGCGACCATTGGATCTTGAAGCAAATCCAAATAAGTTTTGATGGAAATGCCATCAAATAGTAGATCTCGGATTGAGCTGGTCTTAAATAACGTTTCTCCTTTTTCTGCCAAAGTTGCATCCAGTTGTTCGTGAATAAATTCAATATCTGTGAGCTGGTGGCCCATTTTAGCAGTACCCTTGAAAAGTTTTAATAATATCCATCCAATTTTACCAAAAATTGACATCGCACACTTTCATACAGCTTGTTAAAATATGATAAATTTTTGTGAGCCAAGCTTAGCGTATTAGTAATTGTTTGCTTTCAACTTCAGCACATTCTATATCATTGCTACTGGAATTAAGTTTTCGAATACCTTATGACACCTAGAGATGTATGGTTTAAAGCGAATTTGGATACTGAGTATTTACAAGCACGAAAAGAAATGAATGTGTATCCTCATGCAATATTTTATATTTAATGTTAATGATACTTTTATTGTTGTAAATATACCAACATTACGTATATAGTTAATCTTAACTTCATGCGAACTTAATATTGAGTTTATTACGCATTTTATCACTATAAAAAGCATAGTAATGTATAATTAATAAATTCCCACTATTACACATTACACATCCATGCGACACGCACAATAATTGTTAACGCACTATTCATATCACTTGCAACATGTTTGCAGTGTTTTAAACGAGCTCGATTGTGATGAAACGCAACTTGAGCAGTCAGAGATTGCTAAAGCTGTTATTTTACATTGTGCATGAGGCATAGTAACCCACATTAGATAAATTGGTATAGATAAGGCACACGAAAAACATTTATGGGCCGACAGGTGTATTAAGAGTACATTTGGTATAATAAAAATGAGCTTAGGCTTATTAATTTTAGTAGACTTTAATTGTGTTATTAGTGCTATTATTATAAATGTTTTACAATGTTCTGTCGTAATGAGTGAGCAACTACATACGTCAAAATATAACTCTTTTAGTTTATTAGCGGAAGCACTTTATCCAAAGGTCACTCATCTTCTGGCTGTACTCATTATCAGATGTAAGAGTTATATAAGTAGTTCGGCAGAGTCTACGTCAAGTAAAGATGTAGTTTACGAAGAGTGTGAGTTTATTAGGAGGTATTCGTGTATGCCCTGGCGTGTTCTTGTAACCATGTTACGTTATAAACATGTTCTTGTTATCTATACTAACACTAACAATAAGCATTTGTGCATAGCACAGAAATGCAAACTGACTCTGATTGTGAGTTGAACTTCAACTTTAATTAATTTATGGCTTTGACTTTTTAAACTTTTTGCGTTTGTTTGTGTACTTTCCGGACTGTGCCATACGTATTTCATTGCAGTTCACAGTTTCATTCTTTGTGTCCATTTGGCAGTTATGATTTATTAGTATCTCTCTTTTTAAGGTGTCAATTTTGGTTTGTACCTTCAACAACACTCCAAAACATGTCTCGTACTGTTAATATTTCACCCACCTTTGTTTACTTACATACACAGATACCGAACTAGTCCATTCTTGCATCTTATGCTTACAGAATACTATATTATTGGTTTTTCCAAGCATTCAACTTCAGTAAGAAAAGAAATCTGTTATATATACAGCCAAGAGAGTTTTGCTTGCACTACAGATAATATAAAGAAACTGGAAACAGAAATGTAAATTAACAACGTAAGACAAAGCAAAAAATGACAGGTTGTGCACAATAACCTATTATGTCAATAAGAGTCTATAGATAAAATCCATTATCATTTAACCAAATGTTATACAGTACGAGAACCGATAGTTTGTGCAATCATCCACCGTAGGAAACGAACTTATTAAAATTGATTTATGCGGAAATTATAACAGTAGGCATATACTGTTGTATAATCAGTAACGCGATGGCTTAGATTTTCAATGTACGATACGCATAGGAAAGAATTGTGCGTACAAAATGTGAACTGACAAAATAAACGATCACTTCCTTTACCTTTCACATTGTTACATTTTATGGCTGAAAACGATTGCAATAAATAAGTAATTTATGACTTTATGCAAATTATCCAACACGTAGGTTGTTTGGATTCACATCTATATATCCGGACAGCATTCCTACCCACAGATTCTTGTACAATTTCATTTCGTAACTACGTCATTTTTTGTAGCATTGCTTTTCTACCGTTTCTCTAACTAGATTACTACAATGAAATTATATGTAGGCATAAAACAAAAAGGCACCAGCGAAGTAATGAAAGCTGCACTGGACAAGACATATTCCATTTAGTAAAGACTTTATGTAAAGTGTGGTGAATTTTGCAGACTGAGAAAGAGATTTACAGAAATTTCGGTAAATAGCTATGCTATGTGAACTTAAAGCAGTTTTTTCAAAGTGCAACATGAGACAAATTTTGCTTTAATAGTAGATACAGTATTATTTAGTAGACAGGACACACGTGTGGCAGTCCACTACACGATTTTCCCTTTCATTTATCATTCGCTGATGTGGTCAGTCGTTGGTACTGTTATTCTGAAGTGACAAACTTTCTATACTATTAGACACGGGGGTTAGTTCTATATAGGGATTCTCATTATTGTTGTGGACGTACATTTGTATTTGTAGTCAATATCTTTCTTTCGTATTTCTTACAGTACGAGTTTTCTACAATTGGATAAAAGTTATTGCTCAGTATACAGAGAGACTACTGTGTTGTATACTGTAAATGGTAATATAAAGGTGCTATCAGAAGTTTATGAAATTAATTCAAAGCTAACAACTCTTTTCAAAAGTGTCATCCGTTTTGATAGGCGAACTGCTTAAAAACTTTTAACTTACCACGAAAGGCATGTTAACAAAAGTCAGCATATCCTGTTCAGTACCATGAGATAGTTCAGGAATGAAATACAGAAACAGATTTTGTCTGTACTGAAGCGTGTCATTTAGAGTTCCAGGTTGGATGTCCACTTTTTTCCTTTTCTCTCTGCAAATGTTTTCATATATTCATTGATTAAACTCGGTCATTAAAAGATATTAATTTCCTTAGCCAATATTTCTGGCGTATATCTAGTACATATATAGCGTATTACTTTGGATTTCAACCATTAAGCATTTTGTGCAGTGAGTTTTCTCATTAGAAAAACATTTCTTGAATTTTAAATTTCCTACTCTACCTACTAGTATTTCTAGTTTCATAGAATGTCTTAGTATAAATGTTGGACTGCAGGGTGGAATACAAATAAAATATGGATTGCAAATATCGAACGAAACTGATGGGAACTTTCTTACAGGTAAGTGTACGGCCCCATTTCGACAACTCTTGGTTTTCCTCCTTCTAAGATTTCTTGTGGGTTGGTATAATTGAAGAAGTGAAATTTCATATAAACTGGAATATCAGCCTCCACCCATAATTTGTAGGTCGGATTCCCTTCCATCAATCGGGATGCCTAAAATAAAGGATTGATTGTGTTAAATTCCGAAATACATCCATCTATTCAGGAAAGTTAAATCAAACATTTAAGAAATAGGTGGTGAAACTTTCTTAAGTTCAGTGATAACTGTTAACAGAATGAAAAACAAAAAGTATGTAATATTTAAATCGCATTAGGATAAATCGAATTAACATTTCCGTTTTATAAATGCGAGTCTACATATACAATTCAGTTTGGATACCTAAAACCGGTGGCCATTATGAAAGCTAAATATTGCCAACTGACAGAACAGAATCTTTGTCAAAATATTCACAGACAGACAAAATATGAAATATGTATAATACAATATATTACTGGTAAAGGGATCTCATTTAGCATTGTTTCTACAAGTCATCAATTCGGTTTGAAGGTGCAGCATGTCTCTATTACGTAAAATGGATACTAAGTCGCTTCACAAATACAACTTTTAATTTAGCACGCACAAGCTTTTTATCTAACTCAAATCATTACAAATATGTATTCACTATGTACAATAAATATGTTTAATGGAACCACAGATTTACGTTACATTAATTGCCAATTGTTAGTTCGATTACATAACCCTATCATTATATTAAACTGACCGAATATTACTACACACTACACGTGGAGGATTTAAGATATACAAAGAAGAGTCAACTTAAATCACGAGCTTGAATATATTAAGGTTTTACATCAATTCATGAAAATATGTACAGGACTCATAACACAAATTTCGTTTAATACACTTTGTACTTTGTACAAAGTCCTATGATTTATTCAAAGGCATTATTTGTTGCAAGGTAAACTGCTTTCTGATGTTTGGTTACTGCACGTAACGCTACAGTTCCAAAACTAAGTAATGAAAATGAATAATAAATAAGCAATATCCGTTACTTTCTCGAAAAGTAGCAATCATGAAAATATTCAAATTTTTATAACATATACTTAAGAGTACAAAATCGGGCCAATATTGTAATGTCCAATGAATTTGATTAGTCTCACCATTTAATAGGACGATTTGATCATATTAATCCTATGAAAACTGGAAACTATGGCCAGAAAAGTTCCTTTCCCTTGATTTTTACCTCACACGTAGATATGAGCTGTAAATTAAACCTGTATAATGCATAATTTGGATTTACAACTAAAGAAATAATTTAACACTGCCGACAAAAAACTTTCTAAAATTTCTACAAGTACAAATGAAGTAATAATTGCAACGTTATTTGCTGCCTTACGTGTTAGACAAATCTAAATTTTTATTAAACGCACATTTGGCATTGGTTTCATTTATCCCCTAATAGTTAAAGAAACAGAAAGAACCGGAGGCGTAGCCACAATTACAATTCCTATATGAATTTACCGTGTTTTCTAGGTTGCATCTGTATTTTCGATTGCTTTTTGTTTGAATAGAAATTTAGATGAATCATGAAAGCAGTACAATAATGTATTAAATCTGTACACGTGAAGATTGCAACGCATAATGCCTACTGTAGATGAGAAGGATTAAATTGAGTGATGAAAGGAATATCAATCTCTTTCATTGTCAGAGTATTTGTTTACCACTAAATAAAGTAGACATCTGGAAGTTAGGATTGATTGCACTAGAATTTGATTGGTTACTAAAGCTTTACGTGTCAGTAGGAACATCTTGGTATGTTTTAGTATGGTTTAACGAAGAGACGAAACCAGTATTTCTGACTAGGATTCTGTAATTTCTATACTATTTACATCATTACTTTAGGGAAAATCCTCCAAGGTAGTACAACTGTATTTATGATTTCTGTGTTCTGATTGAGAGTTAATGAAATGAGCTGTTGAAACAAAAAGGAAGAAATTCTACAACTTATTCCAGTTCTTTGGTTATGCTTTCATCTGTTTGTGTAACTGTAGCTGATGGTAGGGCTAACAATAAATAAATAACACTGCCAAACGAAACCACATAAGCACAAGCACAACCACTTGTGCACTGTAGCCAGCTAAAGGTTTTACATTTCTGGTCAGTAATAAAGTAATAATAAAGAGCGATGGATTTTAGACTTTAGAAAACCTAAATTACAGTTGACCAAACTACAGTACGCTAACTAAACTATACCACCTAACACCTGTAGGTAAACCAAAGACCAACCTACCTGCCAGAATGTGTACGTGCACCTGAATATTATTTAGATAGATTACTTTGCTTCTTCCTAGTATTCGATTTACGGTTTTATTGCAAATGTTTTCTTGTTCATTGCTGGATGCTGCTGAGTTACATTGGCATACAGAAATAGTTGACAAGTTACTCTTGTAAAACGACACATAAATTTCAAACAGACAAATACGGTTAATCGCCCAACCTACTTTGTAATGTTACCAATATCTTCTTACACCATGTATGCATGTTCAATGTAAATTATTTGCTGCACACTGCACTACGCTACTTTACACTACAATGTATTTACCTAAAAATACTGACAGTGCACCAAGCCAGTGCAGTACCAAGCAAAGCAAACCGTTTTAAGGATGGGTTATGATAATTATTCGCAAATTTATAATGTGCATCATTGCAAAAAGTTGAACAGTCAAGCTGTGAACAAACATGCACACTATAAACTTCTACTTAATTAGCTAGGTATTTTATCAATCACAATTGATTTTTTTCTGCTTTCTGTTAACATTACTCTAAAGTTCACCCCCAAAGAGCCAGAGAAAGTTACCATCATTATTTTCTTTTATCTTATCAACGAATAATAAACTAAACCAGAATTAACTACAACTCAAGCCACCCAGATCACATTCTCACAATATTACGGTATGTGCTTGTAAATATTTACAAATATCACCTTAAGAACTACTGCTGGGCACTACACGCTAAAGGTCACCATTGTTCAAAGCAAATTAATCAGAATATAATACTCTTGATTACAGACCGCTAGATTTTACTCTTATACAAGATTTCTGAAACCCGATTTCCATATGATTTTCCGTTTTCCGTATGCACAATACATGCGAAGGTCCCTGAAAAGCGAGTCTCGGAAAATTAATTTCTAGATTTTTAAAGAAAATGTTTTGTAAATCTTTTTTCTTTGTATGTTTTTGAGGCCGCAATTTCTGTCTTCGTCTCATTAGCATTCAAATAAAATAAATATAGGTAGTCTTACAGAAAATTGATTATGCTTTTACATAGGTAAGTTATCTTAGAATCCCCTAAAAGTATATTCCAATTTCAACCTAGAAAAAGAGGTAACCAAACCCCTCATCTCATTTAAGTAGTATTTATTAATTCCAATCTACAGTATTTACAAAAGTGTCCTTGCTGTACTTGGCTGTGAGTAATGAGAGTATTGAGTGATCAACAGTATTGTGATAAATACACACCTGCTACCTTTACTGAAACACATATTGTTGACTTTTATATTCATGGTGCAGGTTTACTCTGCTTTTGCATTCATTCAAAATTATTCGTGGTGAAGAAGTGTGCACGTAGAGATGTTTATTTGAGTATTTTTATAATATCTGTCTTCCTGATTTTTGTATTTCATTCCTTTGGATTATCTCTCGCACTGCCGGTTGGATTTATGCTACAAGCATGAAATGTATCAGGTTTTTGAGCAAAGCCACATACATACTAATTAATTTAGCAGATGAATCGGTGAATGCATGGTCAAATAAAATAATTTATATAGGTACACAGACATCTGTACCAACAATATATTATCTTAGGAGGAAAAGACAAAAAGTTCTTGAATTACATTACACTAGAGCCGAATCAACTTTTAATATGGTTTTCGATTTACCTCCCATGTTTCTGTAATGATAACCCGATGTCTTGCTGGGCTGTAAAAAATACTATATATTCTTACAATTAGTAAATAACTTTCCACTTAGATCTTGCATATCCTGTTTTATTCTGTACTCAATTACAAAGACCAATTAGGCTGTAAATATAAGTACAAGAGGCGAGACCTAGGAGGATCAACTAACAGAATGATAATTTCATAAAAATCAGAGTTCATTCATGTACATATGTAGATTATAAGCTATTTATCATTTATTATTTGTATTTTTCTTTCCACAGGTACTTTAGGGCACAGCAGGACTTAACATCATAAACTCTACACTACACAGTATATAGGTACCTAATCAAAACAACTTTTTTAATTCAATCATTTGTATTTACGTTCTCTTGTGGCCGTGGTGGCCACTTTTCCTGCGTGCCCTGTGTAACGATACCAAAGATTTAAAGCCGTGTTTAGTTTACATAAGGCAACAATCTAATATCGTCTATTGTGTCACGTCATGAGCAAAACTAAGAACAGGACATTTATCCGATAAAAGATGCCTAGCCTTTTAAAAACTGTATGTCCTTACTGTACACATAGTAAATATTTACCAAAAGGCAAATAACGGACTACTAATTTCCCATTTTTTCCCTCTTGTCGCTCTAATCCATTTTTCTAAGGGGATTCTTGCTAATTGTTTCATTTGTGTTGAAAACGATTTTCAGTATATATTTATTACCTCGATTTGTGCAACATAGTGTGCCATTCTATTCAATTGGCAAGGTTCTAGCGAAAATGAATGATAAAGGGTCCATTGTATTCCCAACTTGTTTATGTAGTGATGAAAAAACGTATTTACAAATTGCATATGAATATTTCAAGCCCTTTGGCTTATTACAACTGAAGTGATGATGGGATGTTACCAGTAATGAGAAATTGTATACCTACCCTAAACTCATCTGAAAACATAATAGCGGATTTAAGTTGATTGAGAATATGCTAAAATTCTCCTTTACTTACCCATACGTAGTAACACTATTTAATGCTTGTGCACGGTAGAGGTAGACATTTCGTTGATTTGGCTCGTTAGCTAATCATAAACTAGGTATTAAAAATATACGAGTAATCCCGTATGGCACATTGGGAAATACAAATAATTTGCACTAACTTATTGTTAGTAGCTGAATTAAGTAAGAAGTAGTGAGCATATGTATGGTTTAATACGGTAAAATTTATTTCCCAGTTACAAATATGCAATTTGTGGAAGGAAAGGCAATTTAAGAATTACGCTGACTTATCAGCTTCAAAGAAGATACGGAGTAGCACTCCTCATTCATATTATACTAACATTACATGCAATTACAATGCCAATTTCCAGCTAAATGTCTGCCCATCATAATTTTATTTACTTTAAATTGCATAGATGTATAATACAAGTAGTAGGCTTGTACTTAAAACATGAAAACATGATTCCATACACCTACGAGGCTTGGCTTAGTGTCGGTTCTATTGGCTAATATGTTAGTATTGGTACTTGGATTGTGAAAATGTAAAAAAATTGAAACTGTGGAAAACGTAATCAAGTAGCAAAACATCATTTCAAACTTCATTAAGTGTAAACGTTACACATTGCTACGCTACACATAACGTTCACCTTTCAAAAAAGAAAGCATAAGAAATATGACTGTAAATAAGTAGGAAGCTCGAGTGAAGAAATGTGGGTTCCTTCGCTGCACGCTAAATTACAAAGAGCCCAACACTCAGAGTCCACGCAAAGCCAAAGCTAATGAAAAGCCGAGTTGATGTATTAAATGCATTATTCGAGTCCAGTTTGTTTGCATTTCAACATAAAATGAATTCACATGCACTCACTACCTTCTCTCTCTTCTGTGGGTCATCTTCGTTAACATGTGTTGTGTTACGTAATAATAAATTAAGTTATGGTTTACACATTACACTCTTAGCGGTATCTCAACCAAACTCTTCGAGAATAGGAAACCAAGTGATTGCAATGTTAAATCTAAACCACAGATCAAATCCTAAATTCAAGGTTACTTACACACGGTTACACAAACTTCTTCTTCTGCCTACCTCACAACAATTCACTCTGAAGGCATTATAATATTTATGTAATATATCTCGTTCAATTTCGCCTACTTACCAATCCTACATATACATCCTACACACTATTTATTAAGGCATATTAATATCGCACAATTTTTGCAGAATGGTATACGAAAAGTGTATCCCTTAAAAACGCACATGCTGCGTAATACTTACATTTTACATTACATTTATGAACAAGACCTACTAGTACAGAATTACAGAATAGTAAAATTACTGTAAATCATAACTATTGTAAGATAACACTTAAATCTTGGCTTAAAGGATGAATTGATGAAAATTAAAAATCTGTAGTGCTCAGTGCTTATTTTTAATTACATAAAATGTTATCTTTAAAAAATCCTTTCCTACAAATTCTTTACTAGAAATTGGCAAAGTTTGTACTGGAAGACCGTTCTTTACTAATAAAACTGCAAGTTTTTAAATTGCATTTATTACTAACAATACAGATGTACAGTTCTTTTAGTTCAGCTTTCAGCATCAATGAAACTTAGACTATGTTATTCATACATTGTTAGTATTCATCAAATCTCATATGGCACATGGCACACACGTTATTCCCAACCTATTCCATCTACAAAGTTATGTGGGTAAGGTATTTGAGTTTTTTGATTATGCTTCCAGCAGCGTTTACATGAGGAACTTATGAGACAGTTATTAGATAACTATGTAATTTTATAGGAGATATTCTTCTAGTTTTATTAGAGAATAAACAAACTACTGGTTTGATTGTGACAAGACGTAGAGAGAGTATAAAATGGAGAAGTGGGGTTGACTTGACCAATTTAGCTACCTATACCGCTACTTATATATTTATTGCTATCCTTCTCATCTGTAATTGTAATGCAATAATGCAACTGCCGCCAGAAACGTTTTATCCACTGATTATAATCATGCTGTGCTTGGATTTTATGGTTTACTGAATATCACATAATTACATTTCACATGATAGGGCACAAGATGAAGTATCTTTAGTGGAATGCAGAATGTATCTCTTCTCACAGTAATCATACATTCATCATCATTACATTCGTACTATCAGATAAATTGCATTTTGCAAGTTGTGTCAATCCTAATAACCATTTAAATATACAAGCGAGCAAACAGACGAATCTTCACTGGCACAAGTTCAGTATGGAATTTCATACTTACCAGTTATGGTTTTAAATAACATTTCATACAAACCATGAATAGTAAAACAAAGTTATTGGTTTTCTTTATTAGAAACGAGAATGCATTGGATGACTGCTGGACAAGATCCAAAATTTAAAAATGCACACTTATAGTCATGATACATGTAAAGTTCACAGGGAGCAATTAGCTGGTAAGATACAAATCCGTGCTAGTCGTTCACATAAAGAAGTCAAGAGAAAAAAGGACGCGGAACGTACCAAAGTACGTTTAAAAAAATGCATTATTGAGCATATTCACTCTGCAGTCTAGCCGAGCGTAAGTTCAGCATTGCAAAGTGACCTACCTTAGCAAAGATAGTTTTATTTAAGAACTATGTATTATAAGCACTATAATACTACATGTGGTCATCACTTATAAGGAACATGAACAATATGACATGCTTATACGATTAGAATCATAAGTATCCGACTTAATCTCATTGAAATCATCTGTTACCCTAAGGGATATGTGTTGAAGCGATCTGATGCAATTTGCAATGTCAAGCTGTGGCTATTCACTTCTTACTTAAATAAAATTCGACAATCACGTAAATGAACTGAAAATTTTGTCTTTATGTGCAAGTATACAGTTGTAACTGCAAGTGCATGGATCGTGTAAATTACCACAGCAGGGTTTAAGGGTGCAAATATACGTTATGTAAAATCAGTTAAAGCATATAAAAGTTTCTTGCTTAGTACATTTATACGTAGTTGTGTCAATGTGCCAATATGGTTCAATTCAAAGTTTAATAGGTATATATAAACTTCAAATGTATTAGTATACCTATATAGGCACATGTATTATAATAATAGTGTCAGTATTTTGAATATATAGTTTAATAGTAGAATCTGTGTTTTGTTGACGGATATATTTCTGCTTTAGGGAAGGTAAGCTTGCAGTTAGATTAACATTAACAACTAATCATGCTCATCAACTTGTAAAGACTGCATATGCTAATATACAGGTAGTTTAAAAGTTGGCAACCCAACTAGAGTTAATTTAACAGTAGTTGTATAGGTGTGCAGTACTCTTGCAGTGTGCGTAGTGCTAATAGCTTACTCTTTTCGACGAAAGGTCAAATTTTATTCGGAAGAGGCAGATACATTGTAAAGTATTGTACGTGTTCGTTCTATTGATTTGAAAGCACATAGGTACATATTATGAACTAAAGGATGAAGTGCCTATCCTAATAAGCTTTGGCCTTTCTTTTTCTAATGATTTTTTAAATCTTCATCAGCAGCAAGTAGCAAGTCTCGATTGACTTCAGGATTAATGAATGATTTACCTCGGAATTTCCGTCTCTCTGATTGCTTCAGCTACGTATGCTATGCTGGATTACCGTAGCATGTAAATACCATGTCGATGAGCGAAAGCTGTATGAGGTCTATTCTACTTGACTAGAGATTACATTAAGGTTTAAGCTTTGGCATTTTTAAATAGGTAGTTAGGTTGTAGTTGTCAATGAATGTTTGTGCAATTCTGATGAGTGCAATGTTATGTATTTCCCGAAAGGTACCTATTGTATTCGAATCTTAAAATCTTATTCCCATTACATAATCTTCTCTTAATAAGACATTGATTGGATTTGATTATACTTACTTAGGTGGTTCTGTTTGGTATTTGCTAAATATCTTGGAGAAGTCGTTTTGTTTTTAAACGATAGTTTTGTTTGAATGCCTGGCCTGGTTTGGTCCGCACGACGAAATACTAAGCAATTAAATTTTATGTGACGATAAAATTATTTTATTGTTATTACAAATAATCTGGACTTTCCTGTTTCAAGGTTCGAAGGCTATTAGATCGAGTGTACATAAATTATGTAAACAGTCATACACAGTTAGACAGTAGGTATCTATTCTGTTGTCATAAGTGTATTATACGTTTGTGAGGGCAAAAAGTATTTTCTTTACTCTCAGTACAACTATGACTAACACTACAGATATCGGACAAGGAAAAGTAAACACTTAAGCACATAATATGTACATGTGGGAGGTTATTGATTGGGATTCTTGACAAAGAAAAGCTCGTGAAATGACATGAACTGTATTTTAACGATAAGTTGGGCAAAAACTGCTTTTTAAACGATGTTTATTCTTGTTTGGTAAAAACATTTGGCTAATTGTATGTAATTACGGTTTACAATGGTACATCAAATGAATCCACTTGTGTATTTCATGAATTCAATGAATGTCGCATTCAGACAGCAAAACGTGTGCAATATGACAATAATGTAGTAAAGGAGTCACATTCTTGAAACATTTAAGAGACAGACATTGACACTAACATGTGAGGGCCAAGCACAACTATCCTGACGATATTAGAACATTCTCTAAAACATAGAAACAAACGTGTATTGTAAATTTTTATCTTAGGTTGCTGGTCTACAAAATTTGTACACTTGTGCTGTCTATTGTAGTAAAGGTAGACGAGAAAATAAAATGTATCCAAAACGGAACATTATTGCATTTAGGATATAGATAATTGCCCACGTGTGTGACTTTATTGGTTTGGGCTGTGAGAACTACTTTCTTACAATGTTTTTGCCAATTGGCTCTGTTTTCTGCGCTTACTAAATTTTTATTGCATTTCCACTTGCTTTGCTGTGACTGCTAAAGGTAGGTTTGTGGTGAGCTGTCAAGTCAAGTCACCCATGCTATGATATGATACTCTCTGGCAAGGCAAGTTGGAGCTTCAAGCTTAAAATTTTGGGTGTATTTCGCAGAGCGCTTAGCTTTTCTTTGACCCGTTTCTCTAAACCAAAATACGGCACATGTTTATCATCCCGTATTAAAAAGAAGTAATACACGAGTAATAAAAACTGACATCCTTTAATATTTCACCTACATAAAACCGAGTCACAAAATGACACGTACTTATCCTTTTATTATTAAGTGCAATATAGATGCTAAACTAGTAATAACACTTGTGTTTCAACTTAATACGCGTCTTACGTCTTCATCTACGTCATTTATTCAGTTGCATTAATATTTGGCACATATTTCTACCGCAATACCATACTTCTCCAATTATAATGTGTTCTGTGTGCGCACCATTAGCATTCATCTACCATACGCATATTATATAGGTATCCTGCAGTAAATGCTCTAGGCCAACTTATTCAAGCAAGGAAATTCTGAGATTACTTCTGGGGTCATGCAGAAAGACATTAAAAATAATTTGATCAACAAGCACAATAAAATAACAAATCCATATGGTTATGCACATTTGCACATAGAGAGTACTGATATTAGGATTCTGAGCAAATCCTATTAAAATTGTCATATGTAAGATATTGAAGAAATGTACGAGAAACAAAGTTTATGGGTATAGTTTTAGTCTTTTACGAAATCGCTATCCCAGAGATATTGCATATTATTGTTCACAAATAAGACGATAGTTAACCACACTATTTTGTGATCATTGCAGCTTGATTTTTGACCTTGCTCTACTTTAAACTTTTTTACTAACATTACGTTTAGCTTGACTTTTAGCAGTTAGACAAAGTAATAGCTCCTTGGATACGAATTAATATCCGTTATGATTATACTGAAAGGATTTCAAAATACCACTTATATTTCCGTATATTTTTATGTGTCCAAGACTTTTCTGTATCCAAATTCCAACTGAAAATGAGTAAAAAGAGTCTAAAAATAACAGCATGGAAGACTAGCAAAGAGTTTGACGAAGAGCTGATGAAATCTCGTACTGACTCTTCCACGGATATGGTTTGGGATAGGGAACTGGATGATTTTTTGCTACCTGAAGATGACAGTACATTCTGTACTGCTGATTCTCTGTCGAAATCTGTCCAACCATCATTTTATGAAGAATGGAATACACCCAATTCGACTTCATTGAACAAAGTTCAGAAGAAAGAGAGATCTGCTGCCAGCAAGAAAAAACAGTCCCCTGAAAATGACAGCGCTTCGGAAGTCAGTGAAGGTGAAGGTGATGCGTCTTCCGCTCCTGCAACGGATTTTTCGTATCTAAGTGGATTTACGACAAGTTCTTCAGATGGAACAACCTCTCATATCCCTGCGTACAATCCTAATAACATTTGTGAGCTGACAGCAGACCTTGTAGAATTTTGCATGGAAATTTTATTTGATTTTACTCATGTAAAAGGAGATTTAACCCCGGAGGAATATGTAGCGGAAAAATTTGTGAAAGAATCCATTCAAATGGGGGATTGGGAAATGATTGCAACTATAGAAATTTTCTACAGTTGCTTGGAAAAGGCGGCAGTTCTTGATTTAGTGATTAAAGGATTCAAGCGATCCATTGGTGTGATTATGTTCGGTAAAATCAATGAATTCGAAATCATCCAATTAAAGGTACTGGCATTTCTTATTCTTTACGAATCATTCCGAATCGGAGTGAAGGTGGTAGAAACCGTTTTGATGAGATTCTCTGGACCAAATGTTAGAAGATTGTATTTCTACCTGAGTGGACAATTAAATAGCGATTCTTCCTTAAAAACGTCTATTGTTAACTGCAAAGGAGAGGAATACTTCTTAATGCTCATTGAACCCAATCTTGAAATCTCTGCAAAACTGATGAAAAAGGTTCCTCGAGCGATACATAAACTCAGAAGGCAGGAAGATGTGAACCTCTCGAATACATTTTCAGATCCAGCAATGCATTCAAAGCCTTTTAAGGTAACCGCACGAAAGAATCCTTTGCCAGGTATGACAGGCGTTAGTTCTGTAAGCGATGAGATTACACCTTTTCCTACCACCAGTGACTCTGCTCGATCTAAAAGTCCAAAAAATTCCGAAGGTCGTCTTTCAGAAGGTCGTCATTCAGCTTCTACAGCGAATATTGAAATCACAATTAGCAGCACTTCTAATTCCGAAGAGAAATTACTGGAATACGAAACTAAAGTACAAGAATCACTAAGTGAGAAGTACTATCCTAAACCTATTCGGATAAACCAATCTTCTGTTGTGAATAAAATATTAAAAGAGCCCGTATACCGTGGCAAAGAAACTGTTACCACTATTCTTCGAGAAAGGCAAAGACTCAAGAAATTACTAATAAACGATTCTTTCGGAGATTACGAATCTGCTTTGAGAGCCTTAGAAGAAAAACAAAAAGTACAAGATATGAAAGCTGCCGAGGCTAAAGAAGAAGAAAGAAAACGGAAAAGATTATTATATAATTCCCAGTTGACGTATCATAAGGCTATTGCTGAGAAGAGAAATATTCAAGAGAAGAAAAAAGGGATGGGTAAGGAATTTCGCAAGGAAAAAGAAGTCTTAAAATTGAGCGTTGAACAACAACGAATGCAAGATTTTGAAGAAAAGAAAAAGCAGGCCAAGTTAATTTCGGAGCAAGAAACCGAACGCTTAAAAAAAGCCACGGAGGATATTATTAAGCACAAACAGGATATTGTAAATAGTGTTAAAAAAGATAACGAGAAGCTCCGTCTTATGTCTAAGAAGAGAGAAAAGGATGAGCAGATCCAGCGATTAGATACCATCAAAAAAATTCAAGCCTTGCACGGTCCAAAGCCTTTAATTATAAGGGCGAGCAATATTTACCACGAGACTTTACTCCGCAAGGTCCATAACGCAAAAAATTCTATCAGATTGGGTCTCACAAAACTGGAAGAGGACCAAAATTTAAAAAGGACCCAGAAAAAAATTCAGGAATATAAAAAAGAGAAGAAAAACAAAATTTCTAGAGCCCAAAACGATATTGAACTGTGGCGAATGACAAATACTATCAAACGTTCAATGGAAAGTGCAATTAAGCAACCTGAATCTGATACACTCCAGGAAAGTGAAGACGAAGAACTTATCAAAATTAAGAAAGAACTGGAGAAACTTAAACTAATTAATAAACCTTCTAAAGGTGACATCGAAAGCAACAGCAGAAAGGATAGTTTAAATACTTAAACTGAAAATTCTTAAATAATCTGCTGAACTGAAGGATGACTCGACTGCTTGAATAAGTCTGGGCGAAACCTGAAATACATATTTATAATATCAAGGCACGCGTAATATTTGTAGTTCCTTCGTTTTATTTTTATTCATATCCACACGGTTTTCCATTGCATGCCAGAAAAATATGCCTAAAACTTTCCTTCCATATATTTCTTTTCTAGACTTCTCAATATCTGTAGCATATTAGCATTACTATAATTTAGTATACGCTAGTGCTAATAAATATACGTGCAATTATTTGTAATTGTAACTCAGTACTTGAAATGAATTTTATGCATTGTTTAATGGAATGACATAAAGATAAGCTAAATTAACATTGTCTTACAAGCCTTTTCTTGATATTTTGACATACCAAAGTATTGCAGTTAGTTTCTTGCATTCCAATCTCTAAAGGTATGCAAAGTAAACTCAATTATTGCCCACTAGCTTAGGTCAGCATTCAGAATCAGTTCCGTTTATTGTAAAACCGAACACTTGGCTCCTACAATTTTGTTACAGATGCATATCATTCCTTAGTTATCCGTGCATGCAGTAAAATCAATCCTTACACTTGTAAATAATATAAGCTTTATCTTTAGCCATCACGTATAATCAGAATTGCAATCGGCAATCGCAAAAATCAGGCATAAATTCTTAGTGCATTTGTCGTAATTACAGTACACACAGTATATGACGATACATACAATGATTTTTGCAACCTATTTGTGTAGTAAATGATTACCCAGTATCTTGTATCTGACTACTGTAAATATATCTTTAATAAATTGTATTGCAATCAGGAGACCTTGTTGTTTTGCCTTGAGTGATTTGACTTTTACGGTAGCTAAAACTGCCGGAGAACTTGAAGTCTGGATTTTAGATAGAGTCGATATTGCGAATATAGTACACAGGTGTTTTGTGATGTGATGAGATGCAGTAGATTAAACGCTTCGATTTCTTTCGCTATATATTAGATACTTAAGTTGAAGAGGCATTCACGATACATGCACAAGGTACAGAAGAGGTATGACAGGTTAACTATAACTGACTAACATGGGCAAGATAAGTGGCAATACAATAATAAATGTGAGAGTAGTGAACTAGTAAGAAGCAAAACAAGCTGCCAACACAATTTCGATCTATTGTTCATTGAAAATATTTAAGAATATATTACTGGGCTGAGTGCTGTACACTTAATGGCAATTAACGTTTTGATTGCTTTGAAAAGTGCAACCATTTAGCATTTAAATGACTGCAACCTGAATAGTCCAACTGTCTATATTAAGATTAACCTTTACCTACTAAAAATACTTAAAAATAAATAAGCAATTCATTAAGTTTTACTTTTGTACCTGAAGAATGTGAAATTTTCTAATGGTGAATGTCTTTTGTGATTCTGATTGCGAATGTCAATAATGATAACGTGACACTAATTTATGTATGAGGTATTAAATGCCATTTGTCCGTCACAATCAAAATGCTTTGACAAGGCAGCGTCATAATCATAATACACTTCTGACTATCAATCTGTACATTTACATCCATACAACAATCTTACATTACAATACATGTCGATGTCTCCTCTTTGCCTATCTCTTATCGTTCTAGATTCTCAGATGTGGTAAACGAAAAAAAGATTCTGGTTAAACTTTCAGTTGGTGTGTTGGCTAAGTACATACTTAACTGTCTTAACTGTCCCAGCTGCATGCAACAACACGGCAATGACAAAAATCTTAAAGAGCCCATTACAACAAGCCATAAAATACATTTGATCACACACATTACATTTATTGAATGATATCACGTTCGACATGAGGAATCCTACCTGTTATCCCAAGTAATCACAATAATAAAAATGTTAGGCTAATGGACGTCGTGTCAAATGAGCAAAATGAAACACATAATCATTGGTACTTCTTGTCATTTTAGCTACAATTACAATATTATCTTCTAATTCACACTTTCCTATATTACTTATCCTTTGTACCTCTAATGCAATTGCCGTAAACATAATATTTGTGTTTTATCTCCGACTTTCTATTTAAAAGGAAAAAATCGTGTTTCTGAAAGTAAATGTTAAATATCCTCAATTTCTCAACATGTTGGCATAAATAACTTACAGACATCAAAACCAGGTATGTACCTTGTCGTATCTGTAGCTCTACAGTTAGAAACGTCAGTACCAATAAATCATACAAGTATAAGTACAATCACAACAGAATGCTAAATGTGTTCGATTCTTAGATGTACTAGAATATCGTAGCAGTCTTGTTACAATAAGTGTAATTACATACTGCTTTCGATTTTACTAATTAAGTACGCAATAAACGTTCGTCAACTTTTACTTTCAGTTACTAAACTACAGTGAGATAAAAATAAAACTGACCTTTTTGATCTGACTCTTGAGAAGATGAGGAATGCCCAACCATCCCATGACAAGAGAAACAGCCAGAGCAGCCGCACCTCCGAAAATAAGTAAAACTTTAATATTAACAGCCATGACCTTTTCCTTGCACTTGTGTTTATTATTTTGAAAGTGCTTTCTATATGTAGTTCAAACTTTAAAGTATATTGTCCTTGATAAACAACAATATTAAGGTTGATGATCTGTGGACGTGTGCAGTAAGCAATCGTATTTATAGTTTACGCATTCAAATAGCAATGGGAGATCACATAAGATGAAATGCAGAAATAGATGCACTGCTGTTATAGAGGTTACTATTATTGCTGTTCTCATATACTAAGTACACGAATGATTGAATTATTTTCTCAAGTTTACATTACATGCGTCCTGTACACAACAACAATCTACCTGTCACCACACCATGGAATACAATGCAAATTGTACGACTGTTTTGTTGTCAACTACATAATGAATTCTTTTTATTGAGTTTTGACCACACAGATTCTCAATTATGAATTCAAATGACTGTACGCTGTACTGTTATGAATATAATCCACATCCTAGTTAGTTAATAAAAAATTCAGTTCCACTAGGCGATTTAGGGCTTTTAGGTAGCCTAGTACTTAAATAACAATAACAATTCTAGTATGTTCTACTGGTGTAAATTCCTTTGCTGTTGTAGGAATAACATTGCATTCGTACATGTAAATAACTTATCTGCACGTAATTAATAACGACATACTTTCGACATCGAAACTAAACCAAAATGCTATTTGCCAAAAAGTTACTATGAGGTAGTTTAGCATTATATGCCTTTCTAAGTTTCTACAATAGTAATTTATAGCTCAGTGGCAATGAAAAAAGGAGGATAATTTAGAAGAGTAGGGCACTGGAATGGAATGAAATTAGTCGTATAATTATAGAGCTGGTGTAATTGAGAAAAACGAGGACTAAGCTTTAACTAATGGAGAATGACTTGCTATTTGATTTTGTCAGTTAGTATAGACGGGATTAAGGAGCATTATAGAAAGAAAGGATGACTTTATATAAATATTACATTGTTCTTCATTATTTTCATTATTATCATCATGGATGGAGCCAGTCAGTCAGTATGTATGTAGATTCATGTTAAACATCTTTGTAAATGCCTACGTTATTTGTCTGGTCTGTTGCACGATCTGAAACTTCTTATAAAAGACAGCAACTCCTAGTAGTACTCGTACCTATATCGTTCTTGGTTGTTGTAATTTGCAATTAGGCATATTCAGGCGGTTCTAATGTCGATGATGAGTGTTTACTGAAAGCTGTTCAGACAAAACAATGCAGTGTATAAACACAATAACCTACCCCAGAGCAATAGACAGTTCGACAAACAGCAGCCAGCATGCAAATAAATATTTTTCTTTCTAACTCATGATCGTGTACAACGATCTCATGATTCAAGTATTAAGACTACTCAACCCAGGCTGCCTATTTTAGATTAGTAGGTAACTATTCTCCTAACAATAAATACGCTACCTTCCTGATATTTTATCTGCGAATTGAAAATTTGCAAACTTCTACTATACTATTCCTTACAAACCATATTGTTGCATTATTAAAGCTTGCCTAATAAAAAAGCAATAAAGAAGCAAGCAACAATTAACGTTTAAAGTACCTAAGTGAGAAACCGACAAAATTTCATGCTACAACACAGGGCATTACATTACCTGAAAATACATAGTAATTATTATTATCTGAGTTTTGCAATAAGTTGTAAGCGTAAAACTTACTAATACAGCATTGCAAATTGTTCAAACAGTTTGCAATGATGCAAAATTATTTTATGAATCTTTAGATGGAATTTAAGGAATTTCTTCGAATGGAAGTAATAATTATTCCTGTACTAGTTTTACTGGAGACACCGGAAACCTTCATAGTAATTAAAATTGCTATTAATTTTTCTAGTGATTTAGACCTTGGTTCAGTTAAACTGTCTCTTAGGGCTTTGAAAAGGAGATAACAATTTAATTGCGGAAAATGAGGGTTGGTAGTATTGAATAGATTTTCTCAGCCGTTTTTTAAAACCTGTTAAGAGGTTTTTTCATGTTTAAGTAATGAAAACTCCACCAAATTGCAGTTTTCTGGCAAATCTTATTTCCTAAACGACTCTCTAATGTCTAGAGTAAATAGGAGTGCTAATACTAGTAATTATGATTTCACTTCCACCTCCTTGCAGTACTAATCGTACAAAGTTAACAACCAACTGAACCTACAGACTTAAGAAAATGTTCAAAATTGCAGGTGTTGGGAACAACAAGGATGTTGAAATATATCTGGTATGCATTTCCTCTCTAGTCATCTAATTTGTTTGGATAGACAATATAATACGTGCCAATTAATAATACTTATATAGGTACAAATTAACTGAAGATGGTCGTAATATTTGTATTAATACATGATGGGTTGGCTTTGGTGGGTTGGTGAATATGCAAACAATATGATTAAGTATATCATCAAATAGAAAGCGAATGACAAGGAAAATGAAGGGAAGGAAGGAGGTGACCCAATGACCTGTCTAATAGTGTCTACTCTCTAGTTAAGTTCCCTGTTTGTTATTAAGTTGAAAATTCAATTCACAAGGTGGTTCGAATAAGAATTAGGTGCATGTCAATTACTAATAACTAACATATGTACACAAAGCAAGTTCTGCGAATAAAAACAAAAAAAATAGTTAAAGTAGTTTGGCTTTTGGCTTAAGAGCGAATCTTCGTAAGTTTCACACAACAATCAGCAACAAAAATGCCATTTCCAATTCATACAAAAGATAAGAACATGTTTTCTAAATTCTAGGTATCCAAATCTATTATGTTTTAATATTGAACATGCACATGTATGCAAATACACTTGTATACGCGAACTTTACTTGTTTAGTTTGTTTATTCTCAAATCTTTCATCATTTAACTAAAGTTATATGATGTATCCCGATAACCAAAAAGCACCAATATTTTAATATTTACCCTAATAAATTAGGTTTTGTAAATAATGGTCCTTAGAAATCTAAAGTTATTTTCAAGAAGATAGGATCAGCTAAAAGATCTGGTATTTATCAAACTGTGGGGCACCTACACCAGTTACGTTAGGTGTTTGTGTCATTGCTATCCTGCATTTCAAATTCATTTTGCGATTTGGCTTAAAATAGCATATCCTCTCTTGCCCCACCTTTCTGGCAGATGAAGAAAACCAAGTGAATGAATCGAAATCTGAAGACAATATTTTGTTTCCTTGTATGCTTCGTTGATTTTTCGAATATGCTTCAACTTGGCTAGGATAAATTTTTCATCAGATGTACTTCTTCAGGTATTCCTTCGGGAGGATAGCAGCAGAGTATCTCAGTATTTAATAATGAAGAACGCATAACGCACTCGTTTTTGAATTAGCAACACACTACAATACTAGAAGTTGTTGTACTGTACGCGTAATTAATGTTATAGTGCAATAAAAAGTATTAATAAAATAAAAGTATTTATAGAGTCTACCATTTACTTTTAGAAAAACGCACACTTGCGAAATGTTTCTAATGCTTTACTATTGTGTAGGCAAAAGTGATGTTTATGATTCAGTTAACAAGCATTAATATGCGCAAATAGGTTCTGTAGTACCGAAGCATGATCTTCATCAACAACACAGCCTATTAGGTGATAAGTATAGGTAGTAAATCGCTAAAGAAAAATCATCCGGTTTCCGTACATTTGCATTAAAGTATATCATTATAATTTGATTTATTGTTTACGCTATTACAAGTTTCCTTGCATGGCTTGTTGTGGAATAAGTTATTAAAACATGACTACCCGTTTGCTAACCCCTTCATTTAAATTGATCATGATAATCATTTAATACTGTGTTATGATGTAAAGGTGTGATAATAGCCCATCTGTACTGTACAGACATTTAAACAGCTCTAAATGGTAAAATGAGTACAATCTCAATGTGCTACGGCATAAACCTAAGGTACGCAGTACAAGTAAAATTTTTCATTTGTTGGACTTAATTAGGAAAATTAAAAAAATCTTACAAATATTTTACGTAAACACAAATACCTACTGCCGGACTGCCTTTTTGGTTTCACGTTCTTACATGGCTCTACATTTTCTTAAGACACACTTAACTATACATTAAATTGCAATGTTGAATGCAGTAGCACATTGCATACTTACAAGGATTCAGAAAGCTTGTGCTGATTTTTTAAAGGAGAGAAGAAATGAGATAGACAGGTAGATAGCATTGAAGTATGTCCATTAGGGTGTCTCTTTTCTTCTGATACCTGTAGGGGTTTTGCTCATCTTTATTTCCCTTGATATACGAGATGAGATCAAGATAGAGATACGAAATACAATAGAGCACACGACTGAACTGACGACAATCCTCTGCCATACATACTTGCAGTACATTCAAGAAACTGATATTCTCCGATAAATTGTTGGATATTGTTGTTGGCTCTAAGTCCCATAATCTTTACATGACTTTATGCAATAAATTGGGTTGTTGTTCTTGTCATGTCTGTAGCTGTTCCATTATTTGTAATTTGTAGTACAGACTACAGACTCCATACCAGGTGTATTTATACTGACTACATTGTTACACAGTAATACACTGCATAACAAAGTAAGTAATAAATTCGATTTGTCGTGTACTTACATTGTTGATTACAAAAACAAATTGGTACCTACCTACTCTATGTTAGTTAAAGTTAAGTCAAATCCAATAAGAAACTGGAATATTATTTACAGGGAGATGCAATACACATAGACACCAGACCAGGATACAATATATGGTACATCCCTATGTTATATAAGTAAATGCCGTACCCTAGGAGAAGATTTAAGATGTATATCAATTGTAAGAATATAATGTTCTATTTTTTACCTATCTGAAAGCAAAGCTACCTACATATAGCATAATGAATAGCTCAGATTAGATAAGTATCGAATAGGTATGGCCTATATAAAATAGTAATAACAAGTATTATGTCATTTATCTTTTTGATATCAGACACGTATTTGATTATCTACCTATTTACGCGAAAGCAAAAAATCTTTGTCACAGAATACGACGAATTTATCATTTTGTAATGCCTTTTCAGTTGCATTGTCAAGATAATCAAACCTAGTCTCGTTAAGCTCACAAAAAGTGCGTGTAATAGAAAAACACATTAAACACAAAATTATTTACAGATACTTGACTCGATGTTTTCTTTCCGAAAAATACTAACACAAGTAACTTTTTCTATTGTGTTCATGTTAAGTATGAGGTACTCTGCTCTGATGAGTACAGTTTCCTGGTGCTAACAAATGAGGTCATGAAATAAATGGGTTACGTTTCTTTCTATTCTTCCAGGCACACAGCTATAGTTATAATTATTGTATACCAAAAATATATTCTCTCTTTGTACAGAGTCCCTATACAAAGAAGATAAACTTCTCCTTACTTACCTTTCCAATTAGTCGTTCTTAAACCTTAATGGCTTACCTGTCATGTCTCATTCGCATGTATTTGCTTATAATACTAATAAATATATTAAGTTTTCTGTGAGATTCAATTAAGGAACTATGATTACTCGAATACTCTACTCTGCTACAGCTTTTAATGTAAACATGTATAAAGAAATCGCTTTGTATGAGTACTCATGTTACTCAATTTATTGAATTCTGTAACCATTTACCATCTAACGAATTAGGTATAAATAAATTTGAATCTGAAGAAATAAAGCAGAGTTCATCTATGTTACCCAACCAAGTTCAAATTAATTATAAAAGAACGGTAAAATGACAGTAAATATTTAGGAAAGAGAACTAATTTAACTGCTACACTTAATGTGTCTCATCTCATAATTTATCATAAATAATTGTGTTGTCGGCAGATAAAAAGCGGAGAAAATGGATGTATAATTTTCGTAACAGAATTTGTAGGGAGATTAACATACATATTTTAATGTATGACTACTTCTGCTCATCATTATCATACACTCATGTGCATTTACGAGGTAATACTACAGGACTATCTTGTACGTTCACGTAGGGAAATCTCACGAGAGAGATGAAGTTGAGGCTAGTCCATCTAATTGAAGCTTGCAAAATGCAGTGGAAACGGGAGTTGAAGCATTGGCATCACTTTACTCTGATTGTGAGATAAAATCATTAAAAATTGCATGCAGAAGACTTAAAGAGAGGATAGTCCAATTCTTCATACACACTCCCAGAAAATGTTTATAATTGCCTTCACTGCCTTTTTAGTGTAAGAAACAGAGCAAAATGCATTTAATACTAGGTAATAACAATAGCATTGGTATTTACACAGAGACGAGGTCGTGCTAATGAAATCAAAGTAAAGTATTGAAGCTACATAAAACCCGGATTGCATTTCCTAGTATTCCACACATATTTATCTCCAAACATGCATGGTATCGAGCAACAGACCTACAGGCACACATTTTTCCACCTTGCAATTATCTTAGCAGTTGCCTTGAGTTGACCTGAATTTTACTTGGTGTGTTGTGCTCTCATCTCGTCTCTCCTGGCAGATTCCAAAAATATTCTGCGATTTATTTCTTTCAATAGAATTCCCATTGTTCTTTCGTATTGTACGATTTGTTTAGAGGTGCACGCTTGCTAGAAAATCGATTAGAGCTAAACAAACGAAACAAAAGTGCAATAACTCTGCCGTGTGTTTCCAAATATCGCATCGTCATTATTTATTGCAAATTCAACACTCCTTTCAAGTTTATACCAATTCATTTCATTGCTTACGACTTAAGATTGGCTTACTCTCAATCATTACATCGATTATAAGACACATTTACTTCTAATTCTAAGATCACTTACTCAATTACTAGTCTGTTGTACGTACATTGCTTAGATGGATATGTATATAACAGCGTGATGGTTATAATCATTGTTACTCTTTCCGTACACAACGTATACAATTCAAACCAGCTAGTCAACCAAGAACAAAACTACCTTCTGTAACTGTCTTACAGTTCAAGTAACGCGTGAAAACAAATATTATTAGTAATTTATTTGTTGACACTCATTTCTAAGCGATAAAAGTATTAATGCGTATTAAACGATTATGTATTTTTTACATTGGCAAATCTCAATGAATTTTACACCCTTTATCAATGCACGTATATTAAATTGAAGACCAATAAGCATTCAAAATGAAAATTTTGCTTCCGAGATCTTTTACTTTAAAACAATCGGTACTATTAATTATTATCCTTTTTTGTGTCCATCCTCAGGAATTAAAGGCAAGCTTAATAAAATACGTGTTAAAATTTAACAGATTTTATTTCGGTAAAAATGTTTTCCTGAGTACAGTTATTTACAATTTCAATATTCCTAAACAATGTTGTACATTAAAATAGATGAAAGCAACGAAATACTTTAAGGTCTTTATGACTACACTCATTTCTGTATTGTATTCTTCCGTTTTCTTTAGTAGTGCTATGCGTGATGCGTAAGTTTTTGTATTGAAATTATTCCCTCAACAGCAACACTAAAAAGTCTGTGCTCTACTGTACGCACTGAGGTACCTTTGATAAATAATAAATAGATTTTGTTACGCAGTTCTTTTTTACTCATACATACCTATCTAACTAGACAGATTGGGTGTCTATCTATAAGTGGCAAATTCATGCGAAGCCTTATTTCTTTGAGGAATGTTGTAATCATGTACAATGTCTAATTTAAAAATGGTGTCCTATTCTCTATGTAGTTTATAAGTTACAACTGCTTACGCACACATTTTAAATTATATTGGAAAACCACAAAGGATTAGGTGTATTAGAAGCAAAGAGAAGAAGTATATCTTCATGCGTAACTTTCCAAAATAGGAAATGCAATGATACGAAAAAGGTAATACTAAAGATACATGCATTTGCAGCGGTACTATTAGTTGATACCTAATAATTGAACGTAGAACGAGAAGTCAATCTTAATCTTCCTACACGTGCATCACTCATTATTACAACGCATTATCTCGGCTCCTGTTACCTTCCCCTATTTTTTCATTACCAGGAGCAGAGTGCGTGAGGAATTTGGGTGCTGCCACGCAATGAAGTAAGATCCAAGGGCCACTGCACTGCTGTTCTATCTGACATCATCATTTAGGTTACATAATGTATTTTCTACCCTTTTGAGTGATGATACCTTAATATTGATAAGCCATGTTATGTTCTTTGTTTGGAGATGAACTTTTCATTTGTTGGTATATTCACACTAAAAGTTTACAAAAGTTCGTTTAGCGGGTATACATACATTAGAGTATTCCTAAACATGTCATCCTCAAGTATATATGCTTAGTATGGGTGTAATTTGTAATAGTTCTCAATCAGGACGTATTTTAAGATGCAAAGTAGTAATATAGGTAAATCAATGTAATGCGAAGTATACCGAAGAGAGCAAGGGAGCTTAGAGGGCAATTATGTTTATAATCGCAATGGCCAATAGTAAAGATATACTATGTGTAAAATAGTCAACACTTTATTTTTAGTATAATTGAGGAGGAAATGTGTTGAAATTAAAGTATTACCTACATTTGCTGGTGCCAAAGAATGGGCAATTGAGGAAGGCTATTAGGAAGTTTTTTAGGTTGTTGTTGTTAAAAGTATCCTATTTCCTGTTGATTGCTGAAAGAGTTGCAATCGATTTATATACACTAGGGGATAATGGCCTCTTTCGGCTTTTGACAAAGATGAATCGAATTGGTTAAATTATACAGCCTATTAAGTACTCGACGCAAAAAATACAGATTGCTATATTAAGACTATCTCTGTGGTACTATACATACAAAGTGGGAGACTTGTACGTAGACTTTTTGCACGGTACAAAGTGGGAGATAGATCGATAGGTAATAGCTACTATGGTGTATGATTACATGAACTAAAATTCTAATTCGGTTGGTGCACGAAGATTTTGTCACAACTAAACATAATAGTAGTTTATTAAATATTTAGTAGCTATTTTAAAAATACTAATTTCGAAGAAAACCACATTCAGCTTACATAACATTGGACTTGAAAAGATTTTGTAATTGTATGGTTAAGTAAATGTAGGATTGAGGTGGGTATGCAAATGTGAGTAGTTTGGAATAATGCATTGACAAATGGTTCTGAAAATAAGTTGAGCAGAGCACCTAAAGCGAGATATGGAACTGAATAGATTAATATTAATCGTAACAGCACAGATGAAAAATTATATAAATTAAGTATTAAATCATAGTGTGCTACTTAAAATATCAAGGCCATGGCAAGCCGTGAACGTTATCTCATCGAAACGAAAATAGTTGTTTACTCAGCAAAAGCTTAAAAAGTAGAATTACAAAAGAAATCTAAAGAAGTACCTAAATATTCATGAAAAATAGGAGGCACCTGTAGGTTTAAGTCTGAATAATGTAACAAAGACGAATCGAGTTGATTTACTTTTCTTTGTTATCTCTATTATATCTGGATGGATATTCCCATCAGCCTAACAATACACTAAGCAAGGATGCGCCAAAGCAAGTTAAGCAAGTGAGTCAAACCAAGCTAAGCTTTGTATGTACAATCTATCCCTGGGATATAAAGCTTTGTCCGAAATAGCCAGCAGCCAAAAATCTGATTCTCGAGCCATTTCAATAAAAAAGCCACAAAATGGGATCCTTTGTCATGAACTAACTAAGCAGCAGAGGGTAACAATTGCATTTAGATATATAGGTACAGAATAGATAGTTTATTTAGTTTAGGATTATGTAAATGCTTACTTTATTAGGCAGACAGATCACGGATCGGCTTCTTAAACTTTACTCTAGCACTAATAGAATTCTGTGGAATTTCCATAAACTTATTCATCGTGAAATCTATTCTCTTTCTTTATGCTCCATTGAAATTTACGTATATCTTTCTAAATCAACTAGTGCGTTGCACTAAAATACACCTAAATCCTGCATTATGCGCACATTTCATTCCCAAATCACCTTTTCACAGTACGTAAAACCTAAGTGTGTTTCAATGACGTGGTGTATGATGCCATATATATCTCTAAGAAGCTTAAATCCTTTCTACATCCTTTACAAAGAAGGAAATTAAAAATTCTTGTCCTTTTATTGAAGAAAACATTTTCTCATATTCTATTAGATGCGCATTCCTTTTCTGCATTGCGAGTTTCAATTGAAAATAATAAATTATTTCATAATAATTAAGTCATGGTGGTTATAGTCATTGTACGGTACTTTTTAGTTATTAAACTTACCCATGTAAACTACTAACATACAAACACATATTATATCTACCTAAAATATAGCGAATTCTCTGTTCAAACCACATTAATGCCCACTTTGCCCACAGTAGCCAACAACATTAATAATGCGTTTTATTCTGTTCATTTGAGTAATGTGCAAGGTTAATAAGTTTTTCCAAAGATGAAATGTGTAATTAAAACACGCTATAAAGCAAAAATAGCAGGGTGAATTGGAATTTATTAAAGTAATTATATTGTAAATATTTAATTACTATAAGTAATTATGTACGGAGAAATAACTCTGTAGAGCATCTCTTGTAAATTCCCGGTTTACTGCTACATATACAAGCATGATTAATTAATTATGGTTTTCAAGATTCTTAAAAATACAACCAGGAGCTATATACGGTAAAAATCATAGCTATTATAGATATTATCTATGATTCCTCATTGGATTTCAATCCATTGCAGGAATATTACTACCAATACTTTGATTGTAAAACGAAATCCTGTATACTGATCTTTAGGGCAGAAACAGAGAGTTCAGTTCACTTGGTTCATAATTTATTTATTTCATCCCTCCCTTTTGTTTTATTACCCTATATTTGCAATTATCGAACTTAAATGTAAACTTTCTGGCTTGGTTAGTTAGTTTAGTTTGGCTCATTAAAAATTAAAGATCGTATGTGTTTATTAGAAACCGTACAAGAATGCAGTACTAACCCACACAGAGAGGAGGGCACCAAAAAGTATATGGAAAGCTATAAAACAGAGAATGTAACAATAACTTACAGCTTTTTTATTAATATTAAACTGGAGTAGAGAACATAAGTAAAGCAATAAGAGTTTTCTGTGTAACATATGAATGCAATGTATGAAGAGAACATTGAATCTTCTAGAGTATTACATGTCTTGTAGTAAAGTAGTTAACATTTTTATATACATTATAAAGGCGTACGTGGTGTCCTGTGTTACATTGTATTTCATTCATTTCTTCAATTATCTTTCTAGTTTACTTTATTACGCGCATTTCCCGTTCCATCCTGTTGCTTTTTATGCTCTTAACTCAAACTGTAGCTTATCGCAAATAAACCAGAGCTAACTAGACACTTCTAAATTCTAACCTAACCATAGAATCATAATATTATGCATAGCTCTATGGAGGAAATGATAAAATGGAGCTACTGAAGAGCTGGTTAATTATGTTTCACTATATATAGAGTTCCCTTACATGTTGTTGCGTTATATTATATTACATAATTTAATTGAATTAACAAGTTTGTGTTACGCCAGCCCTGTCGCATTAGTTTGTAATGTACTCATCTGTATATATGCTTGTTGTACTTAGTATATTTTATTGCTGTGTAGGATGTGCTAATAAAATAAAGCACAACATGTCCGAAATTAAACTTGATTTTGCAGACCTGCCAATAATACAAGTCTACATAAGTGTAAAATGTAATAGAGGTTTTAGGTGGTTTAAAACAGTGTGGTAAGGGAATTAAGAGAATCTGTTATAACTCTTAGCTCGCATTACCATTACACGCATTCGGTAACTCTCTTTTGTTCTTAGGATAACCGAATAACCTCAAGAATAATGATTATGATATAATAATAAGGATAATTACCTTTGAACATGTTTCATTCTATGTAACAATCTCCCCTACAATACGGTATACTAGGAACGTTCACCGAACACAGAACATAACTTATTACACCTTGCTAACTAACCTTGTACATAATTAGGTCCAAGTTCAAGTAATACAATGAATAGGTTAATACCACAATTTAATTCAATTGGTATGATTGACATTACAGTTTTATTTTTTACATAAATTCACTTTAATTCTCAGCAGGGATTCTGTCCGAAGAAACAGTGTGTGTCTCTGTCTAAACTGTGCCCACATTTCAATGGAATATTAGTCATTTATGTAAATTGCTGTAGACATTGCACGCAACATCACAAAAAATAGCTAAAAGGGTGCTATTAAGTTACATTACGTTAAAAGTCAAAGTTTACTGTAACATGAGAACGCACCTTTACTTATGTATTTAGAATTCTCACTAGTAATATCTCTATTCATTAATCTGTTGCATTGCATTGAGATTGGAAGTGCTTTGCTTTAATAAGATAAAATAACATTATATTTAATATCTTCTTTATTACATATTACATCCTCACTTTGAAGTTTGAAGTGTGATTATGAGACTTAAAAGAAACTGTACTGACAGAAAACACACGATTGCAAATTCAAATAAGCTAGGAGTGCAGTCCTGCAATAATATTACAGTATGTGCATGTGTAAGTGCAAAGATAACTTTAATGTGAAAAACAAATGTACTAGAACTACATAGTGCAAAATGTAAATGCAAGTCTCTAACAATAACTGTTTTGTTTTCCAGTTTCATAGAGAAAAGCTAGGAGACTGATTCACATTCTATTCCCATAATAATGAACGGAACGCATAAACTTACAGGTGTGTCGGTAAGCTATGCATTATTGCCTTGTATTGTATTGGAGCCCTGCAGAGCAGCGGTATGGCTTTATCCAACAATAAGTTAACTTGACTTCGCTTTGCTTTGCTTTTCTATCCTTTTTATTTGCATCCACTTGTTTTTCTCTCGCGTAGATTAAGTAATTATCTTCTTTCTGTGTTTTCTGCGCCACCACAAACATTTCCATTATCCAACATATTTTTCATTTTCTTGTCTCATTCAAATTGTCTTTCCTAGTTTTCCTCTGCTTTATGCTTACACTTACCTAAGTCAAACTCACACAGAGAAACTCTGACATATCTGAGAATACCTATTACGAAAAGCGTACGATAAACTTCACGGTATACAGTATGGTGTGGTAAAGCAAGATTGTTTTATGTAGGTATACCTTTGTATTTGTATGTAAGGTTAGGTACAGATAATCTTCGGATTGATCAATGTGGTGATACTTGCATTGCTATGTATGTGTGGTAAATAAATTGAGGATGTAGATAAGTACTCATCACAAACGTATGAGTGCACAGTTGATCTGATGGACTGCTGGGCGTTCGGAGAAGAAATAATTTACATTTCTGGTATGCTAAAGGCAAGCAAACATGCTTAATCAACAGTACAGTACAGTAAATTCTATTTAAAATTATTGTTAGCAATGCAAGGAAGCACACCAAAAGTATTTAAAACCCGTTTGACCAATTAGTGGAAAATGGAAATTCATCATCCAAACACAATGCAACATCCAAGTGCAATGTGGCACGGTATAAGGTGTCCATATGCAAATTATTACTAGAAACCAACTACCTTAGCAAATACTTTATGTCAGGTGTATTTCAGACATTTAATGCTCATTCAATTCGGATAGATACTCAGTTCTCAATTAGTTATATGTACTTAATACTGGTTTACTAATCAAACAAGTAAACCAAAGGAAGGAGCGTTTTTTTCAACTGTGAACTTGAACTGAAGTACACAACGGCAAGTATACATTGCTATTTAGTAAGTTCAGTTCGCGTATTAATATGTTAATTTTGATTGTTTTACTAATATTCCTTAAAGTAATAGCAGCCAAGCCTGTGTCTGATTTATTAGTCCATAATACCCAATCTAATGCTTATTTTACGTGTTAGATACTAGTAAATACTAAATTGATAGTTCTTCAACTGCATTTGCATGTTATTCACTGTGCAATAATTGCATTCCTAGTTTGTATGTGTACAAAACTATTTTCACAAAAGAAGTTATGTACTATACAGTAGGAGTTTCAATGGCTAAGGCAATACAAACACAAACGGAAGCTACTATCATTTTAGGAAAGTATGTGGTTATTTGTTTTTCATTTAATTTATAACCTTACAATCGCTTTTTCATTGTTTTGGTAAAGGTAAAGGATCCTTTACACAGGAGGTAGAGGACATGTCTTTAATGATTTAATCTCCTCGTGAATGTGCAATTAAACTTTGTCAAATACCAATGTTAGTGTGTGCATAAATTCAACTAACGACAGTAACTACTTGGCAGCAGCTTTCAATTGATTATTTTTATGCACATTATATTCTTAGCTGGCTTGGCTTACTTTACAGATTAAAAAATAGTAAAATCCTGTTGTATTGTGTTGTGCTGTGATACATAGTTTAGTGTTAGTGGAAGACCACTATAATACAAACATGCGTTGCTTACCCTTGAAATGAAGTAGAAGTCTACATGTAGGTATATTTATAGAAGAGAATCCTATCTATTACCTACTGAATGTAATCGTGAATGATTTGCACCTGAAATGTCAATTTTATCTCATTTACTCTATTATATTTCATTGTCAAATATTTCTTTCATCAGGACAATAATTCTTCTTCATGATATCTTTCAACTCAACCTTAATCTCTTTTGTGGTGCACTGAGAGATAAAAACTGATGTACTACTGCACTGGAAGAAAAGAGAAAAGGCAAACAATTGTCAAAACTAAGCTGCTAACAATACGTCAAATCGAAAACCAAGAAAAGTAGCAATGCAATATACTCGAACTTAAAGTTAAGTTAAGCAAAGACAACCCGCATAACCCAAAGCCACAGTAAAATAAAAACCAAACCACAAACGAAAGACGACACGATCTCATCTGACTTTTACAAGACAAATCTCCTATACAGCAACTAAACGAATCCTCTTGTATCGTTCTCTAAATATAAAAGACTAATAAAGCCAAGCATTTCTATCAAAACTCAATATCAAGATTTTCTCATTGAACACTCTAAGATGAAATGATAAAATATGTAATATATAAGTACTACAATTTACAACCTCATTCACACAAAATACCTCTTTAAGAAATGACATTGATAAATTAGGGTTGAACTATATTTAACTGTGTAATGACGCGTTTCAACATTTGGTCAACGTGCACAGGTTTCAAATCTTGAATTTTTTACATTTACAAAATTATTTCCCAGTCATTACAGAACTGTATTATCTGTAATTTTAAAACTGATATTTCTACGTACGAAAAATTGCAAACCTTTCATTACATTAATTTTAAAACTGATATTTCTACGTACGAAAAATTGCAAAACTTTCATTACATTAATTTTAAAACTGATATTTCTACGTACGAAAAATTGCAAACCTTTCATTACATTAATTACAATAGTACTGTCCGACAAACCGTTGTTTCCATTATAAGTCCCTGTACTCTGGGCATTAGTTACTAGTTACATCTACAGATTTTTGCCTGTTAATCACATGATGTGTTTTAAGTAAGAATACTTGGCGGAGCACATTTTTAAAAGGAAAACTTTCAATTATTGCAATAACCAATACAGGATGTAGAAACTATATAAACATTATATGATAGGAGCTGCAAAACTCTGCGTACAATTAACAACATTGTTATCTATGGAGTGTACATATT
Source organism: Yoshiicerus persimilis (assembly GCA_020352615.2). NCBI lineage: Eukaryota > Metazoa > Arthropoda > Collembola > Entomobryomorpha > Tomoceridae > Yoshiicerus > Yoshiicerus persimilis. Next base: position 24,611,461 of record CM036941.2, read on the forward strand.
CCTTTAAGAACGAGGAGAGGGACAGAAAAAATGCATGTTCCACTGGCCAACATTTTACACTTGGAAAACTAACGGCCTTCATCATCTTGCTCATCTCCCTTGTCAATTTTTCTGTGCAAAACCGTGGGCATACCATAACTACAGTACAAAAATGGTACTCATGGAAAATAAATCGCATTAGTTAGTTCTATCTTTATACTACTAGTCCATTCATTTATAGCCTCTGCCTGTGTAAATGTTGATGCATACAGATAATGATAAATGGTATCCATGCACGTACTTTCGTAAATGCTTCCATTCACATAACTAAAGTGAGTAATTAATTTATTGTCTGTTTGATTGAAGTACTTTATTACTTGCATATGTGGAATATTACGTACCATTCCACTAATTGCATAAGCATGTATACAAAATACCGTACCTGTATTTGTATTACTTAAAATACTAAATACTTAATTCTGACTTAGTTACTTTGTTGTTTATTTTAACTTCATAAATCATTTGATAAGTAAGATCTAAGGAAAGAGTAACGGAGTTGTAAGCGAACAGATCAGACCTTTTGAAGTACATTTAATAGACTACTTATAAGAAAAACAATTGCTCGTAATCCTCTTTAACAAAGCACTGGCGTAATAATTACAACAAAATGCTGTAAGTTGGTGTAATGCAGTAGTTAAGTAGTACTATTTAAGTTCATAAACAATGAACCTGTATAGTAGTTTGCCTTGTTAATAGAATGATGAGATTCTCTCGGTGCTCCGTTAGATAATCCAATATTTACGAGTGAATCGGATTTTGAGGATCTACATGACATTTCAAGCACACTGTACCTATACATTCATCTCAACTCTTTCCTCTTTTACTTTTTCATTTTTTATGATCACACATATTTTCTACCGAATTACATAATTACTTCACATTGTTTTTCTGCACCTTTCCTTAGCCACATTTGGACATTGCGTTCATATTATTTTAATCTTTCTTCACTTTTCTATTCACGGCTGATTAACAGCTAACAGGGCAAAGTGATACATAGTATAACGCGCTCTTGCCAATGCCATTTCATCTCAGTTCACTATTACAACTAATTGCATCATTGCGAAAAGGAGAAAATGAATCGAAATATATTCTTATATCCACTATATTTCAAGAATTACGCATGTTTTACCTCAATGCTAAATGCACGTGTTGAAAGTAAATGCACAAGCACATATTTAGTAAATCTAGTCTCAATCTTGGTATTTATAGAATGTTTGCTAACAAGAACTTGTACACTTTTAGTGTTTTGATTTTCACAGGTATATTGGAGAGGCTTAAATAAAGAAACTTCTGACCTTCAACGCATGTAAGCTCCCAAATGTTTGTTTAAAAACCTGCATACATAAGTCTTATGTGTGAAGGTTATTCTTGAATAACCGTTAGTATCTGTGTCTAATAGATATAGGTAGATCTAAAAAGAAATGCCAAAACTAAAATGGCAATAGCATAAATTATGATTTCAAAAAGTTAAAAATATTTCCATTTTTTGTAACTCATAAGATTTCTTTACACTTTAAAAAGATTTGATAAATAGATTCTTGTCTCATATTCATATCTTCGGATTACTACTTTATTTAATTTACTACTAAACTTTGTGTTGATTCATCCTACTCATTTTTCGCAATATGTACTGCTAAAATTACAACGTACCTTACTTCACTTACACAAATCCCTACTATCAAAAGCGATCTTATTTTAAAAAGGAGCAAACCCAAGTCTTTTAAGTTGAGAACAGAGAGTCTTAACAGATATAAAGATTTATACAAAGTGTATGGGATTTCTGTATGAGCAATACTTATTAGTTTACCCTGTGTTCTTATACATTGTAGGCTATACGAAGCGAAGATAAGTGCAATGTGAGTGAATTGATCTAGCTGACTCTTCTGGTTGGGGCATTACTTTAGCTTATGATTAGTGAAGAAAAATCACAGACGTAAACCTGCTGACTTGCGTTTAGCTTTACTTGTAAGTACATATTTGCGTATATGTACATAATGGTAATGCAATGTTCATTGTACTTGATAGAGTAACTATGAACTAGAGGTAGGCGAATTGCAATAATAAAGAAGAGAAGGAGAACTGCATTGCTTGTTTATCCTCTCGATACACGTTTATATATTGCAAATGTAGTATTCACACACGATGGACTACAATGCACTACAATGAACGTAGTCGTTCTAAGTTCCAACTTCTAATAGTGTAGTAAGTACATAGAAACTTTATTGCAACAATGCTGAGACTAAGGAGTGCAGGTAAAGTAAAGCTAATGCCTTCTCTCTGATTTTGTCCCTATTAAGTGCATTATATTAGAAGAGTCTGACACATACATCTCAAATTCAGTCTATCCCTCGACTTCATCCTAAACACATCTAATCTCATTAGTCCCTTCCTTCTACAATCCTTCTACAATTCAGTTTCTTAAGGATTTCAAAATGCTGACTTAAAATTAAAAGAAAGTACAGAGAACAAAGGAAAATATTTTTGCGGAAAATATTTGAAAACTTTTAACTTGGGAAGAAAATCCGATTTTCTTGGAAAATACAAATAGGGGATAAAAGAAGAAAACTGAAAAGTTCACCTTGTGACTAGTGACCGGCAATAACAATTCCTCCAAATTGTCGAAACAGTTGCAACTCAAGTTTCATGAAAAATAATTGCAGTACCAACACTAGTAACAAAGTCGAAAAAGCTGTTTTGCTCTGATTTGGCTGAACTGAGCTTTGAAAAGCGGATTTCTTACAAGTTTTTCTTCATTGTGATACTTATTTTACTTGCGGATGATATTACTACGATCAATCACAACAAAAATCAGTCAAGAATCAAATGTATCATTGAATTAACAATACAAGATCGTTTTTATATGGTATATGTGAAGAACAGTGGAATTTTGCACCATAATTTTCGTTTTGGCCCATTACATACCACCCTGCTCAAACCTACAATTATTAATCACCTGGCAAAAGTTTTAATTAAATGAAATTGGCCGCAACTTACATGTTTTCATCCTAATTTTCCTCGGTGTGTTTTGTTTTCTGACTGGGACGTGAGTTTCTTGACTAGACTTGACTGTTTGACCTTGTAAGGTTATTATCATAAAATATTGAATATTTCTCTGTGTTTACATTCTGAAGAATTAGATAATTAAATATTCCAGACGAAGAAACAATAATTTGTAGATGATGGCTATAGGTCGTGAAAGTTCATTACTATCGCAGAGCTTTACGAGAGCGGAGAGCAACACGTGTAAAGTAAGTCGATTAAATACTTTAAAACTTTGAACCAAACTTCCTTCAACAATTATATTGCAATCAATCATTTTATTTATTTAGGAAGGAAAAGAATTTAATTTTTGTTTGTTATGGTCTGGTTAAGGTTAAGTTGAAGTTTACGAAAGCATCCGTGGGTGTTGTTGTACATAGTTCGTACTTTTGTGTTCTAAGTAATTACATGAGTGTAGGTGTTTTTTAAGTAAATCTTTGCAATGCAAAAGCTGATGTGATGTTCTAAGTAAACTAAACGAGGGTTACTTTTTACTTGTTTTTTTTCACACAGAGTATAACCAGATAGTAGATTTTGATTAACTTTAATGTAGTTTTATGATTTGGCATTGACACTAAGCTGTTAATGTGTGGTCTGTGTAGCCTAGGCCAGATTAAGTCAAGTCTGGCACTCCACAGGTTAGTTAACTAATTGCCAACCACCCCTGTACTTTATTATCGTATTAGGAAAATGGGCTTCCAGAAGTTAGAACTTGTGGGAATGTGTAATATGACATTGATTACTTGCTTCCGCCTAAAGTCATCGCGGATTCTTTACGTCTTTTACTACGCTGCCTCAATACTTATTCAGGTTACTTGCGATGACACTAATTACACCACCTAATACATTTCTATTACACATAAAGCTCCTCTAAACGCTACCAAGCCATATTTTTACTTTTAAGAGATTAAAATTTATTAATCCGTAGTCCACGATAATTTTCCTTTGCCTAGTCAACTTTTCTTTCCTTTTCTTTGTTCAGTGGATTGGATATTTATGCTCATTGTGTACTACAAACACATAAACAGTAGGTATTGTATAAACTTGGGCCTTAGGTTCAGGCTCTTAGATAAATATCCGAGGAAGGAACAGGTGTAAGATTAAAATAAGTATTGTACAAAGTTGAAAGATTGAAGGAATTACTTAACTTCCCACCTATTGCTTGTGGCTTGTAATGTACATGCTATTTGCTATAGCTAATGTCAAAAAATAAATAGTTTCTGCATTCTCCACGGTCGCCTCGCCTTCACATCTACCTAATATTTGCTTAATTAATTTCAAAAGTAACCTTTACACATGTACGCTACTTCGCACCTTATCTCCCTTTGAACTTTAAACATTAGCTTGGTTTATTTTTCAAGTTTTAAGATTTATTCACCCGTTTTCTCCTATGACTTGATTTTTACTAAATCACAAGTTGTTTCCTAAAGTAAAATGTATCTTATAAATTAATACATGTACATTACCCGCATCAGGTAGAACAACTGTATGAAAATATTTATTAAGAAAAAGATAATGTTCGTGTGATTCGTAATAATTATCAAATCAACATTTTAAACATCCTATTAAACATTTTAGATGTCTAATTAATAAATAATCAATTACTTCAGATAGAAATTTGGCTTGTAACTGGTTAAGTCTCCGATATTAAAATAGGTCAAACCTAATGTTGGACATGTAAAGAGTTAAATATTGCTGCATATCAGTTATCCTTGTTCAGTTTCTTTCTTACTGTACACGCTGGTGTAGTAGTTGCAGTAAAAAATAAAGTACTAGGACGTGTTATTATGGATGTCTGCTGTAAACATATTTTGCGCTTATATTTTATGAGGCAACATGAGCAAGTGTTGCATTTTAATAGGGGATTACATTTTTAGTATCATTGTGCTTGTATATGACCGTTCTCATTTTAGTACGAGCCAAAGTCAAGTTAGTCAGGTATTACAAGAGGGTAGATGAAGGTGTGTCTTGTTAGTTTGTAAGCTAACGACACTAAAGAGTGAAATATCGGAGATTATTTACACAATTAATAAATGTAGTCGTTGCAGAGGTTGAGGGGGTGGCTGAAGTGTCAATAATTACTTACCTACCTGTCCACGCTCCATTCCACGTCTGTAAAGTGTGCATTGTAAGTAATCAGCATGCAAGTCAGAGATGGATGGACTAATGCAGTCAGAGTTTGAAACAGAGAGGTACACATGTAAATATTGTACACAAGGTACATATCTGTAAATAGGTAAGAAAATGACTATGCGTTACTATCTCATTTCCATCACATCACCCAACCAAGCCAAACCAACTCATCCCAGACCAGGAACGCTCCTAAACTTTTTATCCTTGCAATTTTAACAAAATCCATAAGAAAGCAAAACAGAAAGAAAAACAGTGCGTCAAATCTATTCTATTTGTCTGGTGCCTTGTCTGTACTGCAGACTTATTGTAATAGTATGTCTTACTTAAATCTTGCATTATTTAGTTAGTCTACAATCTTCAAATACAATACAAAGTATAACAATATAGTACAGCAAAGAATAATTTGCATGTATATGTATGTATGTATGTTCATGGACGGAAAATGTAAGACAGTCAAGCAGGATTGTATGTAGACAACACACTCACATGATGCATAGGTTTAGTAAGTAAGTATAACAAACAAAACATGGCAAGTTCTGTTCATTCGAGTTGACTGCACCGTCTTGGCATAGTTTGACATGACAGTTACATGACAAGTCTGTTTGTCAGAAAAGATGCAAAGTAAATTATCTACGAAGCGTTGTCCCGTAGTCTTAAAGTGTTTTGTTGACTCAGTGTTGAATTTAAGGTGAGTTTTAGCTCAGTTGACTTGCATAACAATCCTATCGTAATCCTAGTCTTCCTTCATCCTAAACAAAACTGTGCTAAACTAAACTAATACACTGTTTCTCCACAAAACAGCCCAACGTAACTATTCCTCAGGCGCATCTTCACAAATAGATAGTTTCAAATTGCAAAAGTCACATCACATATATGTGTATTGCACATACCTACATGTGTAGACATACTTTACAGAATACAAGTACCATTCCTCAGCAAGTACAAATGCATACCAATATATTGTAGCACAATTGCCTTGTAACATAAGCGTAATCATTACGATTTCTTTGATTTAATTTTGAATTTACAAATGCGAATCTAATTTTCTTAATTGCATTTACATATCATTTGAATTAGCATTTCAATTTTCAATCCATGTGAGCTTAATATATTACCCATTTATAAGTGTTAAGATATGTTAGGTGTTTTACCCAACGACGGATGGCATGCTTTGCTATGCACTTAAAATTATACTGTCGGTCACTATAAAAGAAATGTACATAATATTATGTAAATACCATAAATACCATGTACTTTAAAGGTTCTCTGAAAAACTGCACATAACAATGTAACATGTTATGTAAGAAATAAAACCCATTTCGTTATAACTTATACCAAGTTGTAATTCTGCCCGTATAAAGTTAATAGATTTCAAGAGTAAATACTGCCTGTAAAAGCTTCAAGACAGGAAACAATCTTAAGGGTGGAATTTGATTGTGGTGCATGTGAGGATTTGGCTAAGAATTTACAGTAAATCACACGCGGTTAGACAAGACAAGACAAGACATTATATTTATGTAATACGTAGTGCTATTGTGTAGCAAAGGACGAAATCTGCTAATTTGAAATTTCTCTGAGATAAAATAAGTCCGCAAATGTCCGAACATTGAATTGAATAGTGTTTTTAATGGAGAACCGTATGTTTCTTCTCGCTTTTTGCTTTAACGAGTAAAAGCTGGAGTCCTGCAGTCTTCAGTGTGTGGCCCAGCGGGTTATCTCGTCGTTTCTACTTTCTTTATTCATTGATTCGACACATTCAACTATTTGTGGAAATGAGACTGAGCTAAAGCAAAGACGTTCAGCGTCTGCCTGCCCTATATCATGCAGAATCTTCTTCCTTGCGTACTTGTACTTACAGCTAGTTAGATTACTTCAAACTGAAAATGAATTGTGTTTTACAGATATAAACAGCTAGACAGAAAATTTACATCCTATAAACACTTTACTATTTACTACTACCTCCTTACTTAATGTAGTTATAATAATATGCATGCAATTCAGTACAAATACAACCAAAGAACGGAAATGTATTAGGTATAGAGGATTAAACTTCTAGTGCATATATTATTCCACAGGTACAGACAGTCAGGATTCAGATGGAGACAAGACAGAGATATAGTTCATCCAAGTTGACGTGATGCGAGCGTTTGTAGCTATTATGTTATGTTAAGTTACGTACAATACAGTTAGCTAATGTTAATCTGGAATTCAATATGAAGAATGGAAAGAATCGAATGGAACATTGTGTTTGTTATCGCAATGTTATATTTTATGTTTAGCTGTCTGACTGATCTGTTCAATAGCTTGTTGTCTTATGTTGTCTTGTCTTCCTCCGTGTTTCACAAAATCTAGAATTTCTTATAAATTACAAACGCATGACTGGCATTTGTATCTTTGAATGTATTTATTGTAAGTACAAGTACAGTGGATAGCTGACAATGTACAAATTATAAAATTATATTATATTACTTTGCTTTTCACGTAATACTTATCTTTTTAGCTGAATTACATTTTCATGCATACAAAATAAAGTATTAGTAAAACTGTTTCCTACATGGGTAGATGTAAAAACTATACTTGCACAAGACGACACATGTATCGTAAACAAGTGCAATGTTGTAGACATACCATATACCAAAATTTTAACTAACTGTCATGTCAATTAAGTGAAATGCAATGCAAAGGAGGAAGGGTCAAATCTTTTTCTATTGTGTATTCAAAATGATCTGCATGGAAAATGTCAGAACCCATAGTACCAAATGTTCAATTAGAGACGCAAAGTAAAGAGTTGAATTTTTACTATTAAAATCATTAAAATCATATTTCATAACACAAATTCCTAGGTAAAACACTTCTCTATCTAAATCATATTGTAAGTGAAAATCACAAGAAATTCTTCAAGGACAGGTTCAACAAACATCTCTTGGTTAAATGTGTACGTAGTACAAATAGTAGTAGTAAATACATGCATGCTTTCATTTAGCATTTACGTTTGTACTTGTTTATGATGTGATATCAGTACCTACTTGATATCTTACACTATTGTGAAGAAAACGTTGATCTCAAACAGAGAAAATTGAAAAAATTGTAGTAAATATAAACATTAGCTCATTTTTCTTTGGGATTTCTTCATTTCTATTTGCTTAACATATTTTCAAGTTTATTCATACTCGAGTAGCTTGTTAAGTTAGGTAAAGAAAAGGTAATATTTTCATCCCAGAAAATATCGGTAATTAATTTCCTTTTTTAATTATTCTGGGAAGGATTCTTTATCCTTATGTGCACAAGTTGATGCTTTCGGCGGAGTGCAGTAGCTTTTATTGGATAAGACAGGATTTTCTTCTTAAGTATGACCAAGTAGGTAGTTGCAGGCAGATTTTACTTTAAGATATTAGATAATAGGCAATTGTATTGTTTTTAAACCAGGAAACCTGTCTGGCATACTTATATTGTTGTATTGCAATGCGTCTGCGGCTGATGTTCATTATGTTTGTGCATTGTATCGGATGTGTACTACTGCACAGCACTTGCAATGAATATTATTATGATATGATAAACTGCTGAAGGAATGTATAAGATGTAGTTGTATAATAACAACAATAAGACAGTATTAATGAATACTGAAAAAAATGATAAAATCTCAAAAACAATAACCCCTCAAGATAGGACATTGCACACTTGAGATTATTGGAAGTTAGTAAAAGAGGAAGAATGCCTTTTCTGCTTGGTATTTACTAGTTAGTAAGTAAGAGTTGTTTTGTACTAAGAGTGTTTTATGAGTGAAGATATTAGGCATACATGGCATACCTATCCATGCCACACAAGTTTGTGCATTTCAACTGGCATCAATTCCATCCTGATAAAGAAATTAGCAAACAAATGTAAGAAAAGCCACAAAGCACAAGACAGGTTTTGTGATTTATGAGCTTAGAAAATATTACTTGCGATTACTTACTATCCGAGACTATAGGTATGTGTGCTGCACATTTATAATAGGCATCTCTAAAACAATTTTAACTAAATTCCAGTTCTAGTGTTATGCCAGAAGCCATTGTTTCAAGTGAAATATGGAAAATACATAAGCTAACCGCATAACATAACATGGAACATAACACTCACTAACTTCCATAAACATAGGAAGTGATAATCAGTATAAGAAAAATACTACTGAAGTACACAGAATAAGTAACTTAATTTATGCTTCGTAGGTATTTTAACGATTGTACGTATAACAAGTGATTGATACGTTGGACACCATAAAAATTGTAATAGGAACTGGTTTTAATACCAATTATACATTTTACGAATGATAACAGCTCAGAGTGTATCAATATCCGGTATTCTGCGATTTAGAGATACTCCATTACTGGATGCCCTTCGCAGCAAACTAAAATCTCTTGAGAAAATGTACATTTGCTATTGGAAAAAGCATTGGTACGGTGTCCTATACTTTCTCTAAATTGGGAAAGATTCTCATTACTTCCGCAAACTTTTGAAATTAAAATAATCCTATTATTTTGCCGGCAGCATAATAATAATGATATATTATGAGACACAGCATACATACAATGTACAGTAGAAGCTAATTGGGTTTCTCACATTTTTAAATTTTGTTTTGTAGTGGCATTACGGGAGGAAAATCTGATTAAACTTTAAGTATTTATTTTGTCCAGGGAAATAATTTGTATTTGGACTTGAATATATCTGCAGATAATATTGAAATGTCACTTCTGAAAATGTCGTCAAAACACAAGAATTGTACCTATCTATTTAATACAGATGAATACTATAATTTGAGTGACGGAATTGCCGATGGATAGGTTAATGTTAGGTCTGATCAAGAAACAACCTACTTCACAGCCGACAACTGTAGTGTGCATTTATTGTGGAATTTCTGGTATTCCGAAGAGAGCGGTATCAGAAGCAAAATCTTTGTTTCTATTGTGCTTATCAAACGCACAATTTTATAATAAGTGCACAAACCTCCGACCTGCGGAAGTATACGACCTTTGTCTTTATCGTGGCTCTCATTTTTTATCTTCTAATTCTCAAAAAAATATGTAGCAAGGTGAAGGTAGGTTTATGTTTGCATAAGGCAGACCGCTGCACTCCAACTCTAGTTACGTACGTTCGTAACTGCTGCAATGTATTTCTGAGAATCATACCATACATCATTATATTAGAAATGGTTTTGCCTTTCCTGAAATCACATTTCTCTACCTGTAGTGAATGGTTGTGAACGCAACCGCAGAGGCTGCATGTGCAATAGTATCAGTTGGAAGTAATTACCTAGGATTCCTTGAGGAGACTAATACGAACACTAATAACATCTGAATTTTAATTCGTTTGTGCTGTGGTTTCTTTGTAAGGAAAGGCCGAGAGAGACCTGAGAGCGTCAGAAAGTACGAAGATCCTTTAATCCTTCGACAAAAAACTAATCCTGTCACAATTAGAAATATTTGTGCAAATATCTGTTCTGACTTGTTCTTTTTTACAACCTTGTTTAGTACAATGTACCTAGTAAACTGCTGCTGTTGACAGAATCATTCCTAATGTTTCCATAAAAGGGTAAATCCTTTTACTTTTATTTTCTGTTTTTCTTCATGGAAAACACATTCGCGTACATGACGATAGCACTTCAATAAAATTAAATTCTCAACAGGGAAAATTACTTTTCTGACTGATCCTGATGTGATGCTAAGTAATGTCTGTATGTAAAAACTCGGTTTATTATGTGCCTATGTGTTAGAATGAAAATTTTGTGGAGCTTCTTTCGAGTTCTTGCCCTTTCTCAAGTATGTACAACAGAATAGCTACCTAAGTATACTTACACTTACAAACATATGCACAGAATCTTTTATTTTATCGTATCATCTCTATCTGTACCTGATTTGTTTTTTTGGAGGAACATATACAAGTGTACTGGTCCTGCAAACAGGTATACTGTTTTCTCTGTTATATCGACATAGATGTTTAAATTCTTTCATACACAGATATACATCGGTGCAGTGGGTACTGATAAGTTCTACAATGCACACAAACGCAAACGTCGCATGTTGTAATAATTCTAGGTAGAAAGAGTACCTAAGTAGTTTGAATGTGTCTGTCTGCTATCACATTGAAATAACTCAATGTATCCCGTACCAAAGAATTTACATTGACAGTGTAAAAATTTAAAGCTGAGGACGTGACTTTAACTCTTCCTTCATTATTTATGCAAAAGACCCAAGATTCAAGTCAGGATTTTCTGTAAACCTTAAAACCACCAGCATTACATTATAGTGTCGTGTTGTATATCTTCTATGGACATATTACAATGCAGCAGATGCGATAACCTAAAATTTACTAGTAAATAAAAATAATAATTATAAGCATGGTATTCCCAGTAAAGAAGGGCCAAGGACGTTTTGAAAAACAGGAATTGAATGTAGGCATACAGACAACTTGAACTTGATACATAAACAAGACAGGGCAAAGACGTTGAAAATATTAATTCCTCAAAAGCAAAAGATCAAAGCGGATGTTTTGCTTAGGTTTCAATGCTCTAGTACCTTTTATGTACTATCGAACTATCTAACAATAAAACAAAGATAAAAACTCTGTATTTATATGCATCTTCTACTGTGTAATTTATATTGCATTGTGTACCTGCGAATTTACACGTTTGTCTTCGTGTTCTTTCTCATTGTAGACAGTAGACACTAGACAAGAACAAGACAGGATATAAAATATCTTAAAAACAATGTAACCAAAATTCAATGCATGGTTATGTAACTTATTGTTAGCGCAGTGGTAGTGATAGTGTGAGTATATTGCAAACATGTGCAAAAACTGGAAGAGAAGTCATGCTCTGCACAATGCGAAACGAAGAGAAAAGTTGCAGGACCTGACCGGGAGCACCGCAACGTAACGCAAGGGCAGATGGTCAACTCAAGTCAGCTAAATCCAAGCCAAATCGAGTTGAGTCGACTGTTGTACCATTAAACCACAGCAACTACTATCACATTTGTACTTATACACTGTACACTTTGTTATAAACCATTCTAAAGCTATAACCGAAATGCAATGCTAATAGGACACCTTATCTACCAATAGTATAAAAAACTTGGTCGAAGATGCTAGCATATAAATTGATTTGTAAAAATGACTGAACTGTCTGCACATAAGTACTATGTTCACTTTTATGTTGATACATACAACTAATCCACTACTACCTAGTACGTAGTTTGTTAAGACAATAGTAAAATAGTTTGCTTTGGCTTTAGTTCATTGAATGCTGAATTCTTACATTGATTGAGCTGATAGTTTATATTCAAGACGCTGATACACTTAATATGAGTTAATATTTTTCTATTGATACCGATATGATAAGATGCTGAAAGGCATCTTGTAATCATATCTGTCCGTAAAGCGCATGTATGTGTTTGAAATAATACGCATAGTATTGTTTGCACACCTAAACCTTATCTAAACAAGTCACAAGTAGGTAAAATTCTAAAGGTACGCTGTATTTGCCTGTACGTAATATTGAGCATTGAAGATAAGCATGAAGAAATGTTGGCTAAAAACAAAAAGTTAAACTCTGAAGACACAAAGTTGTAGAACTTGATAGTTAACGTTTATATAGTACTTATCTCTTGAAAGAATGAAAGATGAACGAACATTGTCGTATGTGCATAACATAAGTATACAGTACACTTACACTTTGCAGATAATTTTTAGGAAAGATAATGTCTTGCTCCCTGCTGTCCTGCTCTAGTATTTACTTGTGTAATAGTAACTCAAAGCCAATTGTCAGTTAGAACGATGAAAACAAAGACACAGGATTATTAGCAAGCATTACCATTAAGCGCTTGTAATAAAGCAATAGAAATGCTTATGTAAATTAAAGCTAAGTAAGTTCTGCAATGCGATACAGTTTTAAAGATGCCTAAACAAAGCACCAAAGCCAGCGTAATGTCACTACAATATCAGACAGGTATTTGTGTTATGTTAAGTAAGTAAGTACACTTAAGTAAGTAGAGGTGGGTCGTGGGTGCATTAAATGGATAGAGAAAAGAAATGTAACAGAACCAGGAGATAAGGAAAGGAAGAAACCCAATGGCATTGACAGACTGAAAAACTCAGACTGATTCCAATCGACCAATAAGCCATAAAAAGTTAGTTTCTTCGTTGTCGGTCAAAAAGGCACGGCACGGCTTGTGAGGCTAGTTTACGTTGTTCAGTTAGTAGCACCAACTCCAGGTCCGTTAAAAATGAAGACATGAAATCAAGGTGAATGAATCGAATTGATGCGGATGGATTTGGACAGAACAAAACATATACAACAACTTGACACGACACGATCAGAAAATCCTTCGTAGAATCAAGCCAATATTTCTTTCTTTAGAAGTTACAAGTTAAAACTTAGAATCAGACCAAACCAGATTTACTGAGGCAAGCAAATCAAGTATCTAAATGTATCTGCACTAATGTAGTAATGCAATACATAAGCCCTAACGCGTAAAACTAGTACCCACTATGTACAATGTATTAAGTAATGAAAAGAGAAAAAATCCCAATATAATTTTTAAGCTGGATTTGGATGGGGTTCCATTTCTGTGCAATTAATGACATAATGGCACATTGCATCCCATCAGATCAGGCATGCTATGTTTACTTTTTACTTGTACAGATAAGTATTTCCTTTAGGAAAGAATGCAAATGTTCAAAGAGGCGCCTTCTGTACTGCTGCGTAATGCAAGTACTTACGTTGGTCACTTGTCTCTTTTACTCTTGACTGCTCTGTTACGCCAATAAATCGCAAAGGATGCCAAGCTGTGTATGTAGTACACATCTGCTCCCTTCCTCGTATAATTCTAAAGGAAGAAATAAATAAATGAATGAAATTTATTGAATTGGTTTCAATTTAAGGTTGACTAGCTATTCTTCTTCTCGACAATCGTAAACTATTATCTTGATTAAATCTCTTGTGAGGAAAGGAAGAGAATTAAGGAATGAGATGCATTAGTAAGAGATTCGAGACGAGGAAAGCTATAGCTCCTATTTACTGCGCTCACTAATGCTCTCATGTTCGATAGACGTGAGAAATTAAAGCAAAAACTTTTTTGCAACTTTTTATTCACACTTTTCATTTACTTGATGATATCTCTAATGTATAATGATGTACTTTTACGTACTTAAGTTACCTAGACAGAAACTTCTATAAGTATCTTCGTACCCGTCTGATTTGACTCTTCTGATGGTCGAAACGTTTTTATAAAATGTTTTGATTCGTTCACCCTATCATTCAACTTAGACATTAAACACTGAACATGGACGAGTGACGGGAAATACACATTTACATATACATTATGTACTATTAAATCCTACATGATATTCCTGGGTGTTCATTTACTAAGATTCTGATTGATGAATCAGTTTTCCATTTGCGATTCACTGCAATATATAGGCTAGCCTTTTAAATGGTTATATATCAAGTTTAATAAGTATCACATTTACAAATAAATATGCTAATGGTCAGTAAGAGACGAATATCATCTTGCTAGAGTATCAGTGCATTGTACTAGTACCTGCCTAATTGTGAACCACACAATTACAAGTGACTTGTTTTTCTTAGGAGCAACGAATATATTAACTTAAAACTCAACCCTGCTTCTCTGCATCTGCACAACATAAGTTTAGTACTGTGTATGTACATTAACTTAACTATCCAATGAAATGACAAGTTGTTTTAAATTACTTGCATTATTCTGAAAAAACTCACTAAATGCATTCTCTTATCTTTACGACTAATTTATTACTATTAACATTTATTGCTTAATGGGCAGTTTCAGTTTTTCTTCCTTCAATGCTTTAAACTTGAGGTACATGCAGAAACCTACGATGTTGTATTATTCACAATAAAATAATGTAACTCATCACATAAGGAAATTCTTCCCATTTCTAACCTTAAGAATTACATTGTTTTTCTATATAAGTATAGTTAGTATTAGTAAATAGATTTTAAAAAGGGCAAAATTATTTAGAATTTAGTATTAATTTCCGATTTAGTTGGGCAAAACAAATACTTATAAATTGCAGTGAGTCAAAATGGGAGTTCATAACGTTAAAATGCGTTATGCATTTAGTGTTACGTGTTTCATAGGAAGCTATCGGACTTATGCAGTTAATTTTGTAGTTTTTGTTCTTATATGGCATAGTGATATCATTTTGCATGTATAAGGAGTAGAAGTAGTTCTTGACATTATATTTATTCTGCGAAGGATTCGACAAACTCATCAGTCAGCTATGGTAATCTTATCTGAAGTAAACTGTATATAGACATAAGCTCTTATGGGATACTAGAAATACAACTGCATGAGAATTTTATTACGGGATCTTCGTTTCACGCAAAATGATTTCAATTTGCAATGCAATGCTTAATGCATGCAACAGCTGGGTGAGATTTTTTCCACCGCCACAACCATAATAGAAATATTGAATTAAATTAAGCGTAGTGTTCACAAGGGCAAGAAGTTAATCTTAACATGCTAAAGCAATTGTAAACGTACAAGGGCAAGGTCAGGGCATTACTTAATGATACAGATATTATTTTTAGGAAAAAACTATATCCATTACAGAGCACTTGCACGTTTGTTACCTCCATGCAATAATAATATGTATGCTTCTTCAATTCAAAGATATGTAATTGCAGTGATATTAAATATGTAATTATTTTATCCATTTGTAAGTTTAGATTTGTGTGTACTGCTTGTAAGCTTTTATTTCATTTGTTGTGCTTTTCTGATGAATAAATTCTATTTGTACGTTTAACAGAGTGAGAAATCACGAATGTCTTGAGAATGAAAAACGGTTATGTTGTTTTGTTTGCTTAAATATGAGTAAACTGAGGTAGTTGTAATACTTGCACCTTTTGCCAATGTGAACAATTGTACGTACAATAAAAGGATGGAAGCAGTGTGATAGGTGCGTGTGTCTTTTCACTACATTGTAAAGCAATAAATATTCTCACATTATTCTACAATCTCTCAACTAATCAGAATTCACTTCTGTAATTTATGCACACGTATGCTATACCGGTCATTAACTGTGTCTTTCATAATTAATTTGAATTAAGAATACGTCCTTACCATTAGAAATACTTATTACAAGCGCGTTATGATATTTGTTAGTGTTCTGTTAGCTTCCCGAAGTTTATACGTACTAAATTACTGTAAGTGCATATAATATTTTATGGTAAGCGTAAATCATAGCTGATATCACTTACAAGAATAACTATTTAACTATTCATTCACGTAATGTCAAATTGTAATACAATATGCCGGAGAAGTTTAATCAGATAGAGAATTGATGAAATCTGAACTAACTAGTATACCTTGTTTTATTTTGTACATGTGTTTTGATTTACTTATTTAATTCACGATGTATTTTTTGTCTGAATTTTTCTGTTCTAGATGTCAATCAGTAATCCATCAGAAAGAAGACGAGCTTGCCTAGGAGCATTGTTGCTGATAGGCTTTTGTATTATACTTAACTGTTGTACACCCACGGAAGCGGCGACGACGGCTGTCAAAGTAGCCAGAACGAACAGTCGCTTCCTACGAACATTTCCTCCCTATGAATTTCTTAAGTACGCGCATAAAGACGGGAACGGCAAACGTTTTGGAAACACTATTTCAGAATCTGTCATGAAATCTAAGAGAACGAGGCTTGACAATGGAAACTCACCTGTATTTTACATCAGACTTCCTCCAGCGCCCTACGTTCTTGTTCCAGGACTCGGATATGTATCGCCTCACCCTTATAACAGTCCTATGTCACCCATGAGTGGAATGGGAATGGGAATGGGGATGCCAGCTCCGAGTAAGTTCAAATAAGTCATTAACCATCTCTATTATCTACCATGAATGACTGGGAGCTTTTCTTCCATCCAATTATCTCCTCTTAAGATTGTGCAACGATCCAGTTATTTTCAGTACCTACTAAATTATGCTTACAGTGCAAACGCCAACTCAGTCATTATAACATAGTACATGTTACACCACATCATTTTTATTCGGAATTTTCTGCTGAAATTGAGGTGAACGAAGTAAAATCAGTGATATGCCATTTTACACTGCATTAGATACATTTTGTGCACTAGGCCTTCAGATTACGGAGAATAGCTGTAAATTACATCACGGTCATTTTAATTGTGTTCGTAAATTGTAAATACCTAGGTTAGTAGTTAGTAGACACTAAATACATTGGATAATCATACATATACATCCACTTACAAAATACATTACAATCATAAACCAGATTAAGATTTTACTCTTCGTACCTAAGTATACTTTACCATTGCAAACCTGTAACTGATGCTTCCTACTTAGGGAGGGATGCCAAGTAAGCTAATTATCTCCTTCTGTACTTTAGTCTTCCTTGTTCTCTATGTATGCATTCAAAAAAATCATCATTTTTTAATCGTAATTATTATCCTCATAACTTACATGAAAAGAATTTGATTGTGAATCTTAATTAAATTATATACTTATTCGATTTATTGAATTTTACAACTTCAGGAACAATATTCACACACCACTTTGCTACCTGAAAGCATCTTATAACTGTAAATGTAGTAATTACTATTGATCTACTAATTATAATTGGCTGTTGTCAACATTTAATAGATACCATCGTTCTTGGATATTGATTATCTAGTGTAGAGATGCGAAACGTCAATGATATTGAATTCTGTGTAAGATTCATAGTGTAAAAGTAATAGTAGTGAGTTCTTGTATTTGTGAGTAAGGAAAAAACGAGAAATGCATTATTATCTGCCATGGTACATTGGTGCATCTTGCCGAAAGCTATTATTCACCCTAGTATGAAATCTTTTATGATTAGTGTAGTTATTTATAAATGTCCATAAGGCCAAGGCTAATTTCTACGTAGTAATACATACATAGCAGTAGTAGCTACATATATTCATTTTCTTTGTAGGACACTGTGGCCTGGTGAGGCTAACTTTTTGAGCTGCACGCTCTAAAATGCTTATTATGGTTATTATTGTTGACGATGAGTGAGATTTACACATTGAAGAATCCGTGGCATGGCATAGCTTGAATTCTCACTTGAATTGGCATGACATTATTAGTATTATCATTAGTTTACTTTAGAATCTTCTGCAATTTAAGTGCCATCTGCGATGTGGCTTATTGGGTTGCCGGATGGCTTAGTTTGGTTTAGGGTTCCATTCTATAGAATTATTATACTCCAATAGATTTCTTGTGTCATTAGTCATTATTACTTAGTTTGTAATGCAGGTACACCTACTATGTAACCAAAACCATAACATTCCTTTAGTTGTATAAGTTGTTACACGGTTTTAGTATCCTGTATGCCATTGATCACGGTTTAAGGTGTATATTGTAAAATTACGTAGGATGTTACCACAAAGTTACCTTTCTGCTATGCTTTTAATGTGTAATGCCGAAAAGACTGTAGATTTACACTTTCAAGGAGAACAAACTAAAAATCCCGTTTTATTTTCCATTCCGCCAAAAGAATATGTGTTGTGTGCAACAGGTACGTAAGGATACACAAAAGAATTTAGATAGGGCACTCGGACAAATTTTAAGGTCCATGGTCCACTAGTGATCATTATATGTATTCAATATTGGAAATATATAGAGGTAATAATGATGTAATTGTTCATCTATACTGTTTTCTAGTATATGTACATCTTTTCCACCTGCTACACAAGAAATTAAGTGATGAGCTTGTGAAATGAAATGTAAAGAAATATTATGTTAGCTTAAGTTTACTTTATTTTACAATTACTTATTATTAGTTAGTTCGCTATTCTCTGAAACTCTTCCTACCTTCTGAAGTTGGTAGTATTTATTATAATGCAAAATCTGTCTATGTGGTAATATAATAATATGTAGGCTGGAGGTAACAAATGTGCTGTTGACTGTTACGTTGAGTAAATACCCTAGACTGTGTACTCTACTCTACAACAGGGAAACTACAATACAGAGTAGATAATTAATAGGCTCATTATTTGCTAAAAAGTAGCTCCATCATCATTATGTTGCTTTAATGGCTCAGAGCATGACTCTCTTAACAGCTTCAATACACAATGAAATACAATGCTCCGGGTGATTGTAAGTTCCCAAGAGCTAAGGAAAGAAAACTCTTGAAAACTTATAATATGATACACAAAAGTAATTTGCTTTACTACATATTTACATTACTTTAGTTTGCACACTGGCAAACCTACTTAAATGTCGGATATTCTCAGTCAACTCAATTTCAAACTAATTTATTTTGTTGAAATACCTTGGTGCACTCTAGGCAGGTTGTTAAGTATGTCTCAAGTGCTTATATTCTACTCTGGGTGTAATTTTACATGAAATATCTACTCTTTCCTTTTTTCGCATCTGTTCATTTATATGCCACAGAGGAATACGTGTATTACTTAATTACAGAAAACTTAATAGCAAAACTAACATTACATTAACTTTGCTTTGGATTGGATTGGATGTATCTTATTATGGGGAAGACGGCACAGAGTAATTTTTATGGCTTAAGTAGACACTAATAGGGTAGACTGCAGACTTGAGATGTTCTCTTCTTTGCTGTAATGTGTTATCTCTGATGTTATGGTGGAAAACATGCATAATATATCATGTTCTTCTACCTAGGTGACTTTGTTCTCTGAACACTTTATCATTAAACTCTGCCTTTTTTCTCCTTTTCCTATAATGAATGAAACATTTACATTGGGAGAAAGATATGAGCATTTCTAAGTGAGTGAGGTGTTAATCTCTAGAGATTTAAACCAGCAAATACTCTAGCAAATCAAATACCGTTATTCTCTTTGAACTAAATAGTGAAATTGCAATTCATCTCTGTTTACTCGCTTCTTTGCGTTTTTCACATAGTATTGCATTTGCAGTAAAACTAAGGAATGTGGCAGGATGACTTGAAGTAATCTGCTGCTTCACAAACTCATTCCTTGTATTTCCACTACTCTCTATCTGTAATTCTAATATCCTATTTTCTAACAAAGGTGATGGCTAATTGGATAGTGTGTATTCACCAAAATTTAATAATTGTGTCACTATTTATGTGACGATTCTCCAACTAATGTAACAAAGCAAATATGGTTTTAATGCTTCACATTTCGCATTTATATTTAAATGTTATAATGTCATTACTATTGCTATTTTGGAAACATGATTTATTTATCAATGAAAATTTTCTGTAGGTACTATAAAAACGCTGAGTTGTGGTTGTCAATAATTTTGTGGTTTTTCTGGATTTCTGATTTACTCAAAAATTTGTGAATTATCTCTGAACGTTAGAAATACATGTAAATATTTCATTTACTATGCAAAATATCATTCTCCTGGGTCATATTTAGTAGTTTGAATGCTTATACAGCGCAATTACATAATTTATAATAAAATGTCTATTTTTGAACCAAATGTGTAACAACCATTAAGTGCTTTTACAGTAAGGGCAGATTAAAATGTTACTTGAGAGAAACTTACAATTAGACATCAGTGAAGTAAGTAAGTACATGCTGGCTGCTTGTCTTTATTATTTACCACAATATTATGAACTTGATTTAGTTACAATTACGTTACATTATTCAACCCAGACAGACATTGCAAAGTGAGTTTGCTTATGTAGTTATAGTTATAATAATGCACATTAATCTCTTATGTAGTATGTACTTTATTTAGGCATTATGTAACCACAGCACGAATCCTTACAAAATATCCAACAATGCTCGAACACATACATGACAGAATGAAAACTAGGCTTTTCAGAAGTGATGATTATAGTTATTACTTGTTATCGTATGAATTTAAATACAAGTGAGTGAACATAAACAGGTTAGCTGTGCATAAAGCTCATCCTCAACTCAATTCAAGTTGATCTAATGCTTTCTGGTGTAGTTAAAAGCATAAAAACCTCCTGACCACATCATGCATTTTCTTTGCCTACTTAAGATGTAATAACATAAATTTTATAAGTGTAGTATACAATTTTAAATTAATAATCAGCACCATAACATAGTTGCTACTTTATTGCTATATTTGGGGTTCGAAGTACCTTGGCTAAAAATGATGCGTACTTGCTTTACATATGGCAAAAAGCGTTTGACAAATGCGTATGTAGATTAAGGATGTTTGTCTCATTCTTAAATGGAGTAATACTTAAGTATTTATGTCTTTACTAAATGAAAGTAGCATAAAAATACTCGTTTCTGTCTCGCTGTAAATCTTCTTTACTTCCAATGATTCCTATTGGGAATTATTAACAGTGCTTTTAATGTATAAAATAATGCGCAAATGACAAAACAGACGTGATTAGCATAATAAATTATTATTCAATTTCTGGTATTCATAAACGAAAGCACTTTCTAGACTTAACTCTCATTAAAATAAGTTTCACAAGATTCTATTATAGCTTAGTAATACAATTACTAGGTATTTATTTCGTTGAAAATTTGGCCATCTTTTTGTGAATTAAATTGACGATGCTTTTCAGTCATACTCGTAAACATTTACGGAGTATTATGTAATTGAGTAATTCTAATTCATTACAGCATTGACTATTTACTCCGAAAATCATTATTACATAAAAAAATCATAAGCATGTAGGTAGGCACAGCTAGATGCGATATTACATATTCACCAGTATTAAGCGATTAAGTGATCATGTATTTCGTAGAATCCGTCAGTAATCACGAATACTACTTGGGATAAGACATGTAGATAAATCTACCTAATTAATTAGCAATGACGTCTTTCTACACTGGATATGAATTATTTACTTACAAACTTTGTAAATGATTGCAAATTCATGAATATGAGAGGTACTGAGAATGACAATAACTTTTAAGATATAAATAAAACTCACGTTCTTTAGGCTTATGTGATTAAATCGTTTACACTGACATTTATAATCATTCGCATCAATGCATTCTCTCATCATCAACAAAGAAATGTTTCATATGAAAACACGTCACACAGATAAGTATCGATAAAGTAATTTACCATTGCATGTCGTTTTCTAACTGACAATATGTCTGGTATAGGTTGTTTAGTATTACATTACAGTTACAATATTTCGTTTGCAAATAAATTTGAGTGCACAAGATATTAGTATATAAGGATAAACAAGGAAAGGTTGAAACCTTTTTTGAAATCCAATTTAACAACAATCTGTGGAGATGAAAATACAAATTATAAGTTTTCTTTTGATTTGATGTCGGGTTGTATGTTGTATTGTGTCTGTAAAGTAATAATATAAAATTATGGTTTGCTAATTTTGTTATTAAGTTATAGCCTTTCCTTGCAGCACAGACGGCTTTACTTTCCTTTTCTATTTATTTAGAATTGGAGGAACACTTATTTACTGCATACATACTTGGCGCACAGCAATAATTTGTAACTTTTTAACTCTGGGAAAATTCTTGTCGAGAAAGTAAAACACAGTGTAGGGTTTCCATCATCAGTTAGCAACATGATCTAATAGAGCCTCATCCATATCATTAAAGCTGCTAGTTTACAAGATATTCCACCATTACCTACCGTATCGCTACTGTTGCTAATGTACTTACATATCAATTTGTCGGCAATGCTGCCAAAATCTTGTAAAAATGTTAGAAGTAATTTCCTAAATGTGAACACTCTTATCTGCTTTAGTAGTAGGAGAAAAAACTTAATTCGTACTAACTTAATTCGTACAGTACATTCTAATATAATAGTGCAATTTTATTCTAGTATGTAATTTAGCATGCATTTTACGTATCCTTGGCTTATTATTCTATTTCTTTTGATATGTGGATTGAGTTCGGATTGAATAATAACTAGAAAAATATATAAGCAAGTGAGAAATAAGTAGTTTCTAGTTACTAGACATTGGTTTGACGTTTGACTCTTGACTTGGGTCGATTTTATTCTCGTTGTCAACGGTTATTATTTTAAGCTTATGTGGGAAACTTCTACTTCCTGGCTTATTTATCTTTATTTTGCACTTCATTACCATTACACCGCAGATGCAAATTACGCATAAAAATGCAACTGTATTTTACCCATACTTGAAATGAATGTCATACTTCAGATATTGACATATGTGAGCGTACATATAACACTTCAAAGTTATGAAACATAATCAGCATCAGTCTGTCCTAAATTTGTTCTTGTAAACTTGTTGGAGATAGTAAGAACTCAAATGAACCATAAATTGATAAAAGTTGCGTTATGTGAGTTGATAACATTGAAAGGAGGTTATAATTAGCCTTTTTATCAATTTATCACATCATTGAGAGCAAAAATGAAATTTAAAACTTGTAATAACCTCTGGCAATTTACTTTTGCTTCTGGATTGGATTATACCAGTTTTTACTACCCATTCACTTATAAAAGTGAGATTTACAGAAAATAAGCGGATTAAGTCGGCACTGATTAAAAGGGTTGCATTATCATAGGAAGACAGACACACACTTTAAGATAGCAAATGTGAAGCACCTTACTTGTAAGATTGCTTTTTGTTGCGAATAGATTTATATGATTTTTCTATTTAATAAGTAAGTAGCTGAATAAAGATAAGATTTATTCTTTGCATTGAGGTATTATAATAATAAGTTACTTAACTATTATCTGAAGTTTATAGAGAGTTTATAGGAATACCCGTTTTGAGTTGCTGTTTCTTTTCCTTTAATCAGCGGGTATAAAGGTAGCCGCTACTGTACAGTAGCCGCTACCTTCACAGAAATGCAGATAACCAAGCTTTTATGAAAGGTGAGGCTTGGCTTGATTTGGCTTATCGTTTGATAAGTGGAACAGTAGACTACTTAGTTTTTAATGAGCAATTAGGAAATAAAATACCGTGTCGTATCGTAGTTAGTGCTGTAATAAAATAATGTCAACAAGGCGAGGCGACAATGAGACTTTGCTGTGTCGTCCGTTAAAATTTTAACTTCCCACTAGTGTATTAGTTTATTCATTTGTCTCGTACTGACGAGAATAATTTCCTTCCGTTTTATTCTTCTAACTGTATCAGAGCATAAAAACATTGGTTGGGCTTCTTATATTATGTTATGTAACTGTTATGCAATATAACGAAGAGGTAGCTACTAGATTTTAATTTTCTTCATTTGAATTTCATCTAGGTAGGTGGTTTCGCTAGATTATCTAGTAAAATAGCAAATATGATGTGAAAGCACGCACTTTGTAAGAATACAAACATTAACATTAAGGCAGTAGTACGCTATGTATTTATGTTCCGGTTTTAGCCATAAAATAATTTTAGTATTGTTTGTTTGGATTTCCTTATTGTTTAGTATTACTGTGCTTTCTTCAGGATAAACAACTTTATATACTACAATGTGTTTTACTAATAGTATTAAGTAGGAAGCAAAGAGCACAGGACGTAAGAACATTATTTTAATAAGAAATGAAACAAAGTTACTTATCTTAATGTCATCATTGTATTTACGAATACCTATACAATTTGGAAGACTGAAATGCAACGGTTGTAAGAGAAAAATGGATCATTAATCTGATTGCACAAAGGCAAGACTAGGCACACTGCCCTGTAAAATAATGCACTACTGTGATTTGATTCTTTCGACAAATGCAATGCAATTTTTAAATCTAAAGATCCATTGTTTGTGATTTGATTATCATGAGTTTTGACTTTTGATCTGAGGAATGACCCGACCTCGTCTGGTACGGTCTTTAGTACAAAGCAGGATTCTAATACATTTTATTACTATTACATACCATTACTGTGTATTATACTTTAAGTTATAGAAATAACTATTTGCAGCACAGGTTAGTAGTACTATACTACTAACTAAGCATTACTACAGTTTGGTAGTGTTTTCCACAAAGCAAATCGTTGTCTTGTCGGGTTACATTATGGACACTGAATTATGTGCATTCCTGGATTGCTGTTACTTGATGGTACGAGAAACCTAAATAATTTTGCCCTTTTGGCTACATCCTTATGTTTATGTTTCTTCTCTGCATGCTAACAATCGAATCATTATTTTTGATTTCCAACTCATTACTTATTATGACAGGAAAAATAGTTCACTCGCATAGTGTATTGAAGTTGAGTTTGAACCAGAACTAATATAATAAAGCTCGAGTTTAAGGTGAAGAGACACGCTGCAGACAGAAGTTTATGCAATGGAGTGGAATGGAGTGAGGTGGGCTGAAATTATAAGATCCTCCCAAAGATGAATCAATCATAGCTAGAACTTTGTCTGCATAGAAATATCTGAAAGGAGATACAAATGTCAAGTTATATCAAATTATTTCTTTGTATCTATTGTTGCGGGCTAACAAGAACCACTAGCCTACAGCACACCATAGGCAACAGGCGAAAGATCAAAAGGCCATGCCACAGTAGTGCATGTAATTCCTGTAGGGAGTCAACCATGATTATCTTCATCTAAACATTCTATGTCGAACTTTTCGACTGTAGAACAGAATTGATGCTGAGAAGGCAAATCGGCAAATCAAAACTTTCCTAAATGACTGGATGCACACCAAAACACGTGCAATCATTTATCCATTTAAAACAGTATACCTAGTTTATCTTAGTCCTTTTATATTTCGATAGCAATGTTCTCCTTTTTTGACTATATTTGTGAACAGAAAATATTTTCAGTAATTTTAAGTTGTTCTATCAAAGTTCCCGTTGCTTTACATATCCACTTAATTACTTTACAAGTTTTGTTACTTAATTTGACAATAGTAAATGAGTAGGTTGGAATATAGCTTATAACATAAAAAATGGCAAAGTATTTTGAATCAGCAGGTGCATGTAATACTGTATCCTAATGATAGATTTTAGTAACGATACATCACGTATAAAGCTTTAGAATATTTACTACAGAAAAATGCAACCTGTTTAAAACTAAATGAGAAATACAAGTGACATGTTTATATCGGTAAAAGTATCTAATAGTTGAATTGGTTAAAATCGATGAACACCTAGAGAATTTATAGTTGTGTCAAAAACTGAAGTCTATTAATGGTTAATGTAAGCGTTATTTCACTTTAAGGAAGTGAATAAACCCAATATTATAATGACAACTTTATGACGATTGGAATCTCTAAATACTATTTAAGGAGCAATTGTAAATATATTCAGTAAAACTTTTTACTCCTTACGCAACTTCCTTTGGCAAAAGTGTTTACCGACTTGTACTTTCAATTAAGTAGGCCTGAAAGAGATTTCTCGATTTCTATAAAAGGTTTACGTGTACAGAAAAAGGAGTAGGACGCACTAGGCGGATTATTTGCATGCAAAATGCAAATGAAGGAAAACTGTAAGCACAGTAAGTAGCACTGTAGTAGGTAAACAAACAAGTATGAATTTGAGTTTATGAACACTGAATCGAATGTTTGTACAATGTAAGAGTTCGATGTTATAATTTGTGTTTTAACAAGGCAAACAGAAATTAATAGCAAATGCTAAATAAGGATGTAGCTAGTGATGAGTAACTGTGTTATTTCGATACGGATCTACTGTTTGTCCATGTAAAGATGGAATACCTTGATTATTTGAACTATGATAACAATGAGCAAGGCAAATAAAAGAATTCAAAGAGAATAATACTTTTTAGTAAAAGTGTGGGAAACAATTTTGCACAATGGTATCCATTTACGTCTTAATGAGAATAGCTATTCGGGTTTATAACGGGTTTCCTACTGAGGAATTGAATATATTTACTGATATTTTGTTTTGTTTGCTTGCAGTGATGATGAGCCCAGCATCATCGATGAGTGCAATGGATTTCCCAAGCGAGGAAGAGCTCCCACAGCAAAATGTTAACTATCTGCCACTGAAATTCTTATCCAATGGACGACCGGCTCAAATTGAATCTCCCAAAAAGAAGAAAACGAAACCTGCAAATTCATCTTTTAACCAGGTGTCAATATCTTCCGAAAATTCAATTGAGAAGAACACAGCCAATTTAATTTCTGGAGGAAAATATTCTTTTAATGGAAGACCGACTGCTGTGTTTGTTGTCAGATCGCCAGCGATTTAATTATTTTTATGAGCAATTACATTGGATAATCATTCAACACTATGATAACATAATTTACTGTACTGACGCTTCGCTGATATGAATTCATGATAAAAGACCCAATTTGGAATTTTGTTAACATTACATGATTATTTTACTGATTGTAAGTTTTAGCATCTAAAAATTCAAAAATGAAATAGCTGTTTTAAATACATAGTATTTAGTGAGTGCTTTATGTAATAGTAATAAGTAACCGTAATTATTGTAAGTATAACTATGATGATTGCTTAGCAGTTATCGTGTTTCATTATTGTTTTACTGAATAACTTAATTTGTTACGATGTAACCTTGTTTGACTGTTTTTTACTCATTTGTACTGTTTTCTGTTATATATTATATTATTGTTTCTTTATACGTTGTGAGTTGAGCTAAGCGTTATAAATATAAAGAGCTGCTTGTGATGTGACGTTCTTTACCTGTTGTGTTACAACTCATTCCGTTTCTCTGTGAATTTTTAACTAAAAGTATATGTTAATATATTAATACGTTGTTGTTGAGTTAATAAATGAGATTATTAATCAAAATCATTTATTATTTTAAAATAATTATTGTAGTATAACAATTAACAATACTAGACATTAATTTTCTCCACTTATAATGGTATTGACATAAGACATAATATTGCACAATGATATGTAGGTAGTATTGCAACTATTATGAGATCCTACTTTAAAAATTTGAAAGATTAAAATTAAATCAATGCTTTAATTAAATATCTTTGCAAAAACAAGAAACTCAACTCGATTTTCCTACAAAAAGGCAACAGTTAAATTATCGGTTAAATCCGCAGCACAGACCACTGCTAAAAATTAATGTTAGTCAAAATCTAGGTATCTTGAAATTTTCGTCATATAATTCAGAAAAGTTGCTCAAATTATGTGCTAAAGACAACGCAATTGAATTACTACAAGTGTGCTTTATAATGTGTCAATCGTTTTGTGATTGCACGATATATCATGAAATATTCTGAGAAAAACGTAAGCAACCCTGAAAAATGCTTTTTCATCTACTAAACTTATACAACTGCTTTATTGGCAAAGAAGAAGCAGTAATTAAATAATTATTACTACTTGCCAACTGAGGTATGTGTAATAACAATAAACATTGTTTAAAGCATTAGGTATTTGCTTTTCAAAATCCGTAATCATATTCCATGCAAAAAGTTCAATAGCATTTTTACGAAGTTTAACGAATATCTGTGAAATACGCTGCTGCTAAAGCTTATAACTATGACCTTAAAAATTTACTACCAACAAATGAATTTTATTGTTCACTCTTTCCCTAAACATAAATGATGATTGGGCTTTGTGACACATATACACAGTGAAAATAATTTCAACGTATTTTAAACATACACTACCATAATCAGAGTACAGTTTTCATTGCATTTACTTTAAAATTAAAAGTTCGATAGTTAAACTTTGAAAACTTACAAATAGTGGAGAACGAACAAGGATATGGATTATTAAGCTCTTGATGTGTGTAGCTTAAAGTGTGTCCGTTCTGACTGTACAATATTGAATACCTTCTGTAAATATATTACTAATTGCAAACTTAAAGTCAAAGTTAGATCAAAGGTCGATCTCAAATCGTGGAGTAGGAATCTTGTGTGGACTTAGGTATATTGAAGTAAATTGCCTTAAAACCTACATCACATAAAAACATTTTGTGTTGATGAACAGTTTTGTGCACCAATTAGGGAGTTTTGAATAAATTGACTTTGAACTGATTTGACTAATGATTAATTTGATTAATGATTAATTTGACTATTTGATTAATTTGACTAATGGTTATATGTATTTACTCTCCCGTAAGGTAACTTTAGCAAATCTAGAGAAATTCAATTTGAAGAACATAATTAAGGGGGTGTTTAAATGCTGTTGCTGCTCCCGCCTGACAACGCTTCGTTACGTATTCCCCAACATGGGGAATTTTGGGGCTTTCGTTGGGCCATCGCCACAGGGTTATGGGTCAACTTATTTCACTCGATCTTTTTTTTAAAGTGTAGCCAAGATGTTTGCGGATGGCGTGTGCTAGGTCTCCACACTGCTTTTGCATTCCTTCTTGGTAAAAATTGCAGTTGAAGTGACAAAATTGCTCATTTATAAGCATTTGTGGGATTTAACAATTTTTTTATCAAGAAGGAATGCAAAAGCAGTGTGGAGACCTAGCACACGCCATCCGCATACATCTTTTCTACACTTTAAAAAAAAGATCGAGTGAAATGAGTTGACCCATAGCCCTGTGGCGATGGCCCAACGAAAGAACTTCAACCCCCAAAATTCCCCATGTTGTAGCATATGTAACCAAGCGTTGTCATGCGGGAGGAACTTCAAAAATTATGAAATTTCAACATCCCCTTAAGTTCCTATAGTAGGTTATTTTTACAGGAAGACTTTATGGAAGGAAAGAAGAAACCTAAGTAATTATAAAAGTTTTATTTATTTTTATTTTGCATTTTTTCGTATGACTTTTGAAATAGAAAATCATAAGTACAGAGTTACTTATTTCGTAGTGATAACTATAAATGATATATTAATATCAACTATAACTATAGATGATATTAAAAGATTTCTAAACAAGATCACCTACTTATTTTAAAACTGATTCACAATTCTATAAACGCTAATTTCTATTGTTCTACCCGAAATTTTTTATAAAGACACATTTTCTTTGTCCCCTTTTCGACCAGGTAGGGGACCCTTGTCGTTTATGTTACCTATAGTAGGTATAGGTAGTAGGTATAGTTATGAGGTATTACAGCATACATTTGTACTCCCAAGAGATGAGTTCTAAAAATTGTTCGATTGCTTTGCGTACACAAAGCAATTTTTTTATTTACTAGTAAATATCATCTTAATAAATGAAAAATTATAAAGTAAAGTCAACCTCATATTATTGTTGTATTCAAAAATGTGAGCACTACAATTCCTTTTGCGAAAATCTGGGGAACTATTTTGGCTGTGGAAAGTTCATACTTGGATCTTAAAGTTTCCGGAGCCTGCTATGATAACCATTGTTATCATTCTTTTTCACTGGCACATTCACTCTGTAAATACTGAATTATATATAACTTTTTTGAGGTTGAGAGCTGAGCTCTTGGTATGGGAAAATTCACTGTAACATCCAAATTCGCATTCATTCGATTCATACTGTTGTCTTTTGTTTAATTACTTTTTACTCAATGCACAGTCGATAAATTACTAATAAAAATTCACCAGGAGAGGATTCTGCCAATGAAATGGAGACTCTTTCTACATATTACACTTGCTTATTTAATGTGGGCATTATAAACGATTTAAACAGTGGCATTTTCCTTTTTGAGCTCAGCTCTCAACCTAAAATTGATTATTACTTTGATCGAATGATTTGGCAGCATATCTGATAACACGATAATGATTTGAAATGCATTTAAATACGGAGACTACTAAATAAATGAACACTTAAACTGCAACCGAAATCCCATTATCATAAGCAAGAATATTTCGTAATAAATTTTAATTAAGTCGCAAGCTCTTACCTTTATACAGTCAATTACCATTTTCTTACGCACGTGTGCACTCATCAAAAAAGAAACTGAATTGGAATGTAGTCTGAACTGAAGCCGAGCACGCTTTGAGAGCACCAGAATTGTACTCAAGATAAAGATAAGCCGGCAGAAGTGATATCAATAGCTAAACATCTATGTAAGTAAATACTATAAACTGGTTAGTAATTTGCTAATTATAGTTAGTGAGCACTTTCCTAGCAAGAATAAAAGATATTTAGGTATTCAGAACTGTCCTTTGTAATTTGCATTTATTGTGTAACGAACAATATTAATTTTAGCATTATATAGTGATGCGAGCGAGAAAATAGCCGGTTCTGCTATTCATATCATATCCGCAATGGAACACAATTAACATGAAAGAAAAAACATTAAGTGCAGTCATGTAATACGGACATTTCTAAAACTTTCATTACGACTTATGACGTCATTTCTATTCACAGCAGTTAAAATTAGTCATCTCATTGTGTGCTCTGCTCATTTGGTTTAAGATTGCATGCCTGTTAGTTAAGGTAGTTTAAAACCAAAAATCTGTTACGTGCATCCTTATCCAACATCTGAATTTGCATTTCACTCAGTTATTACACAATTTCGCATAACTAATATTGTTCTTGTTGCACAGTATCCTAAATAAAAATAAGGCCCAATCTGACCTGACCACTCAACTGAGACATTTACACTCCCTACGATAACGACTTTATGCCTATCTACTCATATCTGTTGTACCTATGTAATAATAAGATATACTCGCTATTACTACATAGCCCAGTGCATCTTTTTAATATTCTCTCACTGTAAGTGTAGTATATCTCCTCAAGCGTAAGTAACAATGAAGGGAATTCCCCACACATCCTGTTTCTGTTTCAGTTTCGTTTACACGATGATTGTTTGTAAACAGAATACTTGGTATACACTTGCTAATCTAACTTTACTCAAGTGTCTATGTACTAGTAATCTACTAAGACATTATTGTGTGTTACATGAGAATTGCTGTCTTATATGTATAAGGTACTATACGACAGGTAAATCGTAGTAGCATTTATATACCTCAGATAGACTTTATCAAACATTACCATTACCGATGCATTTGTTTGTACATGAAATTATATACAAACTTGCATTGCAAAAACAACAGTTTGCTGATGTGATTCACAATAGCACAATCAGTGCATTGGCCATTTAACTAATCTACGGTAACTTAAATTACCTTATATACGGATTGGAACTGGACTGTGCTCTGTACTTATTATGTTATATTTGTTATGTACTGCGCTAACTAATCGTAAGTGTGCTCACGATGCATTACTGCACTACTACCACTACTTACCTAGTTGTACTCAAGGATTGCCACACCAAAAAACCCCACTGAAACTTCCTATAAGAAAAGGTTATTATCCCATACCATAAATGCAAAGTAAAAGTCTACTATAAAAGTTCAAGACTCATTCTCACTTTCGTTAGTTTTATTTTTGTGTTTGACGGAGACGCTTTCGTCTGAATTCAATTGGTCTAAGTTAACAATTTGTGTGAAACTACATAAAAACAACGGAGCATTGGTTCAGGTAAGAAATTCCATTTTAAATCAAAATCCGTTTTGCTATTTTAATGTGACTTGTGCTGTAAACATTAAGTCATGTGAATTATCACGGGCCGATTGTCTCATTCACAAAATTTGGTCAGTTATTTAAAGAACCCTTTAAAGTCCAGGCATGATTTTAGCAATTTGTCATTAGCCTAATTTTCATAAAGTATTCATCGCACTTGAAAAACCGAGAATCATTCAGATTTATATTTACTGTACATAAGCATTACAAATTGTTATGATTAGGTTTACACAGAAGCCTGCGTAAATGTAAACATTAATGAAATGATACTTAAATTGTCACTATATTGTCATCTCATCTTTTCTGAATAGGAGAGGCACGCATTTATAAAACTCATGATTAAAATTCAAATCCGCAAAGTTTTGGTTGAGTGAGTCACAAAGGGCAATGTCAACTTAGCACAATAACACAAAGTTTAGCTGCGACTTAGATGTTCACCGTAGCGTTTAACACACTTAAACTGTAAACCTTACAGTTAAAGACTTTTTGTGTTTGTGCTACGTGAAGGTAGGGAGCCCAGGCAAAGCGAAGCTAGAATTTTCTTGTAGTCACTTTCGAATGGAAGATAAACACCTTAACACCAGAATCTCAACCACCAACCAAACCATTCTACAATTAAATTGCAATTGCGACGACATGGCAGGCCAAGCCAAGCCAGGCAGCAGTCAACACAGTTAGTCATTCATTTACAGATCCCTAAAGAATCTGTGGCATACGTAAGGTATATTGTAACACTACAGAATGATTTGTATAGTATGCATATAGTTATTCGTGTGTACTGTAAGCATGCTAATGTCCATAATGTAATTTATCGCTCTTGATGTTAAGAGACTCATATAACTACTATAATCTTTGTCTCGGTGATGAATTCGTGTCGTTTGGTTCACCAAGCTATTCATATTTGTGTAGGATGATATAGGAAGAGAAATTAAACGAACACAAGTTGTGGGAAGATCACTCACTCATCATTTTAAAGGGAAAGTTAATTATATTACATTACATGTGTACAAAGTTGTATGTACATTGCAGACGAATCCAAACTATTTCATTCCGCACCACGCCAGTCCACGCCACGCCAATGTTAATGCAATAATGCATATCTAACTACCTTAATTCATATTACCTGTCTTGTCTTCTTTATTTTATATAGGTATTTATAAGGTAGTAAATAGGTAGGCAGTGTTTCTGAGTACCTACCTATTAGAAAGGGAAACTAACTTACTTAACTATAAAAGGATAAGATATTACCATACGAGACGTAATATTATAGTAGTAATGTAACTTTGTAACAGATAGTAGGAGTATCTCCATTTACAAAATAGGCGACTACTCGGTACTCCAACTTCCAACTCCGTAATAATAAATGTAATGTCACATTTTTTAGAAAGTTTTCCTCGTTTTAGATCCTTTTAGCTAATAATATTCCCATGTTTTATTTTATTTACTTTATAGATACTACAATGCACTGGCTGATACTCATATTCATATCGTCAACGTTAGCTCAAGCGATAAACACACCTAAAGATGTAGATGAGTACATTGCACTACCCTCTCTGCAAGTGTCAAATATAAAGTTTCCCCTCAGTAAAGAAACAAGCGATGAAAAGGATGCCAATGAAGCAATTGAAGTCATTCTCAATTCCTCGAGAAATGGAAAAAGTCTGCAATTAGATCATGTCGATAAGGATGCTGAGGAACTAGCTAAAATCACCAGCGATCCCGTCATAAGAGACCACATTGCTAATGGAAAGGAAGGGGAAGCAAGAGGATACATCCGGGATAAACTGTGTACCTTGGGACTAATGCCGGTATGTATTTTCATACAAAGAAAATCAATTACAAGGAAAAGTTATTTCTGTAGGTTGATTAGTTTAATGCATGATGCTAGATTGAAGGGTTTGAATATTTATTTATTTATAAGCTTCTTGAATTGAATTCATTAAATTAAATTTATTTTAATTTTTTATAGTGTGGTAGTGGAAGTCATGTTGTTGAGAAAATCGGCCATGGAGGTTACGGACACGGGCACGGTTGGGGAGCTGGAATTCCACCTCGGGATGTTACATTGGTTCAACCTGTGGCTTTGAAACCTGTAGGACATCCGATTGCTGCTGTACCCCTGGAAAATAAAAGACCATCTTATGGTTATGGAAAGAATCCACATTCTCTGGGACATGGGCAATTTGGACAATTTGGACACGGTGGCGGACATGGAGGTGGTTTCAAGCCCGGTCCCGTGTATGGGCCACCACCAGCACCAGTTTACAATCCAAAACCCGTTTACGGACCTCCTCCAGGCCCAATTCCTAAACCTTACGGATTAGGTGGAGGAGTAGGAGGAAAACCTCTTGTTGAGCATGTTCATCATCACATTCATCACACACCTTCTGCTGGAGCTCCGGTTGGACCAAGTGAGTCAGATTTTCTGATAGAATCAATTTCCTGAGAGAGAATGAATGAATCATTTCATTTATAAATAATTTTATTGAAGGTTACGGAGCAGGAGTTGGATATCTTCCAGGAAACGGTGGCATAGGACCAGGAGGTGCTGGCGGCTACGGAAATGGTGGTTTCGGAGCAGGAGGAGCTGGTGGTGGATACGGAATCGGTGGAGGTTACGGAGGTGGTTACGATTCAGGAACTTATGGACAGATAGCAACTAACGAATTTAATTACCCACTGCCGTCTGCCAAAAATCCATCTTACATTCCTAACTCAAATAGTCTTGATGACTGCACCTGTGTCAAAATCAGTGAATGCAACAACTTCGATATCATCACTCAAGGCTCTTCTGCTGTAAATAGACAGTCTCCCGATTCTTTCGGCCAAAGTAATCACTTCGGGCAATCAAACTCATTTGCTCAGCCAAATTCTTTCGGAAAACCAAACTATGGCCAAGTTGGTTATGGAATCGATCCCAGAAATAAAATTAGCGATATTGAAGCAAATTCCACTGACATTATTCCCATTGAGGCAACCTCGGATGATAGCACGACAACCACAATTATCCCTGAAGTCATTAACACCACAAATGCAGTAACCAGATTTAAGAGGGAAGCTGATGGACAAGCAGAAGCAAAATCTATTGATACCCAACCCGTAAGTTTTTAACTCTGAAAATTTCATTATGCACTTGCAATTCACATTTAGCACTTTTATATGGACAAAAAAGACTTGCAAACTATTTATTTATTTAAAAGTATTTATGATGTGTTGAATTGAATGTACTGTATGTAATGTGGCTTAAGTCAATGATGAGTGTACTTGTATGTGTATGTATGATTGAATGAATGAACGAAATGAATGAAAAAGGTCAAAGGTGAAGGTAGATTTTTGACGGCACTCTTACGTGACAATGACATGGTGAAAAATTTGACAAAATTTGCCGGATTTGATTTCGGCGATGACCCCTCTCAATTGGTCAAAGTTGAGAATACGCGACTTGTAAGTTTTTCGATCTCTTCATCAATTTTCGTTGTGATCGTACAATATTATTTCTGTTACACATTTTGTATAATAATTGTTTTGATTTTCGTAATTTAGTCTATTTATTTTATTTATGTATTTAAATTACTTATTTAAATAATCCTCTGCAATCCAGTCCCAACTAACACTAGTCATATAGTTATAAAACTACTAACTATTTATTAATTTTGCCTAAAATCAGTTCCTGATTATTTCCCTGTTTTTTTAAATTGAATTTTTTTGAAAATCACAACGAGAATCAGTAATCAGTAACAACAAACTAACAAGGCCACGTGACAAAGCCAAATAATCAAAGTGGGGCCGAAGATGGGTAATAAGTTTATGAGCTCAGGAATATACAGAGAAACTGAATATATAGCGCATCCTTGGCAAACTTTTTGGAATTGAGCCTACATTTGGTGTCAGCTTCGGACTTCCGAATAGTTATAGTAACTACCCATTGAATCCTGTCAACACTGGTCCAGTTGTCAACCCTTACACTGATGGAGTGAGTCTAGGACCAATAAACGTCAATCCACTTGTATCATTTCAAGTTGGGAAGGATAAAGATAAAACAAAAGTTTTCAAGCCTCTTGTTAATCTCCATATCACTCCGAATAGTCATCTCCTGAAAACGTTTAAATCGCTTGTTCATCAGAAGAAAGGGCATTTCCACCACCACCTTCATAAAGGACATGGTTACGGTCATGGATATGGGCACGGTCACGGATGGGGCGAAGAAGAAGTTGTACCGTACAAAGGTTGGAGCCAGCCAATAGTTCCTGTTCCAGTCCCCGTTCAGTCATATCCTCAAGAGCATTTGCATTATCATGTTCAAAAACCCGCGATTCCCCATTACACTCCAACACCTTCCTACGGATGGAAAGGAGGAAATTATTACGGAACAGGGGCTTATTCTTACGGACAAAGTCCTTACACTTACACTCACAATTACTACAACGGTGGTGCCTACGGTCAAAGTCCCTACCAAAATGCATATGGCCAAAGTCCTTACCAGAGTTCATACGGTCAAAACCCTTATTTATCATCTTATGCTAATTCTTACGGAAATTATGGATACAGCGCCCCATCCAATATTCGTGAAGAAAGTTTTAAGCAAGATGATTTTTACAAAGCTGACAAAACTGGCATTAGTGCATCTGTATCAGATAATTTAAAAACTGGTGGACTTACAAAACAACAGGCTGATCTGTTAGAATCCTTGCTCAAAGATGAAGATTTAAATGATGATGAATTGCGTCAATTGCAAGAATCAAGAATCATCAGTAACAATAATTACAATAGTAACAGCAACTACAACAGTAATAACAACAATGACAATGACCGATATAGAAACGGTCGAATGTTGTTCCCCGACAGCAATGATAATCAAGGTCAAACTCCAGATCAGGTCATATTTCCAAGAGATGGATCATCTAATGCAAATAAAAATTTAAACTCGGCCTCAGCCACTCGTCAAATACACGATAGATTGCCAAAAAAATCTGCGGAGCTTTTTCCTGAAAGAAACGATGATAGTACAAGTTCGGTAACGTTTCCTGGTCAGAGTGAGAGAAATAAGAGGGAGACCGGCCAGCCTTTCTTTCAGGTTAGTGAATTGATTTTCATTTGCTGTTGTATAGCGGGCTGGTCGGTCTTACTCTTTATTATCTTATTTAACTCTTAATTCGTAACTGTATTATAATCGTAGTGCATTTTGCAAGCATTTAAATTCATGCAGAACTTAAAACTATTTTATGTTTTCAAGGTGTACTGGTACTTACTAGTTATATTAGTGTAATATTGTTGTGATGTTAATATGTAAAATCAAATGTAATAATACAATAATTGTTAATACTGCCTGACTTTTCTATTACAGTGACTGGTTGACGATGGACAACACTACATTAAAAGAAACGACAAATAATACTTTTAATTACAATTTACCTTTTTCTAGCCACAGAGACAATGACAATCTTAAAATTCTTAATTACCTGTATAGGTCGTGTACATGTTTTGTAATTTTTTGCCACATTCACATCCCTTAAAGATCAATTTTCATTGATTTATCTTTAAATATATTACAGAGACAACTAAATATTGGGGGATCGTGTCCTGGAGGTTATGTATGTTGCAAGAACCCACGCCCATCCTCAGTATCAAACTATTACACGTCCAGCTCTTCCCAACAAGTTTCTAACAATTTGAATCGCCCAAGTTTTAATTCCATTCAGAGTCACAACAATTTCAACCCTGGATTCGGGCAATGTGGCAAAAGGAACGCAAGGGGAATTACTGGTGAGTTCTAACGAAACTTAAATGTAATTAATTTTATGCGAACTCTTAAACAATAAAAGTTAAACTGACATTTTTCTCCATAATTAGGACGAGTTACAAATCCAGGCTATACTGAAGGTGAAACTGACTACGGAGAATATCCATGGCAAGTGGCTCTTTTGAAGAAAGACGGTTATGATAATGTTTACGTTTGTGGAGGAAGTCTCATTGATAGCTTACATGTACTTACGGCTGCTCATTGCATTAAAGGTATACACACAGATATAGACATATATTACAAATTCCGATTTCTGCTCATTTTTAAACCTGCTGTATGTTAACTCATTGGGATTTTAATGTTACTAGGACATAAAGCAAATGACTTGAGAGCAAGGCTTGGGGAATGGGATGTTAACCATGAGACTGAGTTTTATCCTCACATTGAAAGAGATGTTGCTGCCATTTCTCTTCATCCAGAGTTCTATGCTGGGAATTTGTTTAACGATATTGCTATTATTCGTTTAGAAGGACCTGTAGATTTCCGGGCTAGGTAAAATTCAAATTATTTGTAAATTTTTTCAACTTTTTCATCCTTCAAATCTGGAACATATTTTTACTATGTAAATGTTTTTCCTACACAGCCCTCATATTAGTCCCGTTTGCATACCACAAAAGAATCAAGATTTCACTGGACACAGATGCTATGTTACTGGATGGGGAAAAGATGCTTTTGGAGAAAGAGGAAAATATCAAAATGTATTAAAAGAAGTTGATCTGCCAATATTGAAAAATTACGATTGCGAAAATAAATTGAGGAGGACAAGATTGGGCAGTGATTTTATTTTACATCCTGGTTTCTTATGTGCTGGAGGAGAGGAAGGAAAAGGTACGTTATTATAATTTTAATATTGTGTTTAAGTATTTTGGTACTTCAAATTTTTAAATTCCAAAAATTAACTAACTTTCTTCGAAACATTAACCAGATGCATGCAAAGGAGATGGAGGTGGCCCACTTGTTTGTGAAGTCGGAGGAACTTGGCAGTTAGCAGGAATTGTATCATGGGGGGTTAGTGAAAGATCTGTACCATTATTTTAATGCTGTACTTCATTTAAATATTACCTACTAGTTAACTTATTGATATGTATTTTACTCAGGTTGGCTGCGGGCAGTATGACGTACCGGGTGTGTATGTCAAAGTATCCCAGTACAATGATTGGATAAGAAATTCAATTTCCTATTAGCACTTCTAATGATATTAATGTACATTTTTGTTCAGTTGACTTTTGTTTTACGTTACGATCTCTTTGCTTTAACTTATAATATGCTCTTTGTACATTTAACAGTGTTTTTATTTTTGTAAGTAAAACTATACTAGTTGAGCGATGAGCCACGTCTAAACGATAACCTTTATGTGATCCAACATTTATTTCCCATTCATTCACGACGTTCCTTAAAAAGTTCAACGCTGACAGATGATGTCACTTTTCATGTATTACGGCATGTTAATTAACTAATTAAAGCATTGCGAGCTATTCTTAGTGATTTTACGATCACTTCATAACTATAATATGCTGGAATCTACATTTTATACCTACTCACATGTTTGGTTCTAATCCATGTATTCCACATCACTGACGTACTGCCGACACACAAAACTCCAAAGATTAAGCAATGGGAAAAATTATCTAAGGAGCACACTTTACATAAATTGTCGACGTAAGTGAACGTGAAACGGAGATACGAATTCATGATAACGATATTGAAAATGACAAGGGGACAACTACAAAACTACATACATGTGTACTGCGAGTACTGACTGTTACAATGTATTGTAACATCACTGCAATGCTTACGTGATTCGCATAAATAATGGTAAACCTACCAAAGCACACGATAATTTATGCACATATTAATGACACCTTACTTTACTCACGCTCAAATACAAGTACCGATGTAGAATGTAGGTATTTGTGTTTTGGGATATGAATATTTATCTTTTTAGGGTTGGCAACTAAACTTCAACTTTAAAACTTTATCAACCTATCGTGATTACCACATATCCATAATAAACATGTCAATTGTTAACGCAAAGTGTGGCTTCGTAGGATATTTTGGATTGGTTCTCGTAATAAACTGGATAATCCTAAAGTAAACAGTTTCATAAATGCATATGAATGTGCACAGTGCACATAAAACTAGTTGCCAAACTAATACAATTAAATTAGCGATAATTAAAACTTTTACGACACATTGTGGTTGTTATACGAATACACATGAATTTAATTGAGACATTATAGGAAGCGCATCGTACAATGGAAAATGGAAAGCCTTTCCATTTTATACTCCAATTATTACAGTACAGTACAAACAATGGATGGTGGCATTGATAAAACAAGAAAATAGATTCTCTTAACTGGACCTGAATAATTCAATATTAAATAGCGTAGAAAAACATGACTTCAAAATGTTAGCTTGAGCAGCAACTGTTGTAGCGTCGTATTACATTAAACATACATAAACACTGTCGTCATCTTAATATCACTTTAAATAGCAAAAATTGGCGGTTTAGGCAAATACTTTGTTGGTGCTTAAAATTTGGCGTGGTTAACTTTGGACAGTGACTGTTTCGAACATAGGCAATGCATTACTCTTACTAGCTTCTGAAACTGCTGAGGAATTGACGCTTTTCAAAAGTTGTTCTTCATCTTCTTTCCGGCTATTCAGCTTTTCTTTTATAATTGCTTCTAGATCAAAAAGATGATCATCTGTAAAACCATGGGATCGAAGAAACGCTGTCAGATCGAATACGTAGTCGAGATTTGAACCACAGATTCCTACTGCCGATATCACCTAAAAAGAAAATATTAAGTAAAATATAGGTTTCAGTTTTCTGCCAAAGCATCACTCATCACATCCCGTATTCATATTAGTCCATATTGAACTATGTTTATAAAAACTCAGGAAATTCACCTACTACTAGAATGGGAGTAAGGTTTTATGGTGCAAGGATTGGCTATCCCTGAAAATAACTGCTAGCATAGCATGGCATACAGAATCTGTTTAAAACTATCTGACTATCTGAGAATACATACTTAACATTTATAAACTGTGATGCGACATGAACTTGAATCGGAAATGTACATTCTATTTCTACATAAGATTAGTTGGATAGTCAAGATAAAATTACATAGCTTATCATATATAAGGACTTTCCTAATTGAATTTGGGATACCCTGACAAACTAACTATAGACAGAAATATCACTAATGACGTAATGAAACTTTCCATTTCAATTGTACTTAGGTTAACTAATAGAGATATGGTGGGTACAGAGTACAGACTGGGATTAACCCGTGTTTGTCATTATGCCAAAAAGTCAAGGATGTTTAACTTCATATGTTCTATTCTGAAACTATTCGAGCAACCAATCCAACACGATTACTAAAATTAGCTAATTCAATAGAAGAGGAAGCCAGTAAATGACGATTCAATTGAATTTTAAATCATTTTAGGAACACGTGCACAGTGCATGTACATAGAGTGGCTGCCTCTCAATTGTAACCCACTACCTAAAACAATGTCTAGCATGTGTCTAGTTTTCCTTTACATCGTGAACAGCATAACTAAATATCAGGATATTAATTGATGCTAATTTACAAATAAAACTACTAACCTCGTCGGCGATATCGTAAGAGTCAGCAGGCCCTCGCCAATGTTCATTTCCAGGCATAGCTACATAAAGTAGACATTGAACCGGTGGTCTATCCCCCTCTGGATAAAATACTGATACTTTACATTCATATGCACCCAGTTTAGTTTCCCTATTCTCCAAATACTTTAAAGCTGCACGGCATTTGCTTGGCTTGACTCTAAATGCACAACCCCACGTTTCTCCCTGTAACAAAAAAGGAATATTTTATTAAATTATAGGTTCGTTGAATCTTTGAAATCAATATTATAATATCATTCACCCATCACGTGAACATAATTGCAATTCTTATCGATAATCAAAGAAACAGGTATAGTGAGGAAGCAAAAAATGAATAATTTAAGTATTTATTGTACAACAAAATTATTTTGCGAGGTTACCTGCTGTTCAGGAACCAGGGTTGCAACTCGTCCAGGCTGCAAATCAATACAAAAAACCATTAATGATGTACTGGATGAAATGGTTGAAGAATAATGAACTTTTTTCGTAAAAAATAAAACTCAAGGTAAGGTGAACTTGCACAGAAAGGCAAAAATGTTAAATAAATACCTTATCCATTGATCCTCTATGAACTGTATTTCCTTGCCAAAATCTTCTTACAAATCCCTTAACGTGACCAAGCACCATTTCCTCGTTTTCAAATCCCGGGCGCCAGCACAATGAACCGTAGGCAAAAATCCAGAGACCATCATTTCTTAACGTCATCTTGACAATTGATTAGATATTTTGAATTCGTGGCGAAACGAAAGTTTACGAAGACTTGATCCAATTAAAATCTCACAAGACAAACGATTTTGACTTAGGTACTTGGAAGTAGAGCAGTTACTTGATAAAATGGTCCTCAGGAAATTAGAATATAGGAATGATAGCTGCGGACTTGACCTGATTAATCACAGTACAATACAAACAATGGAAAATGCAGTGTATTGATTCTTGCGTTTGATGACTATCAATCAATTGTCACTATCGCGTTGATGTTTGTAGTACGTGTAAATTGGAGTTAACTGAAGTTCTCCAGTCTGGCCAGGCCAGTTTTATTTGGATTCCGTTATCTCAAAATTATTTTATCATTCGATAAAAATAATCTCTGCGAAGAGCGATGTTTATTCAGTTCCGCAGTTGTTGTGGTGGTAGTACTACTACTCGTAGTTGTAAGTGCAAAATTGAGGTTAAAAAAATTAAATATTGTCATAAATAATTTCTATGGGAATACCTTTGCTGTAGAGGTTTTAGGAGAGAAGGAGAACTGTCAATGGCAATGCTCAACTTTAATCTGGCTCTTTTAAGTCCCTTTCCGTTAAACCTCAACTGAAATGATGATGCAACTTACGGTTTAACTTGCACTCTGCTCGGCTTCAGTTTAACTTGCTTGACTGCGGGACACAGACAGGCACGGCTTGGCAGGATGTATTATATGTGGATCATGCTTTTGCTATGGCATAGGTAAAGTATAGTAACAGCAAGGCAATGTTCTTCTACTATCTGCACTTTCCTCTGCAGTGTATTATACTGTGCTACTGCTAATGCTGTTGGCTGCTTTGTATACCAAGGTAACTTCCAATGTGTCGATCGATATTCATTCAACATCAACTGCAAAAGAGATATCCACAGCAGTTTCTTCTGTTGCATCAGCTGTATAATATTGCAGAGTTCTGTCAGTATAGCAATTCTGTGGAAAAAATTTAAATGAATGAAATTCATGAATACAATCATTAGAGCCATGAAGTGGTAATGAATTAGTCGGTACTCATTACACCAATTCATCTATTCTATACATGGAATTCAAAATTCCTCCTGACATTGTAGTTTTTATCCATAAAATGTAGTTAAAGGTCATCAAGCACCAATATTTTTATTTCCATTTCATTAAATAACTACTCTTTGCGACCACTAATCTTATATAGGTAC
Organism: Yoshiicerus persimilis; assembly: GCA_020352615.2. Classification (NCBI taxonomy): domain Eukaryota; kingdom Metazoa; phylum Arthropoda; class Collembola; order Entomobryomorpha; family Tomoceridae; genus Yoshiicerus; species Yoshiicerus persimilis. Next base: position 24,655,294 of record CM036941.2, read on the forward strand.
TCACTACTACTACTACCCTGTGTACTCAATTTCAACAATACTTGCACTTACCATACACTTATTAAAAAGCGGGTACCTAAGTAAACTTAGTAAGCAACCTATGCATATGTATGATGCATACAAAGTAAACTTACTTACTTATAGTTTAAATAAGCAGAAACTCATCCAGTCAGAGTCTATCATTCTCATTTCATTTCCAAAAAATCTTTTTCTTCCTGATTATAGTTTATGAAATACTAATAATTAAAACGTTAAAGACAAGCTGTCATTACTGTATTATTAAAATGCACAAAAGCCAACAGCGTTTTTATTTTTTTGTTTTCAGCATTTCTACAATATAACCATTTATTTTGCAAGTTAAAAAATATTGTCTTTGTCCATGATTTGACGTCCAAGATTTGACGATTATGACCAGAACGTGAAATGTTTATTTTATTTTATGAACATAACTTAATAAAAAATATTTTTATTAGGATATAAAAGTTATTTTTTGTTGTAAAGTTCAACTACATAATATTCACCGAATGGAGTAATGTAATTTTTAGGTCATACTATGTGTCTTATCAGGACTTCAAACTGTAACTTACCTAAACGGAATTTAACGGTTTTGTGGTAGTCTTCGGTTAACATTTAACATGTAGTTTTACTTCAATCAGAAATCCCCTAATTATGACCTCGACCTTTGACCAAAGAATGTTGACCTGAGACCCTGTTTTTGGCACTGCACCTCCCTGATGTTCACCACTACTGTACTTCCAGTTTCCAGTGTTCCAGTTTTTCATTTCAGTGTCACTGTGTCACTTTCCCAACAAATTGATTAAATGTAGCGCATATTTTGTAAGACGTTTGAAATCCTTCGCAGTAATTAGTACAGTAGGTCAACATACAGGATGTCACTTAATTGATTAAGTGAATTCGCAATCTACTTAAAGAAGTAGGCGGCTGGGCGATGGTTATACTAGTATACTCAAAGAAAAACCAAGTACTTACTTTTCCATATTATTAATGTTTAGGTTAAGATTTGCTTATTGCAGAGGGCTTGGTTTAAATTTTGGTTTAAAAAATCCCGATTTTGTAACACATTTCTACGTTTTGACGTTATTTCCATAATGTAATGATGTACCTAAATCTCCGTGGGTGGGTAATTCCAGCATTAGCATGGTCATAGAGAAATAAAACTTGAAAAACGAAAAGGTTTCTTTCAAGATAAGCGGATTACAAAAGATAAAGTTTTTGTGCGTAGCTCACTGTATTTTCCTGAATCAAAATCAAAGGCAAGTAAGCTACGGCTACAAACGATTTCATGTAATTCCCGTTCATGACAATTCCATGGATTTTCCGAACCCATACGTCTACACATCTACACGTTCCTGAGATCCTATAAAAGCATTTCGAATGAAAAATCTGGGAAACTTGATGATTGTGATTAAATGTATAGAAAATTCACCAGAAAAAATATAGTGTAGTTACAGTTCATGTTAATGTGTTATATTTCATTATAAATGTACACATAATACACAGCATGCATACAAGCAAGACAATGAAATAGATACGAGAAGCACAAAGTATTCCGCATTGACACAGAAGACAATGACCATGATGTAGTTTTTGCAGGAGTCAAAGTCCAACTTTGGAACACAATTTAGACAATTTTAGATTAAGCCGAGTTAACCAGTACAGACACAAAAGTTAACTATAACATCGGAAGTTACGGTAATAGCAAATGCTTTGATGGAACTTAAATGCATACGTTAACCGTAAGGAAGGTAATATATTTTATTATATACATGCATCTTCTCATATTGTAATGTGTACATATTTTATATACTTTGTATGCACACATATACCTAGTTTACTCAATCGGTATGAAGATATGTACTGAATGCATGGTGTAGGCATAAATATATAGCATTAACCATGCAGAAGCAATTTTCCTAAAGATATTGCAAGACAAGGCAGAAGGCTATAAGCACCAGTATAATCCACCACAAAAGTATCGTAAAACGGGATCATCAATGATCACGCTCCTAACACGAGGAAGCTTCTTACATATCCTATTTTTATATTTCCAGCTTGGTTTACATACAATGTTGATGGCTTGCTTTTCTCTTGCTCCTCAACTCAAAATCAGGTCTTCATGAGATAATGTAAATTGAAGTGTCACTCACACAACGAACGGCAAGGATGGAAAATCAGACTATCAGACTAGTTTCTTTGGGTCGTTTAATATACAGTTTTCTTAGTCTAGCTGGTTGAGTTACTTTACATGGACATGAATGCTGATTAAATAATGCTGATGAATAGCACACCTCATTAACACTTGACGAACTCTCAGATGTCATATTTAAAACTGATGACAATTTTATAACTCTTCATTTTCATAAATAAATTATTTAAATTGTAATCTGTTCTACTAAAAATAACACTTTTGCGTTTGATTACATTCTTGATTCCTGCCGCACTGATACTGATGCTGATATTCAATTTAGATATTGACGGTGATTTTAATTTCTAATGCCTACTTCAATTTTACACGTTGCATATAACATAGCATATGTCATATTCCAGGTTCGTCCAAATAGGCTGAACTGTCATAGTCATTTTGGATTGCTTATTGTTTTGAATATTCTTTTGGCAAGCTAGGTTGCATTATCTACAAACTAACTATAAGGCTTAAAGTATAACTTGAAATCATTATAAAACATACGTATACACAGTTTAATTTTTTACATTGTATACATATACTCTCCGGTATAATTCCACGGAGTGACAATGACATTCAGTAAACATGTTTACCGAGTTATTTTCGAAGAAACGTATCACAGCCACACTTAAATGCAGATATGGTGGTCGCATCTGCATTTAGCACATCAAGAAGAAGTCATCTCATCTCGGAAAATTGATTTTAGGAATTCTCATTAAAATTCTAGCAAAATAAATTTCGTATACGTACTATTTTTATAGCCTATAGGTTAAAATAACGCATCAAAACCCTTATGATCCTTTAGTCATTTTGATAAACACAAAATGTTGGCCTAAAGCAACACATCCTTACTACATATTTATATGAATTATATTTCATCACAATGCAGAATGAGTATAATGAGTAATAAAATCAGTTTGTTTAGCTTAGGTAGGAATCTTTATTCTTAAAACTACATTTCTGAATATTCAATTTTGTGCTAAAAGAAAATTTTGATAGTTCTTGCTTGTCTAACGCTTTTACATATATATTTGCCCCAGATGTGTCAGCTTAAAGTACTTTTACTGCCCATCCATAATACTTATGACTTTAGACCCTAGTGTCTTTTATAGTGTGTACCTCAGGCATCCTCTGCACATTTACCTAAAGCATGTGTCCATGCTGATCCGTCGTTGATGTGGTTCTGTCTGCGAATACTCTAATAGTGCATAAGCTATTAGCCAGATAAATAGTAATGGAAAAAGACAAGCCACATAGGTGAGAAAACTGCATACATTAGATAGTATGTCTACTTTCTTTGGATGTACTAACTGATTATCTTGTATTATATGATATAGGTAGTTACATAGCATCACGCTGCAGATGAGTGAGGTGATGTGATAAATAAACTTTTCCACTCCTATTGCACGAAATGAACAACAAAGTTGACTAGTTCTTTGGCTTGGGGCTGCCTTTGAACAGTGCTTTATTAGATACCTGAAATGAGAGTTCGTTAGGTCTGTTTGCACTCCTTCATTATTTATGCTTACCATGCAATATAAAAATAACAGAAACATGAAGAAACTAGTGTCTTTATGTACACTTTCGTTAAAGTTACTATCTCAGTCTATTAGAAGCATTTTGCAGTATTCTGTCTCTGCTAGACATTTATCTAAAAGACAGTTGAAACCATTAGAAAAGGCTAACTACACTATTATTTTGGATAGCAAAACCGAATACTTTTTCGACATGTGGAGGATCGTCTCATTTTAAAATACCTGTTAGTAAGTAGTATTTGTAAAGTCCATTGCGGTATTTATCTTTCAATGAAATGGATTAAACCAAAACTGTGGTGCCTACAAGGCTACTGCTATACTACATTTAAATTTTATCATAACTTCATTGCAATGAAAATTACAATGGAAATAACTGAGTAAACAGCATACACCAACTAATATTCATTAGTGAGTCATAGGAAAGTTTTTCAAATTCCAAGGACTTACCAACTTACCATAGAGGACAAGGAAAGAAGGAAAGAACTTCTCACCTTTCTGCTCGCTTATATTATATACCGTATGCAATTGCAATAACAAATATCATTGACAATTTCGTCTCATTGCATATAAATTACCTTTATCGGCTTTCTAAGAATAAGAATATATAACAATTAAAAACGATTTTCCTGAAAATTACTTAATTACTTAGTATTGAACAGAAAAGGTAATTCTATTAACTGAGTTTCCCAATGTTATTCTAGTATTATGACTCGTTTTTCTAATCCATCTTAGTTTTTACCTGGATAAAACGGTAGGTTAATTTTAGACCACAGATCGGCCAATACCTATTTTTAAATTTTAAGTTTGCGTTTATTATTTTACAACCAATAAGCAAGATAAAAATAGCCTTAACTGAACAGTACTTAATATATAAAGATAATAATGTCCTCTAGGCTGTAAATTACAGAAAATGAATACCTACATTACGAAACACAAAGGTGATAGAATGACTAAATGGAATCATTAGAAAGTACAATATTATTCCTGGAGCAGCCTCCATTAGTAATGCGATAGTGTTCAGTAGATGAGCAAATGAACCTATAGACATTCTATAACAATGCACCAGTAATAGTAACATCCGATCATTCAGACGAACTGATACAAGAAAAGCTACATAACCACATTGGACTGCAATTGCAATGCATATGATCCTTTAATGGATATTACGGTTTATGGTACGATATGATGACGAATCTTGTAAATGTATTTCATCATTCCGTAAATCGCATGCAAGGCAAACACGAGAGAGATGATTACTACGCAATGCTTTTAAGTTTATTCTATATTTACTTTTTTCAGAATTCTTTGTTACACCTGTATTGTTCTACTTTATGGTGTGTGCCGTTCCAGGAAAGTTTGATACTACTGTAAAACATTACTATTATTTCCTTTATTCAAATAATAAGCTCCTAACTTCGTTCAACAGAAGGTTCAATCTCTCAATGTGTACATTTTGCTTAATGCTGCGATTCGTTGTATTTACCTGTGGGGCTAAGCGTAAATAGTCCACAACCCACAACGTGAGTTCCATGGCATATTGCATAGTCCCTTCAAAATTCTTTTATTTAGCGAAAGCACAAAATATTGTGCAAATTGAAGGAGTAAAATGACTAAATGACCCTTATGTACTTAATTCTTTATGAATTGTAATATATATTATATATATTATGATAATATCCTGTGATCATTTAATGGCATAATGTAGCTAAAGCATAGATGTCACGAACACCTGTTTAGATCTATGTTGTAGTCATTATTGATTTTTGCAGCCGTAATAATACAATGGATGTTTAAAATTTCAGGGCTAAAGATTAAGATACATGAAAAGACTAAAGTTAATATATAGTAGTTTCTGTAATTTAAATTTTCAGTGAATTGAATACATTTTCTCACCTTCATGAAAAAATAAATAGAACTGCCTACTCAACACGCGTAACGCGTAACGGAAAGTAATTTTAAGTATGACATTTTTCGCAATGCACACGAAGTAAGTACGTGTTCATTACAGTGTTTCTATCTCTTTCTCACATTATCCAAACCACAAACATCCAAAAGATATAAGAATAACAAAACCGCAGGCCAAAATTGGCTAATCAAAATCGAGAGACAAAGATAACCTTCCTTGACTTTTCGATCTTTTGCTTTTATTGAAGGCCAATAGGGGACAAATAGACAATGCAATGTTCCTAATATGCCAGATGCAATAAATAATATTGATTACTTGGTTAGATTGAATGTAGCTCCTGAATTCCGTCAGTGTCAGTGTCGATCTGAAAATCACTAAGCATAGTATATTTATTGTTGGCAAACTTGCAAACTTTTACATACAAATCCTCTTAAAGCAATAAATAATGTAGAAGTTCAGAAATTTTAGATTTACAAATATTTATGTAATGTATCATTATATAACAGTATCCAGAAAGTTTAGTCTTTTGTCAATACGTTTTCCTTGGTTTTATGGAAAAAGCCGATAAAACTTAGGATTTACTTGACTTTGTGTCAACCTTCGACCTTTTCCGGAAAAATCAATCTATTACATTATGATCCTACACTGATCCCGTTCATCTTAAATCCAGCAGCATGTACGATCTTTGTATGCCTGTCCAAGCTAATAAAGCTCACATACGTTAACATGAAACAAGGATTCGAGGTTGATCCGACTAAATCAGACATGCTGGAATAAAATATGTTTCAGCACATCTTAGAGTCATAGTATTAACCAAGTCACAGCACAATGCAGCCACGCAACTGCTCAATGTACTACTATTACTTACCTCATGAAATAAGTGTTACACTAAAGGTTATAACTTTTTAACTCTCTTAGATATGACTTGCACTATTGCACGAGCCACCTGTGCCCTGTGCCAATAATAAAATGCCCCCATTCCATTTATGAAGATTTATACTCTTTTGTATGTACTTTATTGCAAAACGAAGCTAACCGTGCAATTTTACACGTACCAGCAAGATCTCCTAGTAGGAGTATACAATTTTTAAGTTCAAATAATGGGTCAATTTCCCTATTGCATAAACACATTTCAACTGTTCTAGTAGCCTATTTTAGCTTTTAGCCCATGAGAATACTACGCCCACAAAAGGTCAATTGAAAAAATTATCGCTAAATTATAAATGCTTTTTATAATGCATGTTTACTATACTATAAGCGATCGGGTAACTTTATTGGAGTTCAATAAACCCAGAAATCTGCCAAAATTGCCAATCAGAAATAAAATATGTAATACAAGATGTTTTACATTTTGGTTCTTTGGAAGAGACAGATTTTGTGTCCCTTGGTGCTAAGCATAATTCACTGTTATTGTTGTCGTGAAAAAGGCTTGGGTGTAGAAAGCTGCAGTGAGACAGGCTTTGAGGAGTAACAGTTCAATTTAGTGCAGGTGTCTTTTGAAGCTTTAGTGGGGATTTCTAAAACAGTATTTTACTGCTTATTTCTTCTTCGTGTGATGTATGCGCAACTGAGGATCACCATAATTTTCACTTGAAATTTATATCCTTCATATTTCAACCCAACAATGAAATTCAGTGTGCGTTTTCCCTGGGCACATTTGTACAACAATTGCATGTCAAGTATACAGTATATCATAAAATACAAGACACCTAGTATACCACTATTGTAAGAAAACCGCGTTGAAATAAATAAATACACTAAAAAGAAATTTCTTCCTAACGCAAAAAATTGTTGTCACACTTCAAAGGTTTCCTCGTAAAAGCAGCACTCAATCCCTTTGAAAAGAACAAATTATAAATATTCCTTTCCCAGCTTTATTTTCTTATGGTTGAAAATTTTGTATTAGATTTGCTTCGTGTACGCTTCAATATTAACACATGTGCTTTGCGTTTTCAGTTTGTATAATAATTAGTAACAAACAAGCGGAAATGTAAGACTTACAAATACATGCGTTTCACCTTATATAAGAAAATTAATCATATTTTTCAGAGCAATGAATGGTTGGGTGTATTAAAAGTTTGTTTTCATAATCATAAATTTAATTATTGTTTTTGTTTATTATTATTGTGAAACCTTATTCCTTAGTTTTCACCTTCTTGGTTGGATGGAATACTCTGGGTTAATTATTGTGTTTTGATTAGACTAGAAGGATGGATAATAACAAAGCATACTAAGTGGTCACATTTACATACAAAGGCTTATTTAAAACAACTTGACAAAAACCCATTTTGATATCAGTAAGGAATTCCTGCTTGTTTTCCATGCCTGTTCCACTTTCACTCTAAATCATCGTTTTATGATTTTTTAACAGTAATTATTAGCTCACCGAACACCTGCGGTATACAAAACACGATTTAAGCAAAAATCCTACCTGTTGCAAATACAGTTGGCATTGAGTTGTAGAAATATATGGTATTAATTTTAGTTATGATGGCATATACAACATTTAAGGTAAGATATATCTTGCTCTTGAGAAATGGTGTATATTTCTTGCAAGTAAGTTTTACTGGTAGTGGAAAAGAAGACCAATTCATTTCATCTAGGTATTTTCATTCAGTATAAGCTTGAGCATAGTCACAGATATAGATCATAGTATAGTATATCTACTAAAAAGAATCCAAGTTTCTAAAGATATACATTTACCAAATTTGATGCAATTTAGAATCCCAAAGATTAAAGAGTCCAGGGATTCCAGCATTGAGGATTAAAGGTAATACCGACAACCAGAGTAAACGAATTTGTTTTCAAAGGTTGTTTTTTGCTTCTTGGAAACTTTCGCTCTTGTTTTGTTTGAGTTCTAAGTACAGTGCTTTGGCGTGTCCTTATTTACATGGTAAACTGAAAATCTCCGTAAAAGTGAAAAAACGCATGACTGCTTTTACTTGCATTTGTTTCGCTCGAATTCAACACATATTCCTGTTGCTTCTGGTTTGCAGAAGAGAAGTAAACTGGACTCTGCTGGGGCCTACTTATGTGACAGTAAAATACGCAGCAGTACAACATCACCAACTCGTATACTTGGTTTGCTTTCGATTGCTCTCATTCGCTCCGTGAAAGCGAAAACAACTGTGTCAAAAAAGGGAAGTGTCTAATAAGATTAGTATTGATTGAATAAATTACAACAGTTATATCTGTATTTAAATTGGCCAAGTATGTATATCCTTTTGTGATAGCCGTAATTATTGTCGTCGTAATATTTTGGTAGGTTTACGTAATGTGTGAAAATACATATATTTGTGGAACTGCATTTCACGAGCTACGAACCATGTTTATTGGTCAAGTTATTGAAGAGCTCAAAAAAACAAGATATCACGTAGAAGCATAGAATTACAATTACTACATTAGCAATCAACGAAAGGAAAGTAACAATATTTTAGTAGAGTATTTCCACCTATCTATATATGAATAACCTGGATATAAACATCACTACTTAAATAAATCATGCGGTTAGACTTCCGTAAGAAGACAAACAAACAATAGTTACATATTTAAATGTTTATCCTCAGAACTATTACACAATAAATAGAGGGTGACCCAAATATAATGTCCATAGCTGTATCTGAAGACCCTGAAGTAGAACAGCAACACTGTTTATACCCATCCAAAGCCAGTACAAAGTCACTTTGATATCCAACAAGTTTTCATGAATATAGTCCTGCAAATTCACTTACACTGACAATTCTCTCCAAAATGTAAAAAATCTAAAGTGTTCAAACTAGTGGCTAGCCAATTCGTGGTAAAAGGTACACGAGAAAATAAAATTCAAGTTTAATCCTGTTACCAATTTTCAGTGCTCAGCAGTCGTTTTTACAGTATTTCTTTCAATAATGTCTAGTCAATGATACTGAAGAACGATGCTTAATTGACCGCATTCGAGCAATTGCTTGGAAAGAGGGTCGCGATACCGGAGCAACATTCTTAAGCCAAAGTTGGATATCTGAACGACTGAAGTGATCACAAAAGTGGGTTCAAAGAACTGGGAAGAAATCCTACGACAATTACAAAGGAAAGTTTGAAGACGTAGGCCGTATTAAGTGCTGAGCCAAGAATCAAAGGATATTCCTTTGCAATCCGCAAGCAAAAGAAACCTTTTTGACTTTCTTGGGCGAATTGTCAGTGTAAACGAATGCGTAGGGATAAGCTCATGAAAACTTGGATTTCAAAATAACTTTTTACTGACTTTCGATGGATGTAAACAGTTGTGCCGTGCTACTTCAGGTTCTTCAGATACAGCTAAGGACATTATATTGGTGTCACGGTGTTACACAGTATTGATTACTAGTGTGTTAAATATAGGTGCTTTCTGGGTATAATTATCACGGATATAAATAGATTGAATTCAAAATTAAAGAATAGTTTACCTTTCATTCTTCATTGCCCATTTCCTCTGCGACTCATTTCATTCCCATCCACGCTACAGTAACACCATCATTCAAAGAAAATCTTCAGCAAAATTCCAAAAACTTATTTTATGTGTTATACATTGTTTATCCTAAAGTCCCGAGTGATTTTGTTAGGGACATCTGATAGAAACTCTTAATTAGTTAAGTGTACAAAAATTCGTCTGATTGTTCAGCAAGAAGTGTTTGTATTTCTTTTTCTTCGAGACCTATATCTCACCTTTTCATCCGCACCCAATATAGTACAACTAGCTACATTACTTGCAAACACAGCTAGAAAATATACAATGTGTTCTGTTGTATACATACATAAAACGTACATCTTTAATGCTTACAAATTACAACATCTTTTAAATATTTGGAAATGTAGGTTGTGATTTCATGCTACTCATTTGTATTGTGATTGTGATACATCCATAATTTGCAAACTCTGTAGCTTTACATATTGTACGCAATTAAGATATCTGTGCAGTGCTGTTCTCTGATGAAATTATTAAACATCCTGATAACATATTTTAATTACAAGACAATCTTATACTCTAATAGTGCATTAGTGATAGTACATGTATGTATCTATCTATACAAAGATGCCGGTCATGCCAAGATAGTGTACCGGTTCGTCAGAGTTCATAGTGACGCTCATCTTTTTCTTATCCTACGACTTCATGAATGTGTTAAAGGTTGGCACAAATGAAACATTTGTGCACAATACCTAGCTCGTTAAGGTCAGCAACATTGTTGGGGATTCTATTTAAACATAAAAGCATGATTTATAATACTTAAATATATCATTACTTTCAGTCATTTCTTAAGTTAGGCAGAGTTTACCCGTTAACTTGCAAAAACCTTGATATTCTTTCAAGGAATAGGGTTAGGACAAGCGATACATCTTGTGATTTTAAGTTACCTCAAACAATGTACACTCCTTTCTTGACTGGGTCGTGTTTTTGTTCTGAGATTTATGTACTAGATGTTTGAATATGTATGAGTTCACTGGAATATTGTAGCCCTATGAAACTACTTGGAACTGCAAGTTATCTTATTGAGACTTACAAGCAAGTAAAAGCATTCGCTCATGGAGGAACAGTGAGACGCATTTCAGCATTGTAATCCTGATTTCAAGGCAACATCCAATTCATCAGGCGCAATAATATATTTCTAATCAAACCAGACTTACAATCCTAGTCAATAAATACATAAACAAATACGTGCATTCCCTCCTTACTACCAACTACACTTACATACGTTATGTTAATAAGTCCATGTACTATGTATTCAGCAAAACGCTTGTAGCAGATAGTATTTTTTATAAAGTTTCAGCTCCAGATCCACCTCTATATACAGTTTTTTGACATTGAACTAAGCAAGTAATCGGGTAATCCCCCATGCTATTGTCCAACAGTTTTCTATTCAGTATATAGGTATTCTTGGATGATAATACTACAAACCAGATTGTTGTTATACGCAAATGTATCTATTGCATTGTACATCAAAGCCGTTTCACGTTTCATTATGTAATATTTTCTGTGCACCTGTCCGTTGTACACTAAAGATTGAATTGCTAATTTACAGATGATTTACGTAGAAGTATGGCTGCAGTAATAATCCACGTTTGTTTGAAGGTGTACTAAGAAATTGAAGATACTACGAATTATCTAGAAGATGTAAGATGTTAAAATGTTCTACTTTTCCTTCCACAAAGTGTTTCAAAGTGACTGAAAACTAGTGATATTTTGCAAAATATGCTATGTAAGTGCAAAATAGTGAAATAAGTATGCATTTTTACAACAACAGATTTAAGTTTTACAAAAATTCATTTTGCATCGTACTTTTCAATTTCTCCCTTTTGGATTGTGTTTTGTGTTGTTCACAGCAAATAATTAACAGTGAGTGCTCTTCTTCCGTATTATTTAACGCTTTTACAGATGGTACTTATGTGCACCGCAGGCACGGTGGTAAGAATAAATACCAAAATATATTTCAGTATTCACATCCCGATAAACAATTGGTTGAAGAGAAACAGAATCTGCAAATTGATGAAACCAATTTTCCCAATTGTACCAAAAGAAAAATTATACGGAACGGATGGAGTGTGTCAAGCGATGGATATTTGAAAGATATTAGTTCTAATACTTTATATCCTCCTGGAAGCTTTTGTGTCAAGACTGAAATTGGGTAAGACAGTGCTCAACATGTATTTCCATAAACATTTTGACTTGACTAATTCCAAATAATTTCCAAGTTTCACTTTGGCAATGTAAAAGAATTTGTAGACACAAAGTCTGATGAAACATATGACTTCGAATGACTAGATAAATTGCAGGCGAACAAAATGGCTCTTATAGTTGGTTATTATTTCAAAATGAAATTCTTCAAAGAAATACTGAGTTTTATTACGATAGGCACTCTCAGCCAGACGATTCAATTCTAAACAGAGCTCAAAAACACGGATCTCATGTTCTTGTGATCTATGATATGGAAAATAGGTACAGGCTAAAATGCAAACCGACCTAGGAAATGCAGCAATATTTTGATTTTAGAATATTGTTCGAGACAGTATACTTATTTACAATGGTCATACAATCCGTGTTGTCAACTTTGTGAAGTTGATATCAAATCGAGTGATTTTTCAATATATTTTGTAACAAATTTTGCATCATTGGACATTAGGCATAAATAGGAATTTCAATTTACTTGGAAAACTGCTGCAAATACAGAAGCAGAGCGTAATGGCAATGTTTTCTGTAATAGATTCGATTTTCCAGGCCATGACATTTATGGTATGCAAGCCAATAAAGTTCAAAGTTTGGTGCTTGCTTAGCTTACATTGTTTTAGGGTATATGCTATGCGTTTTGATACCGTAAAGCTTCTAATAGTGTGGTCTTGTAATCTGAATTTGTCACAATACGCAAAGATCTGTAATAATGAAATCAAGGTTGATTTTTTCAATTTAATTAATTAATTTTCGCAGTTATAACAGTGGGCTAAATAACACGATAGCTATGATCCTAGTATTGTGAAACGGCTCAGTTAAGGCAAACAATGGACTTAATAAATTACTGCTATATGGTATTGTTATTGGATGCATTAAGTTTATTGGATTAAAAACTTTTTAGATCTGCTCATGTATGCATTCCCCCTTCAAACCAAATCTTTGCATGGAAGAAATGTTGTAAGGAAGATGAATTGTTACATGTCAAGTCGAATAGCTGTATAGCAAAGAAAAACACTTCCTATTTTCGACCAAAATTCAACGAAACTCTACTAATTGTCAGTGAACATGTACCACTATGTTCCACTGGTACCAAATTACAAAGATACTCAACAGAAAATTGCGAATCGTCTTCTACCACAAAAACGTAAGATTTCCTATGAATACTTGTGAGCAATCGATTATCTGTTCGTGTCGGCAATAAAGTATGTTTTAATTATCGATATATAAAAGCTTTTGCTCATGTATGTGACTTTGTGTTTTGTATAATATTTGGATTTTTGTGATTGTGTTTGTGTTTTGATGCATTACATTTCAATTTAAGTTTTGCATGAAGGATATGAAATGCATTGGTTTTTGCAAGGAATGCTGATTATTTCGTCACACAATTCTTAATATATAGTGGCAGTTTCAATCGATATCTTTTGGAAAATTCCGTTGAAAATGAATACAACTGCAGATTCCGGCTGAGGGAAGATTTCGGCATTGAATACGAGTCAAGTGAAGGACTCTTTCTGAGAAAGTCTACCTGGAAGAAACTTCAACCGGGCCAACAGCATTGTTTAGATGGAACATTTGACGACCCGTCTATTTCTTGTGAACGTGCCGACGCGGATGCAACAAGTAAAAGGGATAGGTGTGAGGCTGAGAGATTACATGCAGTATTACTCGTCTGTGATAGTGTTAGCGTTAGTGAAGAGGTAATTAAAACTTAAATAAATAGTTTCTATTTAGTTTCCTCGTTATTTCATATCGAACTTAAGCATAGTCTACTACGTAGTTTAAAGATACACGACAAAGGGTTGTTTGAGTATGTCGAAATAATGAAAATTTCAACAGGTAAAATGTACTTACCTATTTCTCTTCGAGAAATGCATTTCTCGAAGAGAAATACGCCATTTAAATGGCGTATTTCACGAATACTCCATTTATGCCGTATATAAATATTACTTAAACGAACAGTAGTTTCAAAAGCCAAAATTATAGCCACTTACTACTCACATGTATCTCATGTTATGTATGCTAAATGTTAAGTGCAATATAGACCGTTACCGACACATACGGTATGAAACTTTTCCCATCAATTTAGAAGGCAAACTTTGATAGCATTGTCATATATACACAATAAAATTAACGAGACAGAAGTTTGCATAGAAGTTTGCAAAGTTTTATTGTACATACGTGAGTTGTGCTTTAATTAAACTGGAATTCGTAATGTATTTGTGCAGATTCACACCTTATGTCTAATAAATGCGTAGAACATTCTCAAAAATTTTATAATTAATTGATTACAAAATTAGATGGGCAATGTTAGCAGAAGGAATTTCTATTCATGACCAATTGCCTCCTGCTAACATCCTATAATACGCTCAACGCAATAATTAATAATATTAATTCGGAACAATTACGAATAAAACTTTTGTTATGATTTTCAGAACTCTAATCGATCGAAGACGATCTGTCTGGCTGCAACATGGTCGTCAACATGTCCCCTTCTGCTTTTCGCAGCAGTTGTTAACTTTCTATTTGTTCAAAAAAATGTTCACGGGTGGACATTGACTGCTTACTTGATTTCTATGTGTTTGGTCAACATTGCGTCAGTAATTCTAGTCCTGGAGGAGAGATCAGACGGATGTCGAGTCATTGACTTTTTTCTCAAGTTTATATATTTCTCAACTCTTTGCTGGATGACATCGATTAATTTCAGCTTATGGAGAACTTTTCGGTATGCAATGAAAGACTTTTTTCAAACTGTAAGATATAGTAGCTATTATCCTGAAATGAAAAGGAAACGTATATCAAGGTCTTACTTAAGATAACATTAATTAAAGTGAAACCATAAAGTGATGCCGATATATGTTGAATTATTTGGTTTCAGACGAGCTAGTCCAAAGAAGACAAGCCCAAAACGTTTCCTCTTCTACTTAGTTTTCTGCACAGGGTTCCCTATATTCGTAGTCACTTTGTCGTATTTCATGGGAAAGAAAAATCCTTGTGATGATCCAAAGAAACAAGTACAATGCGCTCTCTATAATCATGAAACATTGCCGTTCTATTCCGGACCTGTAATTGGAATGATAGTTTTAAACTTGATACTATTTCTTCGCACGACATTCAGAATCATGGGATTGAGAAATGAAACCAGTGCTGTTCTGCATAAAACCAATAAAGATAATCTTGAGTCGTATGTCTTCATTATCTTTGTATTAACATTTATTATGTATGCTTGATCCTTTTTATTGATGAATTACTGTTTGGCAACTAAAAATATTATTTTGTTATATATTTAAATTGTCTGTTAAGCATACAAAGCCATACAATTTGAATTTCAGCCTTCAATTCAATGTTCTCTACCTTTAAGGAGTTAAATTAACGATGCATCTTTATTTAAACTCAGGTTTCGTCTGTTCACAAAACTATTTCTGATGACGGGATCTATATGGGTCATCCGTGTCGTATTACTGGTTCTGCAAGTGAAAGGTTTGTATTTCACATGGTATGGAGTTGCTTTGGAAGTGGTTTTTAGTACTCCAGAGGCAGTATTTCCAATTATTCTCCTACTCCATCCAGAGTTCATCAAATGGGTTTGGATCAATTATCCTCGGTTTGCAAGTAAGATTCATTAATTCTATTTATCAAGGGAGACTAGCCTGATTAGAATCGTAGATTACAAGTGAACTAAATTCATAAACAGACCTGTCTAAACTTTAGGTGTATACTAATTCCATATTTAATATCTTTTGTTTCAGAAACAATACACCTGGTAATTCCATGCTTTCGAGTACGAAGAACAGAAATTGGAGTTGTATCATTCAACAATGGAACTGTCACTCCGTCAGCCTAAACTTACAGCCAAATTCATGTCATAGCCATAGTATTAATGTTTACATCATTCCTCAATTTTATTTATGAGTACATTTCAGTAATTTTACATTACCAATGCACATTCACATATTATAGTAACTACCAATGCACATTATCTGTACATCAAAGGACTTTTGAATCTCCTATACTATTTGTAAGAATAATTATATGCGACACAATTTTATGGTCTGATGCAATCGGTTTGGATATAATGACACCGAGTGCGAATTCTTTCCCAAGGGTAGACCTAGTCGAAAAGCTAAAATAATTGATAACCTGATTAATTAGACTAATTAAAAACATTTGTGGTAATTAGAAGATTGAGACCGAAAGAGAGGTACCTAAATAGTAATTGGGTTCTAGTTCTAAGTATGCAAGAAATATGCAAGTATGTGCAAATGTAAAGATTTATATTCTAAATAGCACAACAGTTTGTATTTGACTATTTATGGAGAAAACGTTTTTATTTTTTATTTTGTATGGTACGCATGAAATAAACTTATTAAATATACCTACATCATTAAATGCTATATTCTAAATGTAGATACATACACAAATATAATTAAAATTAGTTCATAAAATACAACATCATTCACATATCAGTAGGTCAGCATACGAAGCCATAACCTTAGAAGGCTTTAATTGGTAAGTATATATCTACAAAACTGCTTAATAATCAAAATCATAGTCAACTGGAGATTTTTTAACTTTTGTTTCAATAACTCTGGATTCTTTTGTAATGTGAGAATGAGAAGTTGAGGTAGAAGGGGAAGGAGATAAACTAGACTGAGACAGAGGAGATCCAGCAGAGGAAGGAGTGCTGGAGGTAATAAGAGAAGAGGCAGCGCTGGCCAACTCGGGTCTGGGAAGAATACTTGCTGGTGGCAGAGAGGAGTATTCGGTGACCTCGTGGTAGGCCATCTTCTTATTCTTGGGATCATTTGAAGCATACATGCACTCTTCCTTTTGCATTCCTCGGGGATCTCTGCAGACGTAGCATGTCATGTCACCTTTTTGCATTTTCTCACATCCATTTCGGTCGCGTGAGCTGAAAGCACCTACAAGTTTTTCAAGATGCTCACCATTTCCGTTTTGAAAATAAGGAGGTGGAGAATATTGATTAGATTGCTGAGTATTTTCTTTGTCTGGTCTGGGAGGACTGTGGGAAGGTGGACCATCTAAAGAAAAATTATTTCATTTGTAGAATTTATAATACTAAAATTGTATTTAAATGTAGAAATTAGAGTAAAGTTTGAAAAACTCACGACTGGGTCTGAATGATGAGGAAGAAGGGGAAGAAGCAGGTGTTGACGAAGATCCAAAAGCACTTGGGAAGTATTTCTTCACGTAATCGTCGTATCCAGAGTCAAAACCATCGAAATTGTTGTTATTGGTAGCACTGCTGTGTAAATTTGGACTGGGATTGCTATTGGCAGTACGAAGTTGAACATCTGGGTCGAATTCTCTAGGAATACTGAAGTCAAAGCTGAATCCTTGATTGTTTGTATTTGAGGCTGATGTATCACGTCCGAAATCACTCGGAGGACCAAAATCAAAGTCTGAATTTCTGTTTCCTCCACGAGATCCTTGTCTAAGTGGCTCAACAAATCCATAGTTGGCTTCATCATTATCTTGGCGTCTATTGTTATTGCTTGGTCTATTGTTACTTGGTACACCGAATTCGGCTTCTAAAGCAGACACCCCAACGTTTTCCCTTGCCCTTGGAGCATTTCCGAAATCACTACCCCCGAAATCATCTTCTCTAGCGCGAGGGCGATCATTATCACTTCTACCCCTATTTTCACTTTCTGCTCCTCGCTCATTTCCGAAATCATCTCTATCAAAATCATCATCGAATCTTTCGTTTCTGTCTCCAGATTGAGCACCACTGCCAAGTCTTTGACC
Organism: Yoshiicerus persimilis; assembly: GCA_020352615.2. Lineage (NCBI taxonomy): Eukaryota > Metazoa > Arthropoda > Collembola > Entomobryomorpha > Tomoceridae > Yoshiicerus > Yoshiicerus persimilis. The sequence goes on from CM036941.2 coordinate 24,673,380, forward strand.
ACCGCTATTAGGAGCCCCAAAGCCCCTAAATTCATCATTATCATTTCTACCTCGCCCATTATCACGATTGTTTCCAAAATTTGAAGCATACCGATCACTTTGTCTTTTGTCAAGTCTTTTAGGTTCTTCTAAAGGACCTTCTAAAGGATCTTGCGTTGTTGGTGTGGTGGAAACAGTAGCCGTTGTTGTTGCAGAAGAAGCAGAGGCGGCTGCTTTTAAAGATGGATTGCGTCTGTGACGATCACGCCCACTGTAAAAATTCATGAAATTTTACGGCAACCACTGTCGAACACTGATTTAAGAATCGTCACAAATTTGTATTTGTAAACAAAAAATTTCTTGTACCTTTGGTCATGTAAAGTGCGTAATCGTAACAGTAATATGTAATACTCAGTGCATACGTAAATAGGTATACGTCAAGTCATGTCAAAAATAACGAGCCGGTTAGTCAAACAGTAAATGTCAAATCCTTTTATTTATTCATTTTCATTAAATACGTGATTTACATGCATTGATTGATGGTTTTGTGAAGCTCTAACGAAATGTTAGCTTGAAATTGAAAGTATGCTTAGTTAGTGACAGTTGTTGCTGTTTGTTAATTTGCTCAGTCGTGACGTGATTTTCCTTGTTTTGTTTTTGTTAGTGGTGTAGTTTTGTTTTGTTCGTTTGGTTAGTTAACTATGTCTAATTATCGTACGTAGTACGTAACTACATGAATAAGTGTTAAATAAAAGACTACATAATTAGTAAAAATGTCAAAAGTTCTATTGTATACAAGTGCAGTGGGTTCTTTTCGTTTACATGTAGATGTTCGGTCGTCCACATTATGTTCGTACTGTGTTCGTAAAGACAAGATAAGTTTACCCTGAAGGCGCCCGCCTTCCATTGTCATTGAAGGACGATGAGGTAGAGTGGTAATAATTTCCTTTTTTCGGATCTGCCTTGGAATCATAAGAACAACGCTCTGCATAGCGTCCTTGCTCGTCTTCGCATACGTAACAAGTCATAGGTCTCTTGCCTCCTCCGCCTCCTCCTCCTCCACGACCTCCGCGGGCCTGACGCTTGTATCTTGAACCGTAAGTTGATGGGTCATAATCTGGTTCGGGGTCAGTGTAGGATGCGTAGTCATCGCTGGTGTCTACTTGTTTTTCAACCTTGCAGAATGAAAACGGATATTACATTAGCTTTTCAAAAAATATTTTTAAATTTTATGAAATCGCAAACAATATGGTGACACTATATCATTTTTGCCTACTTATAGTGTGCATTTATATACGAAACCGGACATGTATAAGAAAATGCAATTTTTACACACCTTTTTACACCTGGGGCTATTTGAAGTTGAATCTGACTTTTGGGCGACCTTAGGAGTGTGGGCTGTAGCCTGGGCTCTTTGAGGAGGAGGTGGAGGTCCTTGATTGTATCTGGGATTTGGAGGAGGTGGAGGAGACCTGTCACGTTCTCCATTGTAGAAGTTTCTGTCATCATAAGGGTCTCTTGATGGTCTCTGTTCTTCGTAGTCTCCTTCTGGGCTTCCTACTTGTCTATAACTAGATCTGTATTTGGGATCTGAAGATTGACCATAACCATCATCATTTTGTCTCCCACTGTATGTAAATGAGGGGAAGGCTCTTGTTTGAGATCCCTTGGAAGGATCTACACCAGTTGAATCATCCTGTAATTAAAATAAAATTTAAATCATTGAAAATAATTTGGGTGTACCTTACATGGAATATTATCTGCACCCTTACTTTTGTATTCAAAAAATCTTGAGGTTTGAATCCAGTTGCAGTCTCGGTAGAGTCGAATAAACTTCTAAATTGCACATTAGGGTCCACAAAACCTACTTCGTCTTCGTCAGTTTTCTGAGAGTTCTGTAATAATCAAACACAAAATTGGTACCATAATTAATGCTGACTTATTAACAGTTTTTTTCTTTTACATGAAATAAAAAGTAAAGTGAAGAGTACCTGATTGGAAGAAGCAGTTGAAATAGAACCGAAATTTGGTTCAACAAAAACATTCTTGTTGTTATTGCCGAAGAATCCAGCGAAGGCATCCTTTGACTCCGCAGTAACAAATGGATTGGTACTTCCTGCACTAGCAAGGTTTTGTTTATTATCGTAACTCCCGACCCCAGATAGGAGAGAACCAAAATCTATTGGTTCTACAAAGCCAGTATTCTCCGGTTCTTCCGAAGAAGAAGAAGTGTCACCATCTCCACCATGACTTGTTCTAGCTGTTCCAGTAGTGGCAGTTGAGGGAAACAAATCGCTGTCCCGAATTCGGTCTTGTCGTGGTTCATCTCTAATTCGGTCTGCTGTGTAAACTACTTGAGGTACTACTGCAGGAACTGATCTGGCTGTTGACTGATAATCATATGGAGGTTGTGGGGAAGGGGATGACTCAATTGAAACCGCTAATAGTAGCGGAAGGAACCATATCTGCAAATTGTAAAGTTTTAGCTTCCTTTTTCTTTAGCAATACTCCAAATCATCAACTTAAAAGCGAATTATTAGTAGTATTCTACGTGTTCTCCGTTTCAAGGAAGTACTTTTCTAAACTTTTAAATTAACTTTGCAAAAAGTTGCTAAAAATAATTCCTGTTGATTTCTTTTCCTTATGATGATATTACAGGTTCTATTATCATAAGTAGTATCTAATTGATGCCTATTTGTGGCATTCTTTCTGGTTACTGTGCAGTCATTTTTAGTGATACGAGTGATACCTAATACTTAATGATTGCCCTATATTTAACTGAATAAGAAATTCTTATGTGAAAACGGGTTAGTTAGTGTAAGTACCACAATTATTCAACAATGGATGAGATGTAAAAACTGTGGTTATGTTTGTAATTCATGAGTCATGATTTTAAACCACCTATTTAGATATAAGTTTATTTTTAAAGGTATGCCTTGTAACAGTACATACATATACATCGTTATGCCACTGACCTTAAAGGTTGATACATTATTTTCAGAGATTTCCTTTTTAAAGTACTGTGAATTATATAAATTATCTCGATACTTTTTGCTCAATGAACCGAAACAAAATCAAAGAAAGCCACAAGCTCTCACTTTCTAAAGATTTCAGTTTCATTTTTCACTTTTGAGTGATACGGTAGATGTGTTATTAAAGTTTGCAGTCTCAATTGTAGAAACGACAAACTCTCACTTGCATTCGTATAACTACTGAATAGAAATCTGAAGGTGTGGTATTTTTAAATTCCATAGGTGACAACATAATTTGGACATTTTCTTTTTCTAAAGCCGTTTTAAATAGAGTTCAATTGGAAATCTTCCATATAGTACCCAATTTTGGAACTTAATCATTTTAAGTAAGTGTAATAATAATAGTTAGAGAATAGTAAATACACGAATCACGTTATACTATAAGACAGCTCCTTTTGTCAATTATAATGCAAGTATTCAGAAAATTACATTTAATCTTAGTAACGTGTATACAGAATTCAAGGGAATGTTTTAGTACAATTGCATTTCAAATTCCTACAACGCGTGCTACAATAAAGAATAAAGAAAATGTAAAGAAAAATAATGAAAAATGAGTTTTAACTTTGTAAAAATATTTTGAACAAAAAGACCACAAGAAAGTTGACATTTTGACATACGCTACTGACACAATGTAAATTGGTAGGGAAATAAAACTATGACAAGCCACACACACAACAATACATAATTTGTGACTGCTACAGCATCAAAGCAAGAAAGGCATTTCTTATTTAGGGAAAACGCAGCATAGAATCGTAACTTGATTTCCTGACCTATTTAAAGGCCCATTAGTTAGCAAATGAAATGAAATGGAAATAAATGATGTTATGATGGATGGAGCAAATTATGCCGTCCTTAAGCAAGATAATACAAGGCAAAACACAGGTAAAGACCCATCCTTCAAATTGTGAACGCTTGAAAAATTCCTTTCGTTTTCTATTGCACTTAATATTGAATGTACGATTGTACTTATTTATTCATTTTTGTTATACACTGACAGTGCAGAATTATCCGTTTGCAAAAGATGGTAAAGCGGCATAATACACAGATATTATTTAAATAAAAACAGCTCTCAACGAACGTACTACGAATAAATTGTGCCATGTCAGTGGGTTTCTCATCCATCCAGGTATTACTAACCTACTATTTACATTTTTCTATTCTTTCCCATGCAAATCCTGGTTATTTAGCCTATTAATGTTTTTGTGTAGTAAAGTGACTTGAAAAACTTTTAAAGAAAAACATTGCAAATAAAAGATAGGCAGAAAGTGTTTATAGATACTACTAATACTATGTACTTTTGTTTTATTGAAGCTGGTGCCATGTGCTACTAGGTAAAGGAAGGTATTTACGTGTACAGAGGATATACTTGCAGCTATTTAGATAGCTGGTATGCACGAAGTGTACTAAGGATCTAACTTGGAAGATATGACTAGACAAATGAATTTAATATAAAAATTGTCAAACGAAAGGAAATTGAAATGAGTGAGTGAATGAGTGAGTGACAGAAATTGAAATCGAAGTGTGGCCAATGGATGATTATGTGGTACAAATGAGCAGAGTGGAATTGTACTGTTGCACACTGGCAAATCATGCGATAAAAAAGCAATAAAGGATGCTGTGGTTCACTTGATTGTCGTCTTTGGGAAAACATAACCGCCTACTTTGTGTCTTGCACATAATTTGTATATATCTTTTGTTTTGCCAATGTCTCAAATTGTAATCGCTACTATTGCAAATTATAATTTTCGTGTTGCTGCGTAATAGGTGTGTACTCTGCAGCATACAAAACTTATTTTCATCCCTTCGTAGCAAAGAAAATATTTTCATGTACACACTACACCTATATACAATTTAATCAGAAAATTGCTTTTGTGCTTCTACACAGTACTCCTTGGCTTGTTTAATGGAAAAAGAGCTTAGTGTGGGGTAAGGGAGCAATTATCGTACGATGAAAACCAAATCAAGCATAACCCTTTTCTGTTTTAAGCTGAAGTGAAGAGAGTAAATTGAAAATACTTATTGTGATGTAGAAATAAATGCAGAATTCAGCAGAAGGGTTGAATTAATGTAACATTCAATATTGTGTTTCATATAAGCCTGGTTTGCATTGAACATCGCATGGTACCGATTGGTTTCACTTCGTCACACCTCATTGCAAATGGGCCAAAAAATTCTCACTGGATTCCTGTGTAATTCTTCTCTTACAACAATATGATGCACACTGTAAATAACTATACCATTAATTTAACTGTAGTTTATGTAGGTACTTATCTTCCTATATGTTGTTATTAGGCACCTAACCAATGATATTTCAGAATATTTAGAAAATTAGTAAGGTATATTAATCATGTACAGTGAAGTGAACCGTGTATTATTCTTAAGCACTATTGAAATTTTGGAAGTGTTATAATCCAAGATATCACACAAAAATATTCTAATCTACTGTTGTCTGCAGACCTATGTGTCATACTCGAAAAACTCAACAGTAAAATTATATACTAAAAAGGAATCAATAATGTTATGAATGTACATAGTAAGAAGATACTGTTAGATACCTAATTACATTGTGCTACAATATAATGCAATAGTTGCTACATGTAATTTTGAAGTAAATATTGTTGCTGTAGCATAATGGTAATAGTTTATTATCCAAGCGAATCTAAAACTCATTACAATAGAATTTATTCTGCTTGGCTAAGTCTGGTTAGCATTAGTATTGCTATCAGTTGGTTATCACTTATTGCAAAATAAATTCAATTGTGAGTGGAAACCAGGTAGAATTTGCCATTGTGAATTTTATTCCGTACTTTAACCATACAGTTACGTAGGCACCTTTTCACTTTGTAGGTGTCCTTACGCATTGGTATAATATCATGTAACTTTATTACGCAATGACAAATACAAATGCTGAAAACAAAAGCCCTTGAAACACTGACAAATGAAACCCCAGTTCTGTGTAACGTGATGTAAATAATTAAGCATGTTTTTATTGATTTTAGGGTGTCTTCCGGTAGCGGACTTTGATATTGTTGCAATTTTGTAAACCTACTAGTTGTATTTGTGCAATTTTGTCAGTGTTCCAAATTCCAATTGTTCACAGTAAAATGAACTGCAGTATAACTGTATCAAAAAGCTGATTCATGTTCCACTTGATTTGAGTAGAAAAGGAGAATTATAGTTTCTAATGTGAATTTAATTTTGTTTGTCTGTACATTCTGTACTGTTGGATGATATATCTACTTTTAATTCGAAAGAGAAAGGGAGCTAATGAGTACACACGTAGACACGTTTTTATCTGATTTGAAGATTGATATTTTCTCCGTAATTTGAATCTCCGGTTTACTAAACACAGTTTTAAATATTTTTTTATATATATATGCAGTGTGTACTCTTACAAATGTAAACATTGCTAATTAGGGCAATGCATTTGCAATCTAATAAGATTTTTAATCTTTAATAATATTTATATTTATAGTCTTATTGTCAGCCTGAAAGGTGTAATTTGCGTACACGAAGCAAATAAATTAAATAAAACTGCCATACTGCAAATGACATCAATTTGTAATTGTAGGATTTGATTACTCACAATTAAGTACATGCCTCGTTCTTTGTTGCTTGGATCCATGAAGTACAAGCTACCTAAACAGTCGACTGAAAGATTTAAAAGGCAATTATAATTACAATAATCGTTTGAAACTATTTATACAGTCGTTAGCAGATTTATATGATCTTTCTGCTTTGTCTTGCCATTCATGAGTCACCATCTATATCTCTAAATGTTCATGGTGACTACAAATGCCAGTCATTTAAGTGACATGGACTTATTATACTTAACAACGCAACGGAACACGCTTTAAAAGAAGGCCGTTTCAGTGGATGTTTCATTAATATAAATATTTATTGCGATTCTGTGTGATTTCCAATGGCCCTTCTTGTCACAGTGCACAGGTATACAAACAGAAAAATTCCGTGCTTACTTGCGATGGTTTGTGCAATAAAATCAGCAACAATGTACACAATACAATACTAAATACTACTGGTGTTATGCAACTGTCGTGTTAAATGGTTAATTTGAGGTTATCTGAGTCTGAGTCTCCTATATTTTTTGCACTACTATTTTACTGATTTACTATGCGGTTTAATTTTGTTTTCTTCCCAAAGACCAACCGAGCACGGAAGGACAGACGATCTTTTTTCTGTCTGTTAGCGTTTCAAAACCTTGCTGGTTTCATCTATGCGTGTCACCATAAATCATAAGCAATATACTGCATTGCAATATAAGGAGTACTGTAAGACACTTTATACTTGCATTTATGTTTTGATATGTATGACATGCAGTACACAATTTTGACTAAGGACTAGAGACCTACAGATACAATAACTGCAATACTTTTTAGCAGAGCCGGAATCTTAACCATATCGTATTAAATAAATGGTTAAAGATAAGTGCAATGTAAAAAATAGTCATTGTTATTGTTTCCTAGATGGAATGAGAAATGAGTATGTTGTAACCTGTATGTCGTTAGCACAATATGCAAATGACTTAGGTCTCGGATTATGATGCTTCTTACACATATAGCACATAATACAATAGATTTTGAGGAAGAAATGCTCCAATGAGAACAGCGAGAAGATCGAAATTAGGTAGTAAGAATTTACTAACGCGACCCAAGTTCTTTTGCATTATTAAGTGAACAACATTGTACGATGTAAAGTGCTAAAGAAAAATTTACGTTTTCTGTCATAATGTCAAACATTTATGAAGCCTTCTGGTCACCTATGCAAATGCTTAGCTTAGGTGTAGTTTGTACAGCTAAAAACCTTTATTCTCTAAACTGTGGTTTTGTATCATCATGAATCATGACTGTGGAATTTTATCTTACTCTTGATGGTTGGCTACTTCTATTGTGCTAATGGTTTCTGATTGATGATTCTTTTTACTGCATCAAAGCTTGAAAAATAAATTTAGAAATGTATATAAACTTAACGTGGAAGAATTTAGCAAAAATAATACATTTTATTTTTGCACAGCGAGGCAGCCGAATCTCTTTAGGAGATTTGTTTTGGGTATTTCATGTAGTTTAGCTGTACCTCGTAAGTGTAATGAAGCTGTGTTTGCGGTTTTCTTTACTTTGTAATAAGTATCTACAGGATAGTAAATGTTTTTGAAAGATTGCTGCTACTACCTGCAAAGTATTAAGCCTATATGCATTTACATTGCAAAAATGAACGTAAACAAGGAAACCTTTTCAAAACTTGGTTGTTGCTCAATCTGGAGCAGAGCAAATTGAAAAGAACGTGTTTAAGCAATACAGGAAAAATAAAATAAGTCAATTTATTGCATTTCCATGCGGGTTATTTCTAGAAATCAAAAATTCTGATGGCTCCCTGGAGAAATGTAAATCCAGTAGAGATAGAGACACGGAATAAAATAGAACTTCTTACCTTCCTCGAGTACATGATGATACCAAGGAATATTTGACTATTTCTTCACACAAACTCCGTAGAGTAGAATTAATACAAGTAGTTTGCAAACTGTTTAAAAATTATTTGCAATCATTATTTGCGACTGATTTTCCAAAAATGCACTGAACTTATTACAACAGTTAGAATCTTCACTTTTCACAAAATCCAAAGAGATGATAGATTTGGCCAAAAGTTGGTTACGGTTGGCTACTGCTGATTTTCAGATTTCCTTCGCTTTCAGCTTGAGACAAATTCGAAGTGAGTGTGCCCAAGGTGACTTTTGGTCTTTATATTGACAATGAGATTTTGCCAGGGGACTAGAATACTGTCATCAAGTTAAAGAAAGATTTCGTGAAGCAGTTCAACAGAGTAAGACCAGGAGCACAGGTACAGCTCTGCCTGACACTTTGCTTTATTTATATTGCAAAGGGACAATTTGCAATGCAACCCACCAAATTAAATACAATATGAGATAGCAGATAACCAACGTAGTACTGCGTACCTACACGTACGTGATTTTTATTTATGTTGTACTATATACGTGCTGCCGTTCTCCATAAGAATCCTACTTAAATTAAACTGCATTAAGGAGCAGGTGATTTGTGTGTTGTGGGATATATAAAGAAAGGTATACAGTATACTCTAAGGAGATAGTGCAGTAGAATTTCTCACGCTTTCTTCTCAATTAACACGGACTCATCCTAATCTAATATATCAAATCCAACGGGGAACCACTTTAACAATATTATTTACCCGTTAAACTCAATGCAGTTCAATCCAATTCACTTTCCTGTTCTATGTAAATTATTCATATGGAATACATAAAGACCCCAAATCCCTATCCCTACCAGTCCCTGCCTAATTCTCATAACGAAATGAAAATTCTACACGTTAACGTTAATCCAAGTGTTGGTAGAATATTTGACGCCTTTTTACCATACCAGTGCACAATAAATATCTACCTATATAAATAAAATGTAGCATTAATTCAATTCTCCTTACTGTATAACTCCCTGTTTAGTGTAGCAAATGTAAAAAGAACCAAATCTCTAAATAATCTAATCCTCCCAAGGTGTGCTACTCAAATAAGTCACACTACACACTGAACTCAGCACTACACACATACTGAAATTCACATTGACATTTCAATATCAATATAGGTAAACACAATGCGCTATACATTCATTATGTTTAATAGGCCTGTTAGAATTAGAAATGGGTACTATCTAGTGATAAAACTACTTTGTTATTACTCCCTGCAGTGGTTTTCATTGTACTTATTGTCGATCTACAGGATTTTCGTCTTAATTCGAACATATAAGTTGTATTTCTTTATTTAGGGACATACTTAGTTTATAAACTAGCCTTTTGGATTCGCATTGCGTTTTTACTCGAAAACCTCATCGCGAACCCGTACCAAGCAGTTCTCTGTCAGTTTCATTCATAGTCAACTATCGCTATATTATTATGTTCATTTGAATTATTAGGCTTTTCTTTTCCTAAATGCACAGAGACTTTTGTAAACAGATAGTACCTCTATACAGAAGAAAATCTTGGTTTAAACATGTGTAATTTATGAGTAAGCATCGTATATTTTTTGTGTAACATATGTACCTTGATGAGACCAGGCATACTTAAGTAGAATCCAATTGTAAAAAGAAATCTCTTGCAGAGAATGAGCAAATTGACAGGAATGAGTGTTGAATTTCAGTTTTAAGCTTTAATTCTGCCTCATCTCCTTTTCACGGTTGAAGAGCAAATCCGTTCAGAGCAAATCAAAGACAAATTAATACAGCAAGCTTATTTCATTAGGTTCTTCAGACCAAACAGCATACATTACATACGCTATACCAATAAAATATCTGAACTATCTAACTTGTCATTAGTAAGGCTTCAGGTACATTTACCTTTCAATATTACACAGATATAATTTATTTTTCATAATGATTTTCCTTTGTGCGAATAGATCTCCTTTCCTGAAAAAATGGAAGTTGTTTGTAGTTTTTTTAAATTTGAGTCTTCTAAGAGCTTTTAATTTTGAATGCTGCATTGATGAAAATTAATTGTGGGTATCCTGAAAGACATTAAGAGCTATAGTAATGCTTTTGTTGTAGGATATGATAAACTGCAAATAACGCAGCAGATCTGTGAATAATTTCATTTACTTCTTTTGTTTAATTATTTTCTTGCATGTTTCAATAAAACTTAGAACATACCTAGAAGATTTCCGGTCTTGCAGATAAAAACAGACAATGGGTTTAATTTTTTTCCTGAATAAAAGGAAATTGTAATTCACAATTCACTTTCCTTTAATTTCGCAAAAATTAAAAGCATTCTAAATCAATACGTTCCGATAAATAAAGATGTTTTTACGCATGGAAGTACTACAAATTATATTTTTATGTTAAACATCCTTATTTGTCAAGTCAAAAAGCAGTGACTAGAATAATTTATTCTAGTCACTTTTATAATTATTATAAAAATGGTGAAAATAAGCCATGAACACTTTTTCAGGACAGCTTGCAATTGCAATGCATATTTCATTTCATGTCTAGTTAAAATTAATTTACTTCTTCAAATTGCCCAATTGGGGCTAGAACAATAAAATTATTATCAGTGACAGTGACAAGGGGGAGTTCACGTTCATTTACATGCAAATATATGAAAATTTAAAAATTAAATTGTCCTAATATCATCATCTCATTGTGGAATCAAAAGGGGATTTACTTTGTTCACAATTAAATATTTAGCGGGGACTGAATACAAAGACGCCATTGTACGAATAAGCAAACCATCCCCATGTATATTATATTATACTGACTGGTAGGTAGGGCTGGGATCGAATTGAATAAGTCGAATCGAAGTCGAAGTCGAATCGATATCGACTCGATTCGATTCGACTTTTTCACCATACCCGATCGATTCGATTCGACTTCGACTTGGAAAATATGGAAATTATCGATTCGATTCGACTTCGACTTGGGATATATAGCTGTAGTAAGACTGGAAATTGAGTTGGCCATCATAAAAAAGTGCAATAATATGGCGCAACTTTTGAAAAGGTGAGAATATTTGCTAAATTATCGAATCGATTCGACTTCGACTTGGGTCTGCCATGAAAATTATCGATTCGATTCGACTTGCGATTTGATTGTAAAAATATCGATTCAAATCGACTCGATTTGGCTTCGTAAAATTATCGATTCGAATCGATTCGAAGCGTGAAAAAAGTAAGTCGATCCCAGCTCTACTGGTAGGTAAAAAGTGGATATTCCAGTAAAACATATTTAATTCTATGGGGTACATTTTGCAGTTTCATTAATTTTTATTCCACTATCAGATGGGGATATAAGAATAGAACACTATTCAAGATTTGATTGTTTCAAATTTGTTGCCTCTCTTCGTTGGTTATTCTTTGAGGTGTGAAAAAAGATCCAAGATGAATCTTATTCAACTTCCTTCTGAGGTATAGGCATTAATACATAATAATCTTTTTTTATTTTGTAACTTCTGCTAGTTAAAATCGAAATCGTTGCGGTGAATGCGGTGGCTTCTGGCTTGTTCCGTTGTGCCTTTGGCTGAATTTAGACAGGGGTTGACAGCGGCAACAGTTGCCGCCGTTGCCGCCATTCCCGTTGCTGCCGTTGCCGCCGTTGCCACTACTGTCGCCGCCGATCGGCCACTTCACCTCTAAGCTATTACAATCGTTGCCGCCGTTGTGGCCACACCAAATAAAGGACAAAATTTGCAAAAGTACTTAGGCAAAGCCCCCAGAGGGATATTACACCCAGAGTTTGCTAAGTGAAGAGTCTGCGATGATCTAACAAAATTTGAAAACTCAATGAAAAATGATCATTTAGCGCACTCTTCACTTAGGAAACTCTGGGTGTAGTATCCCCCTGTGGGCTTTGCCTAAGTACTTTTGCAAATTTTGTCCTTTATTTGGTGTGGCCACAACGGCGGCAACGGTGGCAACGATTGTAATAGCTTAGAGGTGAAGTGGCCGATCGGCGGCGACAGTAGTGGCAACGGCGGCAACGGTGGCAACGGCAGCAACGGGAATGGCGGCAACGGCGGCAACTGTTGCCGCTGTCAACCGCTGTCTAAATTCAGCCGTGCCTTTCATTGTTATACATCGGTTTGACTTCGTGTGTTAAAAGATATTACCTATGTTAACAGGTTACAATTTAATGGTATTTTATTTTTATTTTAGATCCTCGAGAAAATTGGGGATAAATTAGAAGATTCAACAAGTCGTCTTAATTTACGGTTGACATGTTCGGCACTGAAGAAACTTATAGATAATTATGTTGGAGTGAAAGTTACCGTAAAGGAAGATCCATTGCAGCCCAACATTGAGGAAAAGCTAAATTTCTTAAGCAGTACTTGTCTTTCCTATGTTACTTCAAAAGATATGTGCGGTAGGTAGATATAACTCCATTAGGTTTTGGTTGGCATCATAATATGGAATGTACATGTGTTTCATGATTTTTGAAGTTATGAATGTTAGACTTAAAAGCAAAACATATATTTCAGGTCACTACGAAAATAATGGAACGCGAAACTACTTTGAACAGCAATGTTTATTTGAAGAAATATTTATTTTTCCTCACTACTTGCGAACGATTATGTTCTCTGGAAAAACGCATGCTCAATTTATCTTCGATGTGATAACAAAATGTCTTAATCTTGAAAACTTGTGCGTGTGTGATGACCTGGAATTTCAAGAAGATCTTGTCCCTTTTCTCATTAAAGAAGGTACTCAAATTGAATTTTTCAAAAAATCGAGACAAGTTTGGTTATCTACTATATGTAATAGAGACATTTTCCGGCAAATTAAATGTAGAAAGTTAAAACGCATATGTATAAGTAAGCGACCTGAAGCTGTATTACGTGATAACGACTTCATAAATATTTTACTGCTACTCAAATGCATCCGAAGTGAAGCTTTGGAAAGATGTGCTATATGTGTTTCCGAAGCCAAAGATTTTGAACAGCTTACAGAAATGGAATATTTTCAATTGTCAATGATTATTGTTAATTTCATTCAAGTTCACATTAGAACAATAAAAGATTTAAGTGTGACTATCGCACTGGACAAACAGAGATATTCACACACAGTTGAATACAATGAAATTCAAGGACAAGGAGATGATGGGATGGAACAGAGAATTCAAATGGTAGTCGCGTTGCGAAAGAAACTTGAAATCATTGGAAAGTGTTCAAGATTAACGTTTTTAACCGTAGATATCCCTTATCTACTTCACGGTGATTTCTGGCTATTGTGGATTGAAAATTTGCGAAAACTAATAACTCTGCGTATTGTTGGCAGCACTAAATATGAAATCCTCAGAAACTGTGACTTCATTAGAAATTTTTGCAAATCACTGAAACGATTTCGCTTGCACTTGGATATCGTGAATGATTTCGATTTTTCAGGGGTAGAGCAATGCGAGAAGCTAGAAGAGGTTTACATATTTAATAAACCTTCGACTGAAATGACGATCGAGGGTCCTTTCGAAGATCAAGTGAAAAATGTAAAACTAATACCTGCTGGATTAAAATCACTAGTCTTGGGAAATGTTGTTGTTGCAACTGACGGGCTTAATAAATTGCTAGCTAATCAAAAGAAACTGGATACGTTAGCGATTTTGAATATGGGGTCGACGAATCCGGAGAATGGAGCTGATTGCAAATGCCTGAAAAAGATTTTCCGCATGAGATATCTTCATTCTTGTTTGGTTCTCAACTTTAGATGCAAGTCAAGAAAAACGTACTGTAGAATCATGCAAATGTTGGATTTTCAATTACGCCCGAAGTCTGCAGAGGATAAAAAACTGTGGAAGCAACTTGATAAGATTTTCGGATATAATGCAGAACCAATGTTACCTGCAACCTTGGATATCGTTTCCCCTGAAGTGTTTCGCCGTTACATTTGGGAGAAAAATAAGAAAGTGTATTTTTCGGTATTAATGGATAATCATTCGATGAAGTATAATGATGAGGATCCGTACTTATGAAAAGGTTTCCTTTAAAGTAAACTACACTACATAAAAGCTTCGTAATAAATAACTATGAAATTCGAGTATAGGGTTATAAAATTAATGTATTTATGAATTGTAGTCTATTTTTTTGGTTACTAAATGGATCAGGTTTATTGTACCATACCATGATACCATGTGTACAGCCAATAAGAACACACTACATGTAGAGTATAATCACTTAATCACAGCTGCCATTTCATTGAAATTAGAATTACTACTCTGCATCTATAATGGAAACTAAAAAATCGTGTTCCCATTGTGTAGAATTTAATTTTAATAAAAGCTCTGAATTTTGGAAAAACGAATAAAAGGCAAAAATTAATCACAAATCCAGTTTTACTTGCCCGATTTGTATTTAGTTCCTATTTACGAAATCATCTACATGATAATGATATGATAGTTCTAGTATAAACTCTAATCTGATGTTTCCCTGATATAAGATATTAGTAGTACTCTTACTACAATATGTCAGGTCAAGTTTTCAGCATTTTTATTAATAGTAGTAGTCATTCATTACAATTACATGGTAGGGTGTTTCTGAAATCCTTGGTAATCCTTATTCCTCATTCAGTTCGTAAATGAACAAAATGTAATTTAAGATGGTTAATTATTTTATACACTATGTACATAAAAAACTAGAAGTAACCCCTCTAAGTTGCTTTATAACATGATACATGAGATGACTATATTTAAATCATTAATCTAACAATGTAATTAATTAATGTGGACTGGTACGCATTAATTCATCTAGTTCAAAATCAATCTTCTTAAAGCAGAATAATAGTATTATGCATAACTAAATTAATGTAAATAATTTCGTTTCTAAAATCCTCTTTGCTTAAAAAATTACTTCAGAAGACTTCATCAAGTGGACTTGGGTCAATTGAACCTGTACCCCAGCATTTACCTTGCCCGCCTGTTGGCCCCATCTGCATTTGCAGAATTACACAAATAAATTTCACCTTATCTATCTATGGCATCGACTAAACTATATCGTGACTCCTCGATCACTTGATAACTACATGAAAATATTGACATTCATTCAACATCCTTTGGTACATTAAATTCTCTACAAACTAAGCAACAACAAAATCAAAAATAAATGTACATACGTATGAACAGTTTATACAGAACAGAAACTGTAAAGCTAAACTAAAATTATGTACTGAGAGTCAAATGCATTTAAATTTTGGTTATTTTATCAATGTCTTGCATTTTTTGTGTCATGTCTTCATCTATTATAAAGACGCTATCTGTCATCGTCTGCTTATCTGAACTTGTCATGGTTGCTCGACTCGTTACAGAAATCACACTTGTAATACTTTTTGGAGCGTTGGTACTGCTCAGCGAACTTAATTGGCTGACAGAGTCCACGGAAATCCCACTGGCACTTGTGTGACTTCGAGATGAATTTCTAAAGACATCCTCTCCGTGAAATGAATCTGAATTTTCCGAGTGTATTGAATTTGCTTTCTTCTTGGATGTCCCTAGGAATACAATTCCTAAGAATCCCAGGACTATTAATCCAGCACAAGACACAAGTCCCCCGATTGAGGCTTTGTTGGCCATCTCAATTGGCGCAAATAATTCTTGTTTTACTTGATTAATTAGTTCCTCAGTGGCGATAGCCGACTAAAACAAAGAGACAAATGATTAATGAACTACATCATGTTTGACATTTATTTCATAGTTTTAATTGCTTAAAAATGAGTATACTCAATTAGCCATAAAAATGGGCGAACAAAGAACACTACTTTGTGATACATTATTCAACGAAATTTTTGTAAGCATAAAGTAATGTGTTACTTTACCTCTTCAGCCCACAAGAATGGAAACAATGTTGGTTTGACATTTGCAAACGATGGCATATTCTGGTTGGGTACAACCATTACGTTGAATTGAACTCTTTTCGTAGCTCGTAAAACTAAGCCGGTTTTCTATCAAAATATTAAAAATTAGACACTTTTTCGTTTTTATTCAGAAGAATCCTTATATTTTTGTTCAATTAGTTTCCAAAGGATTTTGCATGCATTCCTTTTGTCGGTAATTATACCGAGTTAATTAAATTAGTTAATGAACTTATGTAAATGTAGGTAACTCAGATAAAAGCAGGTTTTCAAATAAGAATAAGTTACGTGTATGACCTTCTTTTAAAGATAATTATTACGTACATAGTGAAATATTAATTAAGCACATGGGCAGTTTAGTTTAGATGATAAATATAACAATTCTCGTCAAAAGCTGGCAAACATCTCATAATAAAATGCACGTGTAGTTAAATAAATGATAATAGTAATACCTAGAATCACACATTAGTAAACTGCCAAAGTATATAATGACATTATTCATTAGTACCGGTTCAATATCTAAGAAGGTTTCATGTTTCTCAGCTTGTGGTGCAAGTCCCTCTACTCCGCTAAGGTAATTTTCCCACGAATCGAGGAAATGAGCTCCTGAAAACGCTATGGGTGCATCTAGATGTACATCAATCAAAATCACAGCTTAATATTTATCAGCCAACTGTAAGTTTGAATTGCCATTATACCATTTCACCTGCTGCGGAAACGACCCAATGTACGATTGCACAAATTAAATTCAAAAGCTTGCAATATTATTCAAGTCTTTAGGTAGTTAGGTTTGGAAAAGATAAATAAAATGTAGTACCATCTCTGCAAGGAGCCATGCTTAAAACTCCTTGCTTAAAACACATATTATTGGGTCCAGTTGGACAGAAACAGAAATCATGATGGTCCCAAATAGGCTTTGACTTTGGCATTTTGAATCTGTAGGCTCTCACTCCCTGGACATCGACTTCTTCACGGTAGACAACGTAAATGGATCTAGATACAATTTTATATACCAACTCTGTAATAATATTCCTTACATCTTTCCTACTATCAAAATCTTTAAGAATATTGTTAGAATTTAGTTAAATTATAAATTGAAACCTGCAGATATCTGTTGAATAAAATCTGACTCTGGATTTTTTTGAAAGAAATGGAGGAGCAATGGATCCGTCTGTCCCGTTAATTAAGTTGCATTCTCCATGATAATAATCTAATTTTGTTTTCCCATTCCAACTAACTATTTGCCCGAAATCTTGTGGATTCTTTTTCCCAGTTCGGACAACGTATTCTCCATCATCCGTGTCATTTTTCTGAGTGTAAAATATTTGCAAAAGCATGATTAAAATGGATCATAAAACCTTATACTAGTATATTATCCAATTCATTCTATAGGAAATTAATAAAATTAAGTGAAGACTACACGTATATTTTGCTTTAACGAGACTCACGTTTACTTCAACCCAACGGAATATATGCAGCAGTTTTAATGCAAAAGAAATCGCGATTTTTATGTAATAATATTTACCTACAATCAATGAATTTGCATAATTTGCCAATAAAATTGAACTTACTTGATAGTAAAATCCGAACTTCCCTGTTTCGATTGATGTAGGGATTTTAACCTTGCCAATTAAAGCCAAAGCAGGATTGCTCAAGAAATTCAAGTATTGTTGGACATTGTAACCATCAAAGAGGTACTCCTTGACCGTATGGAAAGTAAATAAACGCTCCCCTCTCTGCCGCATATTTCTGTCGGCAATGTTTTGTGCAAACGAAAGGTTTGTCATATCCAATGTGAGTTTTGACAATGTCTGTATGTGAAAAAAATAAAAAAAAACATTACAATAAATCACTTCATAACCTAACTTAAATCTTTAACTAATGAAGCTTCACCGTTCAACTCAAGGACAGCATCAGCAAAGCCAAAAATTAAACCTTACTATTATTACAATTGCTAATTACAAGATTACAACTACGACATGTAAGTTTGGTCATAGCACGATTCATATGCGCATACTATATAGATCAGGTCTCGATCACCAGTTTTTACTGTATTGAGATCAGTAAGCTAATCTCATTAATTAATATAGCAATAACAGTCTAATAACAGGTCATATTCAAGTATTTAGTCTAGTTATTAGTAGGGAATAGGGAAGGGGGTACGAGCTGATGCTTACGCTTACATAACATTGTCAATTAGAGACTTGCAAATAAGTAAGGTAAGCACACTTAATTGAAAACCCAAATACACAGAAATTATAATGTTAGAATTAAAATGTCATGTTATTATAGGCAACACAAGAGTACAACTAGGGAATTGCTTTACATTTAATTATGTAATCGTGCAATGCTAATGTTACAAATGCCTACCCCAACATGATACCCATTCTGTAGGTATCTATTTAGTAAAAATGTACACTAATTCTTACAACACGAAACATTTGATCTTCACTTGTAGCAGTTCACGAAAGCCTTCACGACTTAATAAAATCATAATTGTCATTTGTGAGACATTATCTTACTACGTGCATTGTAGCGTCATTAGTTATTACAATGCTGTCAGTGCAGTACTGGTTAAAGAGGTATAACCTATTTACAGACTTGATAACTACCTAAATAAATCGCATCCGTTTACTAATGCATAGCAGTTGGAATCGACAGTAAAAAGTATCAATGACTTTATGCTGTTAATCCAATTTTGATAAGTTCAAGTATAAATATTTTTAGCAGTTTTTTAAATACTAATTATTCCTTTTATTTTTCTCAATAACCTACTAACCAATGGTATTAACATAAATTCACCGAATCGAAATATATCCGCACAGTGCATTAATTAGGCTGTACAGTTTTTGCAGTCAAGCAATGCCAGCTTTTTGATGGACATGAACAGAATGTCTATTATAGTGCACATACCTAGGAGTCCCCTTTACTATTTCATTTATGTGCATGTCTTCCTCAGCTTTTTATTTTCATATTATTATTTACTTATAATTCTGTATGTATCGGATCAAGTGTAATTAGTCTGAATAGTACATAGCGATTGTCCAAATATACAGATGTTCAAATAATTTATTGTTCACATTGAACAATTATCTTTTAAGTATATGGAAGCCCACCAGAGTAATGACAATGATAAACTGATTATGATATTATCATGGCAATTGCTCCAAGCAGTAGTATCCATCGTTAGACTTTCATTTTTTATAGTGCTTTACATTCTTTACAAAGGATTTATTGGACTGAGACGCATAGCAATTCCAACAGCAAATAATTATACCTGTAATATATAAATACACAGTAGTTAGCATGCAAGTAGGCAGTCGGAAGACATAACACTTACCAGTTCCCAAGTTCTTGCCTTGCAAGACAGGTGGATGGTTTTCAGGTGTATAATGTTTACATGCAGCTGTATATTACCATTTTAATATTAAATCAATCACCTGCCTAAATGTCTTGCATTATCAATATCCTATTGTCTCCTTTTGCATATATTGTTGTACTCCTAAGTAGCACAAGGAAATTAAGTTTAATTACTGCTATCTTTATTCAGCAGACTATGATTTACAGTAACAAGCCCTACAACGAACTGTGAGCTGCCAATGTAATGATTGACTAATAATTGACCACTTATGGCTAATAAAATTAACAAATTGCATACAAATCCTTTTACATTGCCAATCTTAGTAACTGAATGTGACATTTTACACCGAAAGTGCATTTATTATTTAGCAGTAGGATCGCATGCAGAAAAGCGTCTTTAATTCTCTGCAAATGTTGAGGCATCTAGGTTAAGGTCAAAAGAATTGTGCTTTTGGGTTTATAGTAGTATTTTACGTGGTATTTACCAATGGACTTGTAATATTATACTGCTAACTGAAAGCTAACCAAGGTCTACTAATTATTGAAGTTTACGGTAAATCAAATTGAGAATTCAGTTGAATATAATTTGAACATGAAACTACATAGTAGATAATTGATAAAGATGTACAAAGTTCTCATGATCATAAACATCGTGTTCTTCAATAGGGTTACAATATGATATTGGGGTTTCAAATAATAATTTTTGCTTGATACTACGATAGTATTGGTTTTAATTTTTGCTTACCACAAAAGGAACATTGATGATAACCAGACGGTCACTTTCTAAGCCGACAGAAAGATCAGGTCTAAAAGTGTAGATAATTTTCTGTCTGTAGGTTATGGTATCTTTTTCATTGTCGATTGAGGAAATGGTTTTGACTCGTTTTTCTCTGTAGGAATAAAATAAGATGTTTAAGTGTGTTTTCATAAATAATTTGCAATCTGGATCATTAAGTTAAAGGAGTCATTAAGTTCTTACTCATAAGTAAATGGTCCGATTTCTTGTAGTTTAGGTATTCCGCCTTCTTGGAATTCAAAAGGATTGGTGCAATTGAATAAGTAGAATCTTATCATGATTGGCACGGGAATATCCTTCCATTTATTCCAAGCGTCAGTTCCAGGTATTAGCTGTAATTTCTGTAATATCAGCAAAAATATTAATTTTACACATTTTATCCATAAAGGAAAAGGAAAATTTGAAAATATTATGTTATATGATTAAAATATTCATTTCTTTCCTACTTTGACAATTTTGTATGAATTTCTGATACTAGTGCAATATCAAATAACAACTGCATCATATTATACCCTAAGTAAACCAATATGCAATTGATTAAAGCTATTGCTACACATTTTTAATTAGCCATGCATGCAGAAAGTGCAGTATCATTATTTTACACCTTTTACATTTGCACCTGCTCTCATTTTCCATTTAGCCTATTTTGTACCACAAAGATGTACGATTTTCAATGAAATTTGTGCATTTATCAATGGAAAGACATGCTAGGTAAATAAATTAAATGTTTAGAGGTCCATTAGCGAAATAGTTAGTACAAATGTTTGGATTTGCTTATAGTTTGTTTATCTGTATGATCTGAAAGAAAGAGACGAATTTCCCCCTCTTTTATTAGTGGGTTAGTTGCGAAATATCAGTAGACAGAAACTACAGTCCCAAACAAATATAAGAATTGGCTTACTAAAATGAAATTGTTCAAAAACAATTAAGTTTCTGTTTGTAAAGACTGACAATTAAAATACCATGTCATTCCCTTGAAAACTTTTCTAAACATTCAATTGAATAGCAAACCCTTTGCGAATACTCATATTCTGTGGTTTTAATTATATGTGTACTATGAATGAGTGTACACATAAACTGAGATCAATAGCAA
This sequence comes from Yoshiicerus persimilis, assembly GCA_020352615.2. Taxonomy (NCBI): domain Eukaryota; kingdom Metazoa; phylum Arthropoda; class Collembola; order Entomobryomorpha; family Tomoceridae; genus Yoshiicerus; species Yoshiicerus persimilis. Next base: position 24,694,997 of record CM036941.2, read on the forward strand.
TTCAGTAGTGTATCTAAAATCTAAACAAGTAGTGCAGCATTACAAGCAGAATAATGTTACGCAACTTGTTTTTTGAACAAACAGCATACGATTTTCCTGATACTTTTCATTTTCCTTGCAGATTTCATGCATACCTGCAGTCATAAAGATTAAACTGCGTATAATTTGTGGAGTCTAGCTTGTAAGCTTGTAGCTAGCATAAATATTAAACCATTATAAGACCGAAGATATTGCTTTCATAAACCATTGGGAGTCCTATTCAATAAATGAAGACTTTACACATTGATATGATGCTGATGTCACACTCTTATCTATTCTACTTGTAAAGTGTTTGTGTAAATGATAAATGATGAAAAACCACAGAATCTCTAGATCAACTAGTAGGAAAATCATCATTTAATGCTTTAAGAAAGTCTTTTATTCAAAGTTTTGTGGCCATTCTGCATACAGAATACTATAATAATGCAACAATGTTCCACCTGATTCATAACACTCTGGTGTCACTACGCACGAGTACTTTACGAAGGGGATACATAAGGAATAAAATTTGCACAAACAGATGATAAAATCTTCAAGTAATTTCAATGCCTGTGAAACATTGAAAAACTAGTAAGTCCAAAGTTTAAAGCAACTACTCAATGATATAATATCCGCATGCAATTCAACAAAGTAAGAATTTTCCGATGAATATGTTTTCTAAACGGACTTATCTTTAGGTACATACCAATTCCATGCTTAATCCTCAGATAATTGCTATTATATATAGATATCTTGCTTTTATGGCTAAGTGAAGTCATTTTCACTTTATATATTTATTTTCTCAAACCGTTGTTACGACTGATGAATTTGTTGCGTATAGATATTCTTTTGAATTATTATCTATTGTTATTGTTAGTGATCAGTACATCATGTGAAGTGAAAAAGAACTTGCAACACTGGCTAGTAAACATCTATAGAATTATAGCACGCTTTTTTAGGAATTAAGATTTGGTTTAGATTACTTTGTTTGAAAGCAGAAGGAAAACTCATGAATTCAGTTTGTTAGGAAATTATGATAATCTGCGGTGAGTTTCGCTGCAAACACAACTCTAATACATTATGCCATGGTATTCAATTCAAACCCAGTTTTTGTTAAACTGTACCACAAAAAAGCAATTTAAGGATTTTCAAGGGTGAATAGAGTCATGTATACATTTAAACTCGATTTTTAATGCACTATCGCTACCTGACGTGACCCAAACTTGCACTTTTGCTTCTTTTTCATTTATAAGAAATACGTTATTCAGAGGGAAGTTGGCAAATTGCTGTAATATTGGTGTGTTAAATATCAGTATTATAAAAATTCGTTTAAGTATAGCTTGAATACCTTTACCAGTGAAGTGTTCGTTTAATTGGTTAGTATTTGTATGCAAAGGTAGAGTATGCGAATAGAGCCTTAAGCAATTACTTCTTGTTTCTCTAAATTTTTGGTTGCACGTACACTTACGACATTGACTTTGACTTTGAAACAGTAGGTTTTCCCTATTTCAACAATACTTTTACTTCAAATAATGACCCAATCATTCTGTCCCTCTTTATCCTGTATGACTTTTTGCTTATGCCACTGTTTTACGTAAATTGTATTGTAGAACATGTTTCTTCCCTATTAATTTACGACTTCACGCACTGAATTTGACATCAAGGATATCATATTAGGTTCTGACGAACTCTTTAATGATCTAAACTCATACTGTCATTTCTCTTCATCTGTTTTATCTCTCTAGTCTCTTTACAAATTCAAAATTTTAAACAAAAACAGCACGCAGGTGATCTACAACTAACTAGGTAGTTCTTTAGTATGTCTTCCGAAAAATTCCCAGTATTGCCCAATGATGGTTTTTGTCTCCTTTGTACTTCTGGTCTAGGCTAGATCTGATACCACTTCAAGGCAAGGTGGCTGTGGGATTTATTCAGAATAGTAGACTTTTTGCCAAGTCAAATATCTTAACTACTGCTCCCCTAGTCGAAATCCTTGAATGCTGAAATTATGAATATATGCAATATTCTAAAACACAATATTTACACAAAAGAATCTGTTATCCAGTGGTTCAGCATCCATCTAAGCCTCTACTTCATTTTATGCTCTCCCTGTTCATTACACAACTGTGTCCTGAGAAAACAGATCAAAGTGAATAGTGAATGCCACTTTGATCTTTGGAGACTTTCAGAATTCCAACTTGACTCCCGCATCAGAGAGGATAATGAAGTGTCTTTTTGACGTTTTATTATGCAACCACAAATTTAACACAACTCTTATCCATAGTCTAAGTGGAAAATGAAAAACTGATTGCTTTAATAATATTTGGTGGATTTTATTCAACTTCAACTTATCTCTCAAATTTTCATTTACATTAAAGAACAAGGATCCAATAAAAATTCATTCAGTAGTTGCAATTTTTTAAACTATACGAAGTCTGGAGAATATTTAGAAAACACAAAGTTATACTTGCCTATCTACTGTGTTATAACTTAATGCAGCAATTCATTTTCCAAAAACTGCTAGCTAAGTCTAATATTAGTAATCAAAATTTATGCTACAATTTACCCAATGACATTTATTCTGCGAAACAGTATGACTAAATAGATATTCCAGTTGTGAGTTCTTTAAATTGAGCTAAAATCCCTTGAATTTAATTACATTAAACATAAAAAAATGAACTCAATCAAAATTGTTAGTATTTCTGCGTCTTATTCCTATTAAAGCAGACAGGATTTGCCTCCTTGTAGACAAATCCTTTATCTGCCTACACAAAAAATAATTAAGTAACTAATGTAGTTTATACTGCATACTACAGACAGACAATATATGTTCAACTAATGGCAAGTTTTCTTTCAAATATAATCAAAGTTCAAAATAAGTATCACAATATTATGCAGAGCTTCTGAATACTTCTTTGTAATAATTTCTGAATATTTTCATACTACGCCCATAATCAAGCATGGTATACTGTTCTTTAGCTTTAAGTGGTCCGTCAATCATTTGCGAAATTGCGCTTTTATGAACCATAGATATTATTAATTCAAAGCAATATCAATGTCAAATTCCAAAGGTTTTTATAAATACAACAAAAGTAATACATACTCGCTTCAATACTTCTCTGTAGTACAATAAAAGCATAATTGGCAATCCTTAAGTACACATTTTAATAAAGCTATACTTGTCATACATGGTTTATCATCTGAAATTGGCAACATCATATAAATGCGTACAAACATCTTCAAAGCTTTTGCTACAATTAATAAGTTCACATTTACAGAGGATATGCACCACGTGCTGCGAGTAGACTGTGATGTGCGGTGTGCGATGGACTGAGTAGTTTCTTAATTTCAAAGCGGATAATTAATTAGGGTCAGTCTCAGTCTTATGAAACATTTCTTTTGTCAAAAAAAGAAAACCTTCCGTTATGGTATTGTTTTGATACACAATACCAAAGGGAATTGCGATACGATGTGCCTGCTTATAGCTTACTTCTGACTTCTGAGTCAAGGTTTCTGATTGTTTATTTTAATTTATAGAATATATTATGATTCTATAAGCAGAAGTTCTTCTAGTGTTATTTAACGAGTTCCATTTTCGGTCAATGGCAGGATAATGAGTACATAAGCCTTAATTAACCTTTGATTTTGAATGACTAAAACGTGCTTTGTTTCGCCAAAACAGAAGTAATACAAAGTACATCAAAATGACGCACTGCATTTATGACGGCCCTTATATTCATAGATTCATACATTCCTTATAGAACCAGTCCGTTCAACAATGAATTGCTTACTCTGACTAATCTAATCTTTTTATTGGTTAAAAATTTTACCTGAAGAAGCTCTTATGCATCTTGTTGGAATTAGTAATGAAAATTCAAATGAAAATTCATATAGCTAGGAAACCTAACCGTTTTTCTAGCAATTTCGAATTTTGCTTAATGCAACATTTTTTATTGCTTATCTATGGTTAAAATTAATTATACAATTTTTTAAGGTACAAGTAAGGATTATGAAGCCAGATTCTGATATTAGTACACAATGAAGACTCAAATTAGTTATGCAATAATATAACTATCTTTTTCCAATGATAATTTCTACATAACATCTTGAAGGATCCTTGATATTATCTTGCGGTATTCAGTACATGAATCTCACTAATTAAGTTAACAATAAGATGCAATAAGACGAAACGGTACAAGTGCAAACTAAACAGCTAATTAAATCATCCCTGTAAGTAAATAGATGTAACATTATTACATGTGTTGCATGCGTAGTAATAAGTGTACAATAGGATTCCGAAAAGCAAATTGCAAAGGTCTAGTAAAAGGCATGATTGGTATTTTATTGATATCTTCTCGATCTGTTTACAAAAGCTCATGGGGTCTGATAAATCTGCTTCTGAGTTTGTAGGTAAAATACTAACATAAAATACTTTTAATCAGCACAAATTTTTTGGAGCGAAAATTTCATGTTTGTTGATTGGAATTTTTGATAGTGATGCCATTTTAGTTGGTTAAATAAAGTAAATGCGATAAGATTTTAGATAGAAATAATAAAATGGGTTCCATCCATCTCTCATCTTTGGTAACTGCTTTAGTTAAAAATTACTACACATATACCCAGTTATATAACATTCCATTTTTGTTTATACCTTTTGATGGAACTTTGGAGCACAAGTAGACATAATGCCAATTTGCAATATCATTTTTAATATTTGTGTCAAAATATGCATTGAAAGTCGTTGCTTATGTTCCTAAATGTATTACATTCCATTGATTCCGTACTTCGAAAACCACCTCCACCACCTAATAACTGAAATCCGCAGGTATGTATACTGTAATGCGTATTTTATGTAATAGTAATGAAACGTGCAAATAATTGACAAATTGTGTTGTTGTGTGGTCGTGTCATATTTTGCATACGGGTGGTACATGCTGACTGCTGACATTAAAATAACTGGATGTACATTTCATTCAACTAAACTACAACTACAAAACTAGGTAATTATATTTGTTTACGTTAGGACATTTTCTTGAATGTGCTTGTAAATACGTTATAAAATGCAGTGAGGTGCGTATGATAATAATCGCAAGAATTTTTATTTTTACAATAGTATTAAAACTTCATGTCATTTATACTTGTTTTGTTGTATCAACCAAAGTGTACATTGAAAGCATAAACACTACCATTATACATTAGATAAATTTCCCCAGAAGCGTGTACGCTCACATGAACACTAATTAAGAGTAGTGTGAGAAAACTGAAGTTTGAAACGTTATTAGCTGTAGCAAGTGCAGTTTTGGAGTAGTAATTCTTCCTGAAAGGGCAATTTACGGCATTTTTAACTTAAAATGTTGCATGATATTGCTTACCCAGTAAAGTTTATTATCATTCATTCATTTATCTAGGTATGCCAGGGAATTAAAGGAAATCACTGCTAAACCAAATCGCATGTGTACTGCATTTGTCTTACTAACAAGAGGATTTTGTTTAATCTATTGTAGATTTTACAATCTACATGAGTTGCAGTACAAGTAATTATTATATTATTTAAAATTATAAGTAAACTTTTCGAAGTTTGCATGCATAAGCATCTGGATTGGAATGTTTTCTATTTATTAAAGAAAATAACTTGGACTGACAAAGACAAACTAAAGTGCGAACGGACGGAAGTTTACAACTGCTCCTGACTGTGTGTGATGTGATCATTAATTATGTAAACTGCACTGGTTTGACTTGCCTTATCCCATAGCTATAATATAATCTAAAGTGCAACTTACTTTGGATAACAATATTGTGTCATTATGTCTGTACAAATAATAATAGAACTTTTATGGAACTGAATTGAGTTTATATAACGCATATAATACTCCTTGTGCTATAAACCATGTCAGATAAAGGTTTACAAATTGTGACTAAAAAGGGTATTAATGTCAAAGGCTAGGGCTACAGTGTTAGAGTTACCTACGGTGTACAAAAGCAATCATTAGTAACTAAATAATACATTTAAGCAGGATTTGAGTACCTGTGATAGTAACGTATTGAGAAAAGTTAGATAAACGGAGATGTAATGATGGGAGCAATGAACGGACACTGGCATGGCACGATTATGAACTATTCTAAGTTACATGTTAATGATAGTAAAAGGATAATTAAAGAAACTATGTAAACGCACTGTACCAATCCGTATCAATGTTTACTTGACTTATTAGAAGAAGTTTGCATAAAAATCTAGAACTTTTCATTATCATTGTTTGGCTTCTCCCAAATCTGTCTAGCGAATCGAACTAAAATCTGTGGAGCAATAATAATACTACTACTTACCTATATTAAATATGGAATAGTAGCAACTACAATAATCTACTATGATTGTTTGATTATAGAGCTTTGTTATGTTATGATGTGAGCCAGTGAGACACATAATATTTAAATGCTACATGCAAGCACAATTTAATACAAAGTGCAGTGGTTGATATTTTTTGTAAAAAGTACGGCGAGCTAAAACTTAAACTAAAATCATTGGGCATAGAGCAATAAGTAAATTCTAGAATAATACTTGTGTACAAATTGTCTAGTCTTATTTCAGGTCGGCGCTCCACTACACAAACTTGAAGGTCGTAACTAACGTAGTAATTAGGCAATTTATTTGGTTCGCTGACATTACTATGAACTTACCACCGTAATAAAATGCTCTATCACATTGCTATTAATTGCAACCAAGTATCTCCTGCTCTTGACTACACATGTGTTACCAACAAACCAACAAAGCGAACAAAACTCACCCATTCAACACTAAAGATGAAATTAGTCTAAGGTACAAAACATGCACACAAAACAATGCAACTCCTTTTTAAGATGTTATAAAACCCCTCAAGTTTCGTCTCAATATTATGCTCTTCCGATCTCAGTCTTAAATAAGTATTACGTTCACTTACCCATTATCCCATTTATTGCATCAAATGTATTTACGCACGTAACAGGTATCGTAAAATACCTGTTAGTCTACTTATGCTCCACAGATCACTTGGTCACTTAACTTACGGAACATTTTTTAAACTCAATTTAACCTCTGCGTAAGTGTAATTGACGTCAATTTTACTTTTTATCAAAGTCCATGTTTGCAATGGGCAAGAAAAGTGACGCTTTCTACGGACTAGACTTGTACAAAGTCTCATCTGGACAAAAACTACAACAGATTCCTAAAACCCAAACCAAACCCAATCAACCTTGACTGTTGCAATGTCATATTCATATGTCCAACAGTATCCAATTCTCGTTCATAAGCTAATGCCACAATCTGCATACAAAGTCTACATTCAGACTTTACATTTACATATACGTACATAACCTCCTCACAAAAAACTTAATAGTTTTTGCAGCTTTAACTCTAGATTCAAGATAGATGCCAAACCACGATTTTTTATGCCAAAATGAATTCTGTAGGTAACAACTATGAAAATCGCTTTTTAATTATAATTTACTAATCTTTTTTGTCATTTGCTAATGACACGGTAGTAATTTTATCATGTGAATTTCCTTATTAACACCTTTTTACACAGGTATTCATGGTTTTAATTCTAAGTTTTAAGTCTGCAAGCACTAAACATGCTTTCATTGACAAAGTACCATCAGTATGATGAATGCTGTTTGTAAGCCAAAACCCTGCAAATATTTCCAGATTCGATGAATACGAATGGGTGTACTATCAAATAACTTTTTTATAGGAAACACGTTTCGTTGTGGTGAGAGGAATGATAGACGTGACATAGTGATAGAGAGTAGAGACTACCACAGTGGACAAGAAAAGTAAATGTAAAGCTTGTACATTTTATAGGCTGTATATGTAGTAATATCAATTTTCACAGAAAAATAATGATTACATTAGAGATATTTATAATACATGCGGATATCTTTTTTCTTGAGCTAAATATTTCAAGCTCAAATGAATTACACGTGTATATTTGTGAAAAAGTAAGTCAGTTAGTCAGTGTTTACGAGTAGGTAAAGGTGAATCGGCTTAGACATGGAAGTATATTCCGGCTGTTTGTAATAACTTCTGGTGTGCTCTATTTAAATTAAAATGAAATGCACTTTTGCTCCATTAAACTTGCTACAGTAGTAAAGAAGATCACGAAAGCCTTTGATGCTCGGCTCTTTTATGTTACGAACATCAAAGAACATATATGTAAAATGTGAGAATTTTTCTATTTACGAATCAATTTGCGGCGACTAAACGCATTAAATAAAATGTCTTGGGATTCCGTCTCACGATTCAAGTAACATAATTTGACATTTACAACTAAGCATGTAATACACGCTTAGTTGTGACGTGACCTTCCTTAATCCTCTTGAATAAAATCAGCTTAACGTGGTTAAGTACTTACTTACAGGTGCTATGGTACAATTGTATCTTCAACAAAATACATTCTTGAATGGTTAAATAGCTAATCTATAAAGGAATTCAAACTGACGCTTATGACAGTATTTTAGTACTGCGTGTTGAAAATTATTTCCCACTGTAAAGCGTTTCCCAGTTAGAATTACGCTCAGAATTGAAATTATTCTCTTTTGTTATCCAAACTACAATAAAGACAACTCTATTTTGTTTACGTTGTTAACTTAGGTCAAGCTTGTTATGTAACCTAGCGTTATATAACGAATGCCGTTTATTTGGATATCCTAAGTGAGTCTCAGTCCCAAACTATTAAATTGAACACAATATAGCTCCTTGGTGTCTACCATTTACCAAGCTTATTTAACTGTAAATATTCAGGCATTCCTATTGCTAACTAGCGAAATTATCACAAAGAAAACTACTGAAAGTACCGCACGACAAGTCATTAGCAAATCTAATGGTTTATGTATTATGTATATGACTTTTTATTCTACAGATATCCCATTCATATAGACTTACATCTGACAGCATAAATGAGAGTGTGGAAACGATTACAGGGTTTATTGTAAATGCTTCTGGTTTGACATTGGTCCTCGTTTCAAATGAGACACTTTATTTTATTTCCGTTTTCTGCCCGTATTATCTATGATAGGATGCCTTAAATATAAGATCTGATAAAATTGTTATTCAACAATTCGTACAACGTAAATGAAGTTCAGTTTTTCTACTCTTAAAAATTGTGTCATACCTTACCAAGCTACACTTAATGTATCCTTGTGTAAACAAAACCCGAAACATGGTATATCTTTAAGTAAACATAAAGATTTGCACTATAGATGATTTGTTTATACACCTACGCTTATAGTATAAAGGAAACTTACCTCAGCGGAAATAGTTAAGTACGTTGTGTTACGTATTAAGATTTAGGATGTACTAGGTCAGGTAATAATGTTCATGCACAGTAAAATTCATAAGATTTGTTCATAAGCAAAATGTTTGCTCAAAAGTACAAGAGTGCAATTCACCATTAAAGTGGCCTTTGAAATCTGGTTTTATGACATAATCCATAATCTTTTGTAACACTGCTGAGTAAATAAATTGAACCGTACTTCAAAAGGTTGCTGTGTACAGCATTCTTTGAGACCGTACAAATTTCAGCTACATGCGAAACAACTGCAATTATTTTCTACGTGTAAGTGTAATACATTTCGGTAAATCAATTTAGTTTCGACACTAATGCTCAATTTACGGAATTAGAATTTAGGTGTAGAGGTTAAAAATTCCGATCAGGGAACCTGCATTTTTATTGTCTATTTCCCAAAAAATATTTCCATAAAGTAAAACATATATTCATAAAAATACTATATGAAAATTCTGAAATACTTTTTATATTGTGGTTTTACTATTTTCTTACAAAATGGAAATTTCAGTTCTCCATGGACAATAAAATCTGCTATAAGGTTAAAACCAGTATAGTAGAGAAACATAGTACACATTCTTACTATACTACAAGTTATTTCACACATAACACTTACCTATCCTTATATTACTTTGATAGATGTCCCTTATCAAGGAAAGAATTGGATCAAAAGTCCTGCTTTGATTAATTTACCCAGTTTTAATATTCGAAGTATTTTTTTCGAGTTGAACATAAAGATAGGAAAATGTAGGTGACTTGTATCATACCATGTACATGAGATACATTCATAACTCAAACGTAAAAAACATCCTGAAAATTTACAAAGCTTATGCTGCATTATAATAGGCAATTTAAATCAGATGTCCACGACAGTATTGCAGAACTGCTTTTATTATGGTGGCTTTTATCAAAAGTGTAAAGTAATGAATCTACTTTATACTGGTTTCCATCCATTAATTAACACTACTACTTAAAACGTAAGAGAGATAGACTTAAACCGCCGCAAGCAGCAAAACCGGTAGTGCTACACAGTTTTCATTTTACGGTGCCTATGCGGTAATATAAAAGTTCAATAATGTAAAGTGATACAGATTTCCCTTTTCAGCACAAAATATTTATGAACACCGGTAAAAATGAGGGTTTGCCTTTCTAACGCTACCATATCCTAATTAAACTAACTAGATCCGGAATCCGGTTGTCTAGCTTTTAAACTTTCAGACACTATGCACTTTAAACAAAGTGCGCACATTGGATTGCCGTAACTGTGAACTGTCAAATCATAAAAATGGACATACAATTATCGCCTCCTATGACAAATGGTACATTACAAACCACTTCTAATGCATATTTTTGATGAATTAACATTAACACCGGATGTATGCACATAATTCTTTTAAATGTCCGAAACTAATTAGTTGTTCTCCATGTGAGTTACTACATGAGAATACCTAAGTACTGTTGAAAAGTGCTAATGTTTTCAATTACATTTTCAATGAATCAGTGCAGTGAACTTAATTAACTGTTACTAAGACTAAGGCGAACAAGGAACGCATCTAAAACGGCATTTATTTCAGATTTGAATCCAATCAGAAAAGTGTCGTAATTTAAATTCACTTAAGGCAACATCAAAATGAACTTAGAATGAAATTGATGGAAATCACCACAAGAGAAATATCTCATTACCATAAACTAGAAAAAATTTAAAATATGTAAAATAATTTTTGTGAAATAAGAAATTGATCTTAAATAAACAAACCTGGCCGACTTGATGATCAACAACCCAGTCAAGAGCCATCCATTTAAAAAAGGCAGTGAAAATTAACATGAAAAAACTGGTAAGTACTAGTGCATGTGGCCACCGTTTGCATAAGGAGGAGCACGAGCACAACCGTTGACGCCGAGTTTTCGTTAAGTCCTTCATGATTAGTGTTGAAAAACGAAAATTAATCAAAAGGAAGAAATTTCAGTAAAACGATAATAAAATTCACTCTCTGAAAGTTGTTAGCAGAGTCAAAAATTCAAATTGTTGCACAAGAGCCATAAGAAATCATTGAAACGGAAAATGATTCAGATTTATTTTCAATTCATGTCGCTATGTTTGTGTGTATGAGGGCAGGTTGGAACAAAATGAACAGATTGAGGAAACGTGTTTGTAGTCTAATGAAATTAATGTAATTATCACTCAAGATTCTGTTAGCACTTGTTTGTTAAATTCTCCAGCACATAACGAAAATAACACATGGAGGGAGAAATACGTATAACATGTACAGGTATATGCAAATTAATTTGTCCAGTCAAGTAAAATTCCATTAAACAACCTTATGTCTATATTGAGTAACAAAAGAGAGTGAAAACTGACAAAGCAAAGTTGTCATCACACACTAATTAAATATAACACACAGGAAGGTTTGTACCTTGCACTGCCTCTAAAAAGTCTCGAATCAACTAGTGATCTCTAATCTAAATCTTGAACGTAAAGAAAAAACTTTTTCAAAGCTCTACACAAATACTTACTACCGACTAAGTATTTGGGAAATGGTAAGGTACAATTACAAGCACAAGTGCATAGTAAAAAAACAAGTGTTTTCATGTATATTGTCAGGATGACATTGGAATAGGCACTTAATTATAACCATTAACACTAACACTAGTTAGTGACCAGGCTGGGGCCTGATGGAATATGATGTGATAGTTTAACTAGCTTTGATTTGCTTTTGGTTGTCTCATTCTCGTCTTATTTAGAACTACATACATGTATATAGGTAAGAAATGCATCATATAGTTTTGTGTACCTTCCTTAGTGTTATTTGTTATTGCTTGTTATATACTTACTTATGTACATAAAGACAAGACAGGAACACGGCAATATGTGATACATACACATTGCACTTACTATAAGCATTCCCTATTCCTATTTAACTTGACTTCAATTCAATTCATTGCTTTCCTATGCTAGTAACCTAGACAGACCCAACACCAACAGGCAGGGTTCGCAAGTCAAAGCAGGTGTAATGTTTAATCTATATACGCATTCAGATGTACATATGTGCTTTGTACCTTTTTGCACTTAGACAGTACATACCTACTACAGTGGCTTATTAATGTGAACTATTAACTATGAAAAGTAGTAGATCCGATCCTAACGATGAACATTAACGTATGGGTAGGTAAGTCACTAAGATTAAGTACCTGGATAGTTAACTTAATAACATTATGTAGTCCATATAGGTACAGCATGTAGATTACTGTCTTTGTACAATATTCGGTAGAGTATTGCTTTTATCACAATTTTTACGTATCACAGACTCTTAAGCATCATATAAAGAATTTTACACGCAAATAATAAGAAAAAATTATTTCACGGCAGCTCTTCTATTTTATCTGTGAGTAAATCTGTATTACCTACGTAGGTTTCAACAACTGTCCACGTAGTATTACTTACAAGTCTTACCGGTATTGGGACTTGTGATGAGAAAACGTGTGTGCAAGGGTACCTCCTGCAGCAACTTACTTTTGTGCAAAGTACACATCAAGCTTAAGAAAATTATCTACGTTTATCCCTAAGACATTTTTCTACGGTTAAAACAAGTTCGGGTTTAATTTCCCAATTGACAAAAACTTGCATGAAATTTACATGTATGTTTTATAGCCATATGATATTAGTTCAACGGTTCAAGGTTCTAGATTACTAAGTAAGTGAAGAGTTTTTCTTTTTGCTAACTACTAGGGAATCATATATGAAGCTAGACCGATGTAATCTTTTGATAAATTGAAAATGAAACCGCCTACAGTAAATTTATTTACAAGTTAATACGAATTATGCAAACATTCGTTAAATTAAATATAATTGAAACGATGATGGATGTATAACGCAGTTAAAATATCGATATGTTTATGTTTTTGAAAAATGTTTGTCCTTGTAGAAGACATATATCAGGAAAAGATACAGCTAAAAAAGTTACCTTGCAGTTAGTGAAGTATACTTTAACGACAATAGCTACGCCATTAGTAAAGGGGTAGTAGTTAATTAGAACAGTTTAAACTCGAAGCATGTTTCAATTTTGAATAGCAAAAAATTGATTTCCCACTATGTTTCTGTTTTCTCATCTGCCATTATAAATATTGCCAATCTAATACGCAGTACTACGGAACTTCCAGTACTTGTATGCTATGTAGCGCTATTCATTCGCTATCATCCTCTCATTTCTCAAAACACTAAATTCCAGATTTTTCTGCATGGGATTTTTGCGACAAGCTTATAGACACATGCGAATTTTTCCAGCAAGAAAACATTACCTTCAATCCAGAAATAATTTACATACCATTCTCAAATACCAAATCATCAGCGTCACTTATGCAAGTACACATTACACACTAGCCGTGTCGTTTACAATTTTATTTATGTGTATTTATGTTATATTTATATATTTATGCTTCACTGATTTTCTCACGGTTGCTATTAATTGTACAAGAGTCCCGTTATATTCATCATATATTTACTTATTAACTTATTAGCAGTCTACCTTGAATTTAACTATTTGCGATGTACATCGTTGAATAGAAAATGTATGCAAAACACAAGATATCGTAGAAATGAACATAATTACATATCGAGAGTTACGTAGCATAGTATTGAGTAGGTATACAGACACACGAACACTTACCTTAGTTACAGGTAATTACAAAATTTTAACTTGAACTAAGGGAACCTTCATTTCAAATCATTCATTAAAGCTATCATGATTCATTATGTGATTACATTATACTTGGATTAGCGTAACTCATAACTATCTTACATAAATAAACTAGTAATCTCCACCGTTTCGTTTGCTAAGGTCATTAGAAACTAAAATCTACTCAATGCCAGATATTTTAAAACACAGATCTAATGATGGTTATAGGAGATACACAAATGAAGCAGTGCGTGACTGAAGTTCAGCCAGTCTACAACTCTATATAGGTGTCTATTATGTCTATTAATTGTATCAAAACAGTATTAGGTACATAATCATTACTAACATTACGTATTTGCCACAACAAATAAACAATACTTACATACTACCTATAAGTAAGAAATTTAACAGCAAGGTAAATTACAACATCGAGTAATACTACGAGCGATACTTGTTTCACTATATTTAATAACCATAAGAAACCTTATATTTACATTAAAGCAATATTGTACTCGTAAATAAATACTATTTGTGTCTTGTATCCCTTTTCTTTACATAAATTGGATTTCTAAGTATTGTATCGTTCTATCTATGTTAGTATCGTTGATTGTGATGTAGTCCACGATTTATGTGCTGCATTTAAACTTAATTTAATTGCACATGCAGTATTTATTGCAAGCAAAATGCACAAAGCTCTAAAAGCATGCGGTCTACGTAATTAAATAAAATCTCCTATAATTTCTGTATTAATAAGTACGAAAAGGAATGATTATAACCTAGATCTTACTAATTTTTGCAGAATGTAATTCGTATCTACTTATTTACTGTCTGTTCTGCTGGCATACATAGGAACAACCATTTAGCAGAAATAAAATTCAGACAACAGATACTACATAATTTGTCATTCTTTTCATTCGTTTAATTTGCTTGATTTTGCTTTTCTATTAAATCGGTGAATGAAAGTTATTATCTTTTGGAAACAGATACGAGAGTATTATGTATGGTTGCAGAAGATATACTTGATTGAATGGAGTTTAAAATTTAATTATAATGCTGACTAATCTATGTGCTGTGAGCCATAGAGTGATTAAACATTGAACTCTACATTTATAGTGATTATAGCAGTAGGGGATCGAAATAGGAACGTAACCTGCTGCTTTTATTATGTACTTTGTATAAGGTATGAAATATATAGATATTTTAAGGTGCTTATAATCTTATGATTATTTATCTTATTGTTAGTGAATGTATGGTTATGTAACGATAATTCTAGAATTTTTCGACATATTGCAATATCGTTTGGATTCAGTGGATTTGCAGTGAAATCGCTAGAAATAAAACTAAGCTACAAATATAGATGGTTAGGTACATTCTGAAGGAGTTAGTAAATAAGTATCTTGATCTTGTCTACACAGAGAGATTAGTGCAAGTGCAAACAGGCAAATTATTACTGCACCTGCCTGCATAGATAAATAGGGTTATTAAAAATTATGCTAACTAAAGATGCAAGAATAAATGAACACTTGCTACAGCAAGGGCAACTAATGTAATTCTATTATGTACAACTTTGATTCAAACTAAGATAGAGTCGAATTACAAAGTTGATAATGAAATCCTCTTTCTCAATTTCATGTAATTTCAAATGGCAAGTAAGATTGATGAATATTCAGGAAATTTCACTTGTGCTAACTGCTCTACAGATAACAATGCTGATATTTATACATGGAAGCAAATTTTGCATTGGAATTTCTAATATTTAATGGCTTGGATTATTTTTCGAAGGTATATTTATTAATGACACAAATGGCAAGAAAACATGTTTGTATAGAATACATTGTATTGCATGTATCAACACTTAAATAAATGTGTTGATAAACAAAACCAGTATTAAATTGAATTTTCAACAATTAGAGTGATTTAACTGATATTTACTCAGCTAATTGGCACCAGGCAAATGCGGTGAATAAAACGAAAGTGAAACGAGTATTAGGTAGGCTTGCTTGTTAACAGATCTGGAAACATAAATTAAGTAATTAAGTATTTTTAATTACGACTAACAATGTTAATTTCCTTTTGCAGAGGTCATTAAGAATTAAATACCTCGCAGAAATTGATTTTTTGAAATTTCACCAACTTATTATTTTCTTAACCCGATTACAAAAACTAATCGACTAAGGGTATTCAAATCAATTCATAGTACATGTGGCGATTACTAGCACATTGACTTAATTGATATGGACAGACATAACTTCGGCAAGATCATCAATTCCATGTATCTGTAATAAATTTCACCCCAATGCTTATCACACGTAAAAAAGTTTCATGATTTTGGCTAGCAAGGTATATATTGAATATTGGTAGTTAATTTTGATATAGCAATTTATTGTCGGCAATAATAATGGATTATCTAGAAGCTGCCCTTCGGTATAAACATGGCATACTAAATAAAATAAAATTTCTAAACTACATTTTTGTATTCAATCGATATTATATTAAGAGACAACAGAAAAGTTGTGGCATATAGCAAAAACAAATTATAAATGGATTTGGTTTGGGCGAGCTTGAATTTTAATAGCCAGAAAGCAAGTTAGGTGATAAATGAGTAAACTACGCTACTAAGTTGGTAATGTCTTTGTTAGGTAAATGTTGGCAGTTGCACTGCTGCAGTACATAAATCTTATAGCTACATCTATTAATTGCAGGAACTTTTGACTTTTACTGTATTTGAGATTTCTAAGCTCAAGGAAGGGATAAACATGAGTTTGAAAAATAACATCCATATTTCAAATGCAGCTCAAATATGTACTTCTGCAGTCTATAATTCCAGGATAATTCACCAATAATTTAGAACTTATCTTACAGTTATTATTAGTACTCATATTATTAGTACTTATTATTAGTAAGAACTTATAATAAATGGCAATTTTAAATAATATACTATAATCATTTCTAATATTTCCAAATTATGGTGTATAGGAATGATTATCGTGACACTGAAGAGAGCAGGATAAGGTGTTAATCATTCTGTAAACAATTTGAAAAGTGTATAATGCGTTTCAGACATTCTCTTCATTTAACTCATAACGTAGTGATAAATTGTTTACACGTAAATTGAATCATTGAATTGTTATAATTAAACAAATGATAACCTATACTTTTAAACGAATCAAACAAGGTAACCAAAAAGAAGTCTAGTTCAATATTATCTATAATAAGATAAATACCATTGCAGAAATGCAATCGTGATATAATTGGAGATCTTGCATTAGCTTTTAAATCAGTGACAAAGCATTGGATTACTGTAAGTGAAT
The DNA here is from genome assembly GCA_020352615.2 of Yoshiicerus persimilis. Classification (NCBI taxonomy): domain Eukaryota; kingdom Metazoa; phylum Arthropoda; class Collembola; order Entomobryomorpha; family Tomoceridae; genus Yoshiicerus; species Yoshiicerus persimilis. Next base: position 24,712,313 of record CM036941.2, read on the forward strand.
ATGCTTGTTTACGGAAACACGATATTGTCCAATTATTTTGCTTTTGCAGCAAGCAGTGACATTGGTTTGGTCGTACACAAGTACACTGTGTTGGTGTTGATTTTGCAAATGAATGGTGTCTTTATTTCATTGTCACTTTGTCCTGTAGCATGCCAAACACAATGACAGTAAGCAGCTAAAGGTAGGTACATTATATCGATAGCAGTAATTGTGGCATGCACCTTGCCTTGTATCATGTTTAGTTACTATTGACACGTCCAACACTCATGCAGAAGTCCAAAATGCAATTCAATTCACAACACGAATCTTTACTTGACTCGCCTGACAGTTTTCTCATGGCAGCTTACAATTCCCAATTTTATGAAGGTACAACAGGCAGGTTGAAACAATGTGGTAAAAGGTAACGTACCTCCAAGATACGTGTGGAAGTGTTTAATAGCCTCATTATATACTTAATTCACTTATGTAAATTACAAAGACGACCTTTCAAGATCATCCCTTTATGAATTGGGTCAATGTTGAACCTTTTGGTTTCACTTCTGTGGTGAATTATTGGTGGACATTTAGGCAAAGTATGCTATGTACAATTTATACTTGAGTTTTTAATGAATATATTTAAAATATTTAATTTAAGTTTCATTTATGCATGCCATCATCAGGGCTAAATAATCAATTTAAATTGCAATTTAAATACAGTAATCAAGTAATCATCCATCCTAATATATTCTGGTTGCATTTAACACATACGCACATAGTATTTAAAATTAGTTAGTATTACTTTGATTTTATGGTGCTTTACGATGTATTTATATAAACTAACCATTATCGATTATGAATAACCTAAAACTTGGATTTTGATATTAGATTAGATTAGAGAGGAATAATAGATTTTGAGATAATCATGCACAAATATTGGAGTCACCAGTTCATGACATTTGACAACATGACTACCCTGTTCGCTGTAAAAATCGATTTACAAAAAATGCTAAGATTTTGTGATGACTACTAACATTAGAAAAATACCAGGAGGACCGCAAGTATCTGGGCCATGCTATAAATATATAGCAAGATAGTACCGAAACCGATTTTTGCCCATTGTGTATGAAATAAAAATCATTTGTGACCGAAAGTATGCAATTTGCCATAATTTTTCACAAATCATTTTATATTTCAACAAAGAAAGCGAAAATCGACAAAAGCTCTAGATATTTGTAGCACAGATATTTCCGGTCCTCCTAGTATTTTTTTAACATTTGTAGGTAGAATCCAGGTAGAATCGTTACAAAGCTTTGGAGTTTTAGTCCGGTCATGCATGTCATGAAAATTTCAGTTGTTCCATGTTAGGCTCTTAAAATACTATGCATGCTCGTATAGCAACAGCATACTTAAAATTAAAACCTGTTTCTGTACATAAAAGTACCTTATTTACCGCAAAGCTATCTCAGTTTTATATTGTGATCTTGCATAACTCTACACTGCCAATATTGATGCATTATTTGGAATGTATGTAAGACTGTGCGTACTAATCGAAGAAAAACTACACAACTAATACACCTATGAAACACTGCCTTTACGCAACTTAAAATACATTAATCTTACAAACTTGTACAAGAATATAGGAAAACCAACTTTGTATCACTCCATTGAAGATGAGTAGCCAAGCTGAAGTCGAAGAAATGGAAGTGGAGCATTTAGTGGATAAAGAAGATAAAGACGGGGCTAAGAAAAATGTACCCGATAAGGCGAATACCGGAGAAAGAGAAAATGTGGAATCCCATCATTCCGGCGATTCAGACGCAAAAGTAGAGGAAAAGAAAGTAAAAGTTGATGTAGCCCCTGAAAGTGAACCAAAAGTTGGGTGGAAAAAGAAGAGTAGGATGGTTAAACTACAAGAGAAAGCAAAATCTGCAAGTGTGGGTAACGTGAAAACACAATTAGGTAAGAACATGATGGCAGATTTAAATAAACTTACCGCATCCTCAATGAAAACTAAGCAGCCAAAGAAACCTGCTGGATGGGGAGTCGTAACTCAGGCATTCGACCCGGTATCGGATTTCCCCGAACCTTCAGCAAGATCTACAGAGTCAACGTATGATGTTTCTTCGAAACCGTCAAACTATAATATGGGAACTCGGTCGAGTGTAATAAGCAAGGAGCTGAAAAGAGAACATGAGGATCGTAAAGTACAGTTTGGTTTGGGACATGACTTACTGGATAGGGTTCGCCAAAAACGGAAAATGGCACATATGCTGATGAAACAAATACACCATCATGACCACAGTGCGCCTGTAGCTAAGCCGAATACTGTTTTGACAGCATGGCATTCTGGAATCCTGAAGAAAAAAAAGAAGGACTTTTTATTACCTAAGGACAGAGCAGCATGGTTAGAATTTTTGGTACAACTCAGTCGTCGACGGACCAAAATACAGTACCTTACGAACAAGTAGGAAAATCAAAATTATTATGTCAAAAATATGTTTTCCGTGAAAATAAATTCATTTTGAAATTGTTTGATTTAGGGAATTAAAAAAAGTTATTATACGTACGCGACCCAATCTTGCTCACAAAAAGCACACTTACTTAGCTGATCCTGATTGTCCTGAATGTTTCTTCTGGAATGAAAATCAGGTTGCAGATTGGGTTGAGTCTGTCGGTTTTCCTAATCTCAGGGAAGCCTTTTTGCTGAATTGTATTACTGGACGGCGACTTGTAACAGTTGATGTTAATGCTTTGCGGCAAATGGGAATGAAGTATTTCGACGAAATGAAAGTTTGTACTGAATACAAGAATTGTGTCATTTGAAGCAGTTATCCTGCTTACTTTTTTTTAGTAATTTGTTTAGTCCAGTTATATTTGAATTCGCTTTTAATGACTTTGCAGAGCTTAGCAATGAAAATTAGAGAAATTTTGGGACTCCCACGTCCAAATATTTTGCGAGCAATAATGCGAATAGTACCTTATGAACAGTATTTGAAGAAACGCGTCCACAACGGGAGGACATACGATTTGCTAACCTTCGAAAAATTTTGCCAAGAAAGTGGATTTGACTACAGTAATTTGAAAGCTAACAAAAACGCTATAATTCCTTGTACAATCGAAGTATTCATGGTTCCCACTGGAGTTGTCGACGAAGAAGTTGATTTTGAAAAGGAGGGAAGTGAAGAAGAAGATGTTTCTTTGATAAATGCTCCAACAGTTGAATTTGTTGTTAGAAATTCCATAATTCGCAATAAAATCGTTACTCGGATTATAGAAGAAATATTGAAATCGGCACTCGTTGGTCCAGGTAGGAAACTTTACGGAAAAGGAGTAAAGGAAACGATGAAAGAAGCCCTTTACTGGGGATTAAGTGAATTAGGTTTGGATAACGATCTCCAAACAAAGGAAAGGTTAGATTTTGCTACATCGGTAGCGCAAGCTTTGTTGAAAGAGCTGCATAAAACTTCCGATATCCTAAAGGATATTGACCAAGTAGAAAGATACATCGGTGAGAAAGTAAATCCAGAAAAAATGGAATATCTTCAGGACGTAGCTGAGCAATTTATGGAAGATGTGATGCCCATAGCCGCTGTCCTAGCTTTGGGCGAACTGGATTTGGAAGTTATTTTCAGAGATGCAACTGGAATGGAAGAATACATTGAGGAAATAATTGGTGAAGCCCAGGACGCTGTGGAAAACCAATGTGCGGAAGCCGAGGAGTTCATTCGAGAAGTTTGTGAAGAAGCTTATCATACTTTCCAGAACATGAAAACTGGTTTCACAAAGGATCTTCTTCCCCATGAAGTGCAAGACTTTATTCAAGATATAATCGAAGAGTTACTCACAAATGCGTATATAATCGAAGCCGTGGGAAGGGGAGATCAAGAAGAAGCGTGGGCTATCATTGCGGAATCTCAAGATAAACTTACAAACTCAGACGAGAACAATTACCAAATACAAGGAAATGACGAGCAAGAGGTTCTTGAAGACGGCGAGATAAATACTGAGGTTCCAGATGTCGAGGAGGAAGATGAAACTAAGAAAAGTTCTATCACAAATCTGCAAACTCAAGTAGATAATGAAGTGAAAATCGGTCATTTTCAGGTGTCAGCTAAAGGTAAAAAGGAGCGGAAACAAAGAACTGAGCTAACACTTTCCGATAGTTTGACAAAACGACATTCCAGTCAAACTGAGTCGCAATTCAATGATTTGCCATTTAGAAAAGTAGAGTCGGATATCACTCTACAAAAGTCCCCCTTTAAAACAACTTCGAATCACTCACTTCTGAGTACTTCAACAGGAGAATTTTCTGTGAATAGCAATAATATGCGAACAGAGTATTCTCAAGCATTTAAGCAGATGGCAAATGAGAAAATTAAAAAACTCACAGAAAAAAATAAATTACTTATAGCAGAACATTTAAAAGGATACAGTCTGCCAGGGTCACCTTTAGAAGATGGTGAACAACTTCGAAAAGTTTTCTCATATCCACCAATGAAAGACGCGAAAAAGGTTGAAAAACTCACTAAAACCCGATTATCTTACAGTAAACCTTTAAATAAAGAACAAATAGAAGATTTTATTAAAGATTTCGATAAATTTGACGATTCCATAAAGAAAGTGATTTACCAAAAAATAAATGAAGCGAAAAGAAAGAAGGTACCTCTGGAAGAGAAAGAGGGTAGACCTCCATCACCGATTAAGCAACAAGATATTGTAGAACTTCTTAATAATCTTGGTACTGTCGGTAATGATGATGATATCCTGAAAGGAATAGTGTATGGCGCAATCGAATCTCGACCAGTATCTTACATCAAACATTTATCTTTAAGCAAACCTTTAAATAAAGAACAAATAGAAGATTTTATTAAAGATTTCGATAAATTTGACGATTCCATAAAGAAAATGATTTACCAAAAAATAAATGAAGGGAAAAGAAAGAAGGTACCTCTTGAAGCGAAAGAGGGTAGACCTCCATCACCGATTAAGCAACAAGATATTGTAGAACTTCTTAATAATCTTGGTACTGTCGGTAATGATGATGATACTTTGAAAGGAATGGTGTATGGTGCAATTGAATCTCGACAAGTATCTTTGGCAAAGGAACAAGGAGAAAAAGAGAAACCTACTGTTAAAGATATTAGAGCTGATAAAGATATCAAAGTGGGTAAAGATATTAAAGCTGGTAAAGGTGTTACAAATATTAAAGATCCTAAGGCTGCCTTGACCGAAGAAAATATTCAAGACTTTATTAAAAATTTCGAGAAGCTTGATAACTCCCTAAAACAATCAATTTTTGAAAATATCATGGAAAACAAAGAAACCGCTTTTAATGAGATAACTGAAAATGATGTGGTCGAGTATCTGAAAGAACTTAGTAGTGACGGTCAGGAAGAAAATAAAGATATCAAGCAATCCATTTACACTGCTTTGCAGCAACAAATGCTTGATAGTCAGAATGAATTCGAAAAACAGCAAAGAATGTTTAAGCCTGAAAATGTTCAGTTAACACAAGACGAAATCTACGAATCCCTAAGAGAGTTTGAAAAGTATGATGATGAAATTAAGGAAAAAATGAGCGAAAGGATGCGAACATTGACTAAAAGTGAGGATATCAAACAATTGGCCAAAAAAGAGGATGATAAAAGCTCTTCAAAGGGGGTGACCCCAATAGAAGGTACTGAAGGAAGCAAGGATGTGGAATTGAAAAAAGTTTCATCGAAATCTACTTTAGTTAGTCCTAGTCGTAAAGGAGATGATGCTATTGAAAAGAAAACTGATGGTGGCATTGAAAAGAAAACTGGTGTTGGTAAAACAGAAAATGCTAAGGATGGTGAAACTGTGACTAGTCGAGAAGGGAATAAAGGAGATCGAATAGCAACTGCGGAAAATAAAATCGAAATAAGGGAGAACGATTCCAAGTTGACAGTACTTTTTAGAGGGTCGAAAATTGAAGAAACCACAGAAGCTGAAAGTAGCGATGCGGACGGAATACCAACTCCAAAGAGACTTTTGAAGAAAGAAAATAGCCCACCAGGAACTGTTGAAAATCAACATTTGTCAACTGCCGATCAGATACGAAACTATCTCGACGGACTGACTACTAGTCAAAGAGAACAAATGTCAGTTGTGAAACCTAAAGAATTAGTACAGAAAACAATGTCTTTGCAATCTGTTCATTCAGCCCACTCAGAGGTTTCCTTAAACGAGAAAACTGCTTCTATGATTTCTGTCAATACAGACAAGGGAAGTGAAGAGGCTGATGACCAAGCGGATGCAGCTTCTTCTGCAATCATGCAAATGATGAGGGAAAAGAAACTACACAGAAGACAATTAGGTTAGAATTTATTTCCATGCAATAGCATTAGCTTATTTCGTATCTGTGCTGTACAGAAACTTACTTTGACTGTACAGCACCTTTGTTTAGTAATTACGAGTACTATTAATAGGAAATTCATTCTTTCAATAATACATATTATGATGAATATCTTGAGTGTAATGTAGAGTACCTAGTGATTCTTCAAATGCGTATATAATCGTGATTACCATATCATTGAAGTGTAAACTTGAATGAAATGAAAATACGGTTGCAAATATTAAAATCGCCAATATGGGTACAAAACAAGTAGTAATACAAATAAGTATTAATCAGTATACAGGGTGGTCCATGGCTAATGTCTATAGCTGTTCCAGAAGAACCGGAAGAAGTACATCAAAACTGTTTCACCATTCGAAAGCCAGTACAAAGTTACATTGAAATCCAAGTTTTCATTAAAATCGGTTGAGGGTAAGAGGGTAAAATAATTCGGTGAAAAGTAAAAGTTCAAAAATGTGCCCGATTTTTGGAAATTCGGATTTTTCCCGGCCGAAAAAAAAATTGTTTTTAAAAATTTTTTCGCAACTGCAATCTACGTTACATGAGTGATTTTTCCTGAATTTTTCATAATAATCGAACAAGGTTGAATTTTTAACTTTTCTGGAATTTTTTTGAAATTTTCTTGAATCTTTAAGGGAATACCAGAAAAGTTGAAAATTCAACCTTGTTCGATTATTATGAAAAATTCAGGAAAAATCACTCATGTAACGTGGATTGCAGCTGTGAAAAAATTATATAAAAAGAATTTTTTTTTCGGCCGGGAAAAATCCGAATTTCCAAAAATCGGGCACATTTTTGAACTTTTACTTTTCCCCGAATTATTTTACCCTCTTACTCTCAACCGATTTTAATGAAAACTTGGATTTCAATGTAACTTTGTACTGGCTTTCGAATGGTGTAAACAGTTTTGCTGTACTTCTTCCGGTTCTTCCGGAACAGCTATGGACATTAGCCATGGACCACCCTGTATAAAGGTACGTTGTAGAACAAACAAGCAACAAATATCATGCAACACGATAATGTTATCGACATTTGTCAATAAATAATCGGTGCTGATAAACATTGTAAATAGTTGTAATAGGCAGTAGTTATTGATGGAGATAATATTCCATTGATTTTCATTCCTGTATAATTCATGTATTGAAAGACTGTCTTTGGGGATAATGGGAAATACGATACTTATTGTAGAGGCTACTGCAGAGTAATTTCCGTTCATTTTACACATAATATATGTGTTATATTATTCTGTACGTATTGGTAATGAATATTCCCCCAATGCAAATACATTTATTGCTTATTTGATGCACTTCAATCCCAATGTACCTCGTATTGAAGTTCAAAGCATTGAAATGTGACAATGAATAATAGATATAAATGGTGATGAAGAAGAATATCTGTAGATAGCATCACATTAGTGATATTTGGTTTACTAATTGCGATTAACACAAAGTAAATCTATCTACTGTTTAATTTAGCTGGTATACGACATACAATTACGAGTATATATTCGGCGTACAGTGTGCAATTTCAAATTGAAACTTTTTATGTTTCATTTTCAGTTGAAAACTGGGCCCAGGAAACAAAATCTGAAATGGAGCAGGAGACTTCAAAACAAGCTGAGAATCCGGAGGAGTATGCAAGAATAATGCGAATTACTGCAGATCAAATCGTTACAGATATAGTTCAACTGGCTCTAACCCATATGCTACTTCAAGCTGAAGCTGGAAAAGACAAGGAAAACATTTTAATTGCCCTTAAGAAAATTCAAGTGAAAGGTAGAAATACATTTATTTCCAATTTATCAATTTTTCGGAATACTTGGTGAACTTGACATTTTCTTTAACTTACATCACCTCTAGATCCTAAAGACAATCACGAACACACGGTTGTTTTATGGGACCCAAATATACCTCAGTCTTCAACAGCCAGTTCATTTGCCGAATATCAGAAGAGAAAAGCTGAAGGGAAATCACATGAATTGATTTCAAGAGAGGGGTTGAAAAAAGCTAGTAAAGAAGCAATTGTTTCCGCTATCAAGGGTGGACTAGGTCATCTTCCAGAGATATCAGGTAATAAATAGTATTTGCTTGTCAAATACTTGCCCAAATAAAAATATTCGATGCAAGAATTACCCACGTAGTATTTTACTGTTACGATAAAATTGCATATGTGCACTAAAGACTACAGTACATCAGTTAGGAAAAAATCTTTTGTTCAATTGAAACCTGTATTTTAATAATCAAGTTCTAATTTTGTTTCACAGCGCCTCGAGGTCGACATCGGTTCGACAAAGGAAGGCAGAAGAAGCATGAAGAGGAGGAAGAAATTACGCGATTGTAATTATATATCACATTTTTAAGACTCACTCTGCTTGTCTTGTGTTTCGATGATTCTGTACAACAGACACTATTGATAAATCAAACTACTACATTATTTGCACACATTTGTCTATCAACTCCTATTTTATTCTCAAAAGGGGTCCAAAAAATGGATTGATTTATGATAAAGGTGAAAAGTATATCTAGTAAACAAATACTGTATTAAACAGCGAATTAAAATAAAGGATGTATTAATTCATTACAGGTACAGGTGTTTTATTCAAATCATTCTCTATTGTATGCAGTATGCACACATACTGTTACTCTATTTGGCTACATTATATAATTTGCTTGTTAGTAATAACAAGGAATGTGCATATCTAAAGGTACCTACATCCTAGGTATTTTTCATTAACACTTTGCAAAAATATAAAGAAACAATTGCTGTTGCTTTTAGCATACTATACTGACCGATCGAATGTATCATAAATTAAGTGCACACGTACGATATTATTATATACCTAAATAATGGAACTAAAATTAAGTTCGAAGTGTACAAATTGTAGTGCATAAATACTTGTGAGTTCATTACTCTCTTCAAAAAGTCTCTTCTAACAAGTGACCTCGAATTCCTGTACATAGTAAATGCAAGCACAAATCTAGTGCGCTATTTGTATATAAGTACTAAAGTACACAACATTAACACAAATCTCTATTATTGGTTACCTATGTACATTAATGCATTGGACCTAGCTAGACTAGCTACTACATTTAATACTTACAACTTCTTACGTACAATTATATAATCACGATATCTAGCTTCTTTATATAATGTACCAACGTACGAACATAAGTAGCTATTATTATTACTCTTTGTAATTACAACTTATGTAAGACCTGACATTTAAATATTACTTCTTGCAATTCTAACTCAGATAGTAGGTGAGTAAGAGGTGAACTGAACAATAATAAATATTCGACTGCACTATATTACATTTCAAATTATAATCAACATATTATGCTTATGTTATAACTATTTCTACTTGTTGTGGTTGTGTTTAATTGCTTTTACTATGAGATAAGTGCGCGTTTATCGTAGAACGTAGTACATAAATATACTTTTTGTCATATATGTTTTGTAAACTAAGGATGTATATTTGGCAGACCATTAATACACAGTCTATTGTACCTAATACATTCAAAATTCATTAGATATTTAATTTTTGCAGATTTATATACCCGTGCTATATAGATACACGCTAAACTCACGATCACTGAACATCGGTGATAGTAAGATTTCAATGATGAGTAATTCGAGAGAAAAAGACATATTCATACCAAAACACATTTGGTTTGGCAAGACTTACCGTGGCAATGGCAAAGCATACAGATACGAAAACTGAAATACTAAGAAAACTTCATTAACGATTGTACATAGGTATTAACGAATTGGTACGCTTCGCTAATGATGTTAACAGCAACTGCTTTGATCTAAATGTAATTTTGGTTATCCAATTTGTAATAGTCCAAATGAAATGCTTGCTAATTAAGGAATTTCCAGCTTACAGTTCTTACTTCGTACGCTTCTTACAGAAATGTTTGAGAGACTATAAGCAATATGCTACAATTCGGTAACTGACATTTTGCACTTAGTAGTTCCGCTAACGCTGCCTTTTTGGCATAAGGCACAATGCAATGGCCTTGACCATGTTCCAAACGGTAATGGTAATAATATTTATACATGTTCTAAATCGAAGTGGAAAAGGAAGGTGCAGATATTGATTTGAAGTCGTAATGTGGATGTGGGTATGTTTGCTTAATAAGGGCAGTAGAATTAGTTAGCATGTTTCCATATAATAATTGCCGTATTACATTGTAATATAGTTTTTACAGCCTTTATTTGCAATGTTGACTGAAATGAAAATGACAAGATTAGAAGATGAACGTACACACATTCATAAACTGTGAATTAAAAATATTCAGAGCTATTCTGCTATTTATATTACTTTTTGTCTGTATTTATTGGTGCTTTTTGTATAGTATGTAAGTTAACCAGTTGGTCCAAGTAGCCAAAAATGAAATCCATATAAAAAGTAAGCAATTTGTTAGGTACCATGTAAATGCTGCTCTGCCATAAGTAGAATTCAACTATTAAATCTGAATAATCTGGTAATAGTAGCGTAGATTGTCTTTTAATTGCATGAATGTATAGAATTTCTTAACATCTGTAGTCATATTTCATCGATTTTCTTAGGGCCAACAAGAGGATTATCGTGGCTAATTATTCGACGACCTTCTTCCTTAAAGTCAAAGGAGCATTTGTGCGACTCAGGGTAACGGTGGGTAGCACAGAATGTTAATCCACAACGACATTGGTACCGGGTAGCCAGTCCCAACTTCTTTTTGCATTCTAAATGAGCACATCGTACGTGACTCTTCTGCGCTTTCTTAATCGTTTGGTTACTTCCGGTTTCTAAAAGCAATAAAATATATCAAATATAGAATTGAGACATCTTAATCATTTTTACTTCCTTTGATCTAGATAATCAAAAGATTCAATTCCATAATAGCACTGAAGTGAAACTTTACGTTCCGCAGGCCCTGGCTCAGATTCCTCTTTCATATTATAAGACGAATCTTCTGATGGTAAACTTTGCATTTCTATGTCGTTAGGGTTAGGGCTAGTACTAGGAATAATTTCCATTGGCTCATCTGATGGCTCGCTAGAATTATCCTGTCCATTACCAAAGCCATTGGTACTGGACATTGCTAATTTATTGAGTGTCACATGAAATACTCTTCAGAAGGAGTTTACTAAAATTTTGATTCAATTTGAGATGGCAGAATATTCGTTTACGCAGTTTACATTGATATGAACCTTAGCTAAAGAGAGTGTGATTGATTTGAATTTTTTATTTGAAGCTAACCTGCACAGTGCTAAAACGTTTTAACAATAATTTCTGCAGAGAAAGTGACTATGGAAACATCTTGTCCATATTATTGCACTCAAACGTTGCAATTTTTATTCTTTCACTTCCCCATAATATGGGGAAATATTATGCCGAAATTGGTAGCAACCATCTGAAGAATAATTACGACTTTACATCAACTATTCTGACACAGAGACAGAATATCCTGATAAAAACTAATAGGTAGGAAATGTTTAATTCAAATTCTGTGAATATACTGATGCAGCGAATTGACAGCTCATAAAATGAAGACTATAGTTTACATCAATAAAGGGTTAGGGTATTGCATCTGAAATATTTCACGGCTGGTCGTTGAAACTGACATATAATAGCTAAAATCCCCATGATTCTGAAGCCACACCCAATTTTACGTCAGAACTCAGTGCTATATTGTATTTGTCTTTGTTGTTGACAAATAATTGCAACTTTTTTTCAGTAGTAGTTTAAAATAGAATGGCTCTTACTTGGTCTTGATCTGCTCGATTTCGGACGAAATCCAGTAGAATTTGTTGATGGTCGTGATTGATTTTTATTATGAAGTTCTATTAATGGAATCATGTTCGCATCAGCATTGATTTTCCTAACACTCTTAATCTTCATTCTTGCAGTAACACGACCAGATTCTAAGATAATAGAAATAGTATACAATTTAGTGTCCGCATTAAGGTTTCATTTATTATGATTATGTTGAAAGCAGTTAATGTAAGTATTAAATTACTGGATTGCGGAGATTTTTCTTGATTTTCCAATCCATCATTAGGATCATTTTCAAACAATCTAAGGAATATCACAGTAGGAATAAGCAAATTGACTCTAGGGGACGCTTTAGCATTGAGATTTGAACCGACAGTTTTTCTATATTCATTGACTGTTGGAAAACTAAAAGAATAGAGACATTATTTTTGTTTAAAATCGGCAGTATTGTCAGTTGAATTTCACTTATTTATCAAAATGTAGTGTACTTACGTTTTATAAAATTGTTCTTGTTGACACAATAAGACATTAATTTTTGCTCTGGCATACTGAGCCAATTGTAAAGGTGAATATGGAGGACTTCCTATTGAAGGTTTCCAAGAAGCATTCTTTCTATTCTGCATAAAAATATCGGCAATAACTTTATTCAGTTCGTATAAGTGCGTTTCAAGAGGTACTGAAGGAATTTGACTCGCTATTTTCATTGGTGTAGACAGTCTAGAACTTTTTTTATCACTTTTTGTTGCAGTAGACACTGTACTTCTTTGATGAATTGGAGTTTTTGGAATTTTACTAGTACTAGTGTTAGTGGATACAGCAGTGCTTTGTCGAGTTTTTGAATAATTCATTGTCGTTAAATTTGGCTGTGTCGGAACTTTTCGTATAGAAATTCCTTGGCCAAATACAATTGGTCTGCCGGATCTCAAAGATTTACTAGTTGTAATTGTTGTATCCTTCTTTAATTGAGGAAGCCGAAGAATTTCCGAGCTATTAGAATTATTTGTACTTGAACTACTAGTCTTTTCTTTAATAGGAACAATATTTTCTGAGTTCGTCAATTTTCCAGAATGCATACCTTGTCTTGATTTTTGCTGTAAAATAAAAACACGAGTCTTTTGATAGAAACTACAGGTACAATCATGCCTTCATGCTTTACAAATATTCGTTTAGCATTTACCCCGCAAATATTTCAGTATAGCACTATACATATAGTTAATTAAGCGCAATAGGTGCATGTGCAAACAATAAGTACAAGGGACCTAAAACTTCCTTCTAGGCTTGCTGAAGATGATTTTGCAAACGAAAAAGGATAAAAACTCCCTGAATGTAGTGATAAAAGTAACGAAAACCATAATCTACAGTAAACATCAGTGTTCTCTGATTTGTAATTGCTCGCGGTATCCCAAAAAACAAAGAAATATATATTTGCAAGCAGAATAAACTGTCTTTGTCTACCGAGTGGAGGTAAATATTAAAAATAAACTGGGAATTGCATTTATAGGCATAGAATCTTGAAGTTGCGGGATATAAAACGAAAAAACTATGGTCCCATATTTTATATACACGAAGATGTTTTTTGAGCCTTCTACACATCACTAATACTGGTCCGTGTATACACTTCTGATTATATTTTAATTTCGAATTTAGAAATCATTTGTATCCTAATGTACCTTCTTCTTCCTTGCAGACAACATTCGCTTTTTGAGAAGATTAACTTTCTCCATTGTTGCAGCGTTTTCTTGGATCCTCTCGTTAACAGTTGTCAATGTGGAGATATTTGAAGCACGATTTTTATAACGGCCAGAATAGCGCATCGGAACAGCTTTATCGGTTATTCCTAGAGATTTACATCCTTTACTTTGGCTACTGGTGTTAATATAATGTTGTATTAGTCTTTTTTGGCTGCCATCTGAATCTGAATGGCCTGGTGCTCTATCTGCAGTACTAGCACGTTCAGACGAGTCAAGGCGCCGGAGTCGTATCAGAAAAATCCTTCCTTCTTCTTCCAGAATTACAAACTTGGATTTGGGATCATTCAAAGAATTTTCACTGAGAACTCCACTTTCATCTGAATCACTGTCATTAATTTCTCCTAATTCTTCTAACAGGCGATTTTCTGTTTTCGAAGCTCCAATTTTTGGTTTCTTGAGCCGAGGCAGTTTCACAGTCGGTTTGTCACTGGGTAAAGGAGTTAAAGAGGAATTAAGAAAAAGGTTGTCCAGACTGGCTATCATATCTTCAATGTAATTCCCGATGTAAGATCTGTTATTACAAAGTCAATAATTATTACAAGTATTGAATATGGTCTTTTTAAAAGTGAGTAATGAATTTTTAAATAGTTAGTATTCATGAAACCTTTGAGCAGTTTCCAGAGGGCCACCCTTAAGTGCTAAGACGAGCTTTACAGTACATCCGTCACATAGTCCAATATCGCTCAACACCTTTTCATCGTGTAGTTCCGTGTTATTCCATACTATGTGCTGATCGTAGGGTCCGATTCCTATTTGAAGATATGTATCAAAACTCAATAGTACACTAGTAAACAATTATGTCATAAATCCTCCTAAAATGCTTGTAAGATTCCAAGCAATAACCCATAGCCCCCCATACGTAATCCTAATCAAATGCATAAATCTTTACGACTTATTGTTCCATGACATTTTATCGGATAATTGACTATAGTGTACCAAGCAATAAAATATTGATTATACCTTCTTGGAATGCAATCCGAGCTTTAACAACATCTATTGTATCCGATGGATATGCATAGACTTGGAAATGACTACCGGTCAATGTGTCGACATTTAGCGTAAACCGTTTATCATCGTCGCCGTCTCGTTCATCTTCAGTGTCGTCCGTGGCATCTAAATATTCGGAGGCGTCATTATCATCATCAGAACTGGAACTATCGTTGTCAAATATCGCGAATTCCGATGCTGTTTTATGAGTATGAGTTTTATCCATTCCTGGTGTTTATATCTCTTGCTTTGTTTAAATGAAAAGTATTCTGTCAAATACCATGTTGTATTTAACTTCACAAAATGACAAATGGTAAATGGTAACTAAACTGTCAGCCGTATCAAAGGTATAGTATCATGTATTTAAAATATTTTCTGTGTTATTACTTACAAAGGTGTTCTAAAAGGTACTAATGTTGTAATGCACTTATTTTAGTAATGGTCTTCTGATTTAAATTTTATACAGATGCTAACCCTTCTTTGCCGTTCATTAGTGGATACTGTACAAACAGGAAATAAATTCGCCTACCTCTCTCTGACAGGGATCAAATACATTAGTATTCCTTTTCTAAAATTCCTAAACTAAGACAGACAGAAGGGGACTAAAGGGTGAAAGGGAATTTCCTTTCTGTGTTAAATATTATGGCAAGTGAAGGTACTTTAAGGAAATGACGATCCTTTAGTTTAGGACTGGAATCGTCTGGCCGTTATAAAAGAGTGAATCTATCGTGACCGCTTGTTTAATTCATAAAGTGTTTGGCCAGAGTAGCCAAGGTGATGTGCATATAACATTGGGAAATATCGGCCACTAGAACTGGAAAATAGGTTTATGTCATATAGGCACTATGCTCCATATACAACACTTTTATAGTTACATACAGCTATTCAATTTCCCTTAACTCCATTTACGAAGCCTGTTAATGTTAATTGAGTTGGACGGGCACATCATATTTGTGTAAACGAATAAAATACATAAAGTATATGTAAACCCGTGTACTGTATAGATCGGTTTCGTCGCATGTCCTCCAAAGCGAAAGCCAAAACTCTGTGTCGCAAAACTCTACTATCATAACCATTACCTTTGTGGTAAACTCTAGTATTCAGTGTCTTACTTTTTATGTACCTTACATACCATCACCTTGATATCCAATTCAGTTCAGTCAAGTTCACTTCTAATAGCAATACTAATCGATCAAAATAAATCAATCACTAGCCTGCAATAATATTATTGATTCATTGGTACCTATGTAGTAATACTTTCCTTTTGTACTATGTGGTATTCTGATGTTGGTCACTTTAGCAAAGGTTGCGCTTTTTGTTATTTACCACTAAACCCGCATATACAATACAATAAACATTAATATCCTATTCATGCAATATAATGTCTACATACTTACGAATGAATTCATGTACCCGTATATGCTTTTTATGTAAAAATGGTATGTAAACTGGAAAATATAGGACTACTTTATGTAATAGCCTGTTGGAACCTTATAAAAGTCTTCATGGTTCCCATTCACAAAGTAATGATGCAATTTACTGATTTTTTTATGCCATAGTCATGTAAATGTTTATATAGCGTTTATAAGACTGCTTAGGCTATTAAAAATGTCCTGCTATAATTTTTTAAGTAATGCTATAGTTATAGGTAAATACCCACTTAAAACTGAATTACACACTAGTGGAGTGATAACTACTGAAAATAGAAATTAATTGCAGCTGAGGATAGATTATACGATAGAAAATAGACACTTGGTTTTGTGACTTTTATGTATAAATCTTTTATGTGTGTCACCGTCACGTTGGGAAGTCAATGCTCTGGATAGCTAAATACTAAATGCCACTGTCACTATCCATTTCTATGTAAGAGAGTAACGTACCTAATTTCATTTCCTACAGAACTGACAATGCAATCAGTGGACACAATCACGAAATCTGAACAAGAGAGTGAATTTGGCTGGAGACGAGGAAGAGTAGAATAAAAGGTAGAGTATCCTCCTCATCTACTAAAGTCAACAGCGTTAAACCAATAGAAACAAGTGAATCGACAGTGCACTGCACTGACGTGGAGCAATTCAACTTTCAAGTTAGTGGTGCTTTTGTCTCAATATAATTACAAGCTGTACTGCTGTACTTCTGTAACCGTACTGTCCCTACTTTATGTTACGATTCTTGACTGTACTGCACATAAGTATAACAAGTCTCATCTTTCTGGTTCTGATTTAGATTGTATTATTCCTGTGAATTGAGTTGGTTTCTCTTGAATCATGAATCACTCGCTTTCCCTCTTTAATTTTGGTAGAGAAAGCCTCAGGACTGAGATCTCCATACTAATAAAGGCGTTTTATCTTGGACATGGAATTTTGGCATCCTTTACTACTACACAATGGAATGGAGGATTCCTCCGAGACATGACAGTAGAAAAGCTTGGTGAAAGACAACTTGCTTGTTAACTCCGAGTTCGAAGGAAAGTCAAATGAAGTCAACCCAGAGGCAGAAGACAAGAAGTCTATTACATTACGCGTAGATACATATACAGTCGTGTAGGGAAATGCTTGGTACACCCAGTTTCCCATTGCTCACTTAGTTTGAAAGAATTACTGGACTTATCCCAAAATTTCTTAGGCAGTAACAATGTCATTGTAAAAATTGTGATGACAAGACTTGTCTAGTTTTAAGAATCAAATTGAAACTCCCAACGACTCCCTTGACTTAACATCTTATATAGACTTTACATAATAGGTTTAGAAATACTTCGCAAAAACCAAACCAGGCGTTCTTAAGCAGTAAAAGAGGTTTGACAATGTCATCGTACACATCTTAATGCGTCTTAGGGTACTAAATAATTCCTGTCCCTTAATGTAAAATTGCGTCGTTCCTTTCCTGAGCTTAGCATGAATGACATAAATACCAGAGTTCACAGGCTGGTGGTTTGTTTATGAGTTTTCCTTCAAATGTGTAAATTGATGCTGGTGTGCAGTAATTCTACTCTATCATGGTCCATGGCTCCCTTTGATTCCCTTTGTTTACTGTACAGATGAGAGATCTCCTAATCCTCTGCTGTGGCTATCACTCAAGACTAAGACAAAGCAGTAATTTAAACACATTGTATCCAGGCATTTATTTACCTAGTACCTTCCTAACCATAAGTAAATACTTTCAAGGTACTTTAAGTAGATCTTCTTGTGGAACAGGCAAAAGATAAACAACCGTCCATACCACAATATATTCATAGTTGTGATAAACCACATTAGATTACAGTTTCCACCACTCCAGGAAGACCAAAATAACCTTTCATTTCAACTATTAACGAAGTTAGCGGGTTCTTGACTGTAGTACATATTGCAAATGAAATGGAAATTGAATGCTTTAATAAAAATGTTAATGTTTTTCCTGGATATTCATTCGACACAAGATATATAAAAATTGCACTGGAAGTATCAGTATCGTTCACACCTCAAGCAAGTTAGGATCATATGACAATGAATTATTCAGTAAAACTGAAGGAATGCGCTACAACTTGGAACTTGACATAGAAATAAGTACCTATTAGCATAGCGTTTATGCTATACAATAAATTACAAGGTTACAGAAACAAAAGTACCTCAACCCACTGACACTGGATATTAACATAATCCATGAATATCGATTCACATTATTCACGAGACAAATTCCCAAGTCCCATATTTCCTGAAATCGTGGATTGTGAAAAAAGACTTTTATAACAGAACCCTAAAGTGAATAATACATAAATATAGGTAAATATAGAATGTACATTCTACGATAAAGTGGAACGCAGTGACATTTACATATGAAGTAAGTGTCATGCATACCATAGTCATAATACTGCTTGATCAGTGAGCTGGAGAAGCTGGATATGAAGGCCAGTGCAAATACGCATGAAACACTTTTATTCCTTGTCAGGAATTCCGGGTTTATTGCATTTCAATGCAAAAGGTTTCTAAAGACTCTGACGTGCCCTGCACTGGTACACCACGTCACATTCATGTACAGAATTAAATAGCTAATGGCTAAAATGTCAGGAAAATAACATTTTGACATGGATGCACAACATTTGTTAAAATACTGGAGGAGAACTGCATTCGTGTAGCTTGAAATGTGGAAATGTGAACTGTAGAATTCAGAAAGGTGATTTAAATCTTGTTTAACGTCTGAAGACTAAGATTGAGGTATGGCATTTGCATATGTAAAGCGGGAAAGAGCACATTTTTTGTGAGTGCACATAATAAGCTTAAGAATTAATGCTTGCATAGTTGAATAGTTGAATGGATGACATTCAGATCGGATTTCTCAAAGGTATGCCAGCAGAAGTGATGGTTAGGTAGTCGCCGGGGGAAATGTAAAAACCGAATGTACTAGGTTTCCCTGCGTAAAAGCTTTGATATGATATCTGAAGTAGTGCGCGACAAGGAGCAGCTCTCAATCTGTCACTTGAAAGCACTGATACTTACATAGGGAAAGCTAACGCCTACCCGCTTACCGTTTCCTCTCTTTATTAAATTACTACGGAAAGGACTGGGAATTGAGTTTCGTTTCCTTGAGTTCCAACGAAGATACACTACCACTTTATCTATGTGTATGTCACAGGTAGGTAGCTTAACTCACAGTCTCTCTTCCGTAAGATTAGATAACTCTGCTTGCGTCTTCTATTTTTAGAATATAAAATAGGGAACAATACTCTAAAAATGTATAGCAAATGTGTATTCATATTGTAGTCTACTTCAAAGTAATATCATTGACCCAACGATAATTTTTAAAGCACACTTTTGTTTACTTCTTCCTCTCTCATAAAGCAGTGGGATGTCAATTCATTTCTGACGTACTAAAAATAAAGTACGGCACAAAATAATAATTCAATTTTGGCTCTATGCCATTCCGTACTTCCTTACCATAATAGTTTCCTTTCAGGTTTCCTCATAAATGCCTACGTTCAATTAGAATGAATGTTACTGACAAGCATTTTGTCATTGTCATCCCCTAATTCATTATCATATCTAAATACGCACTTCGTTCTAGTACTGTTTGCAAATGTTAAACTATATTTAAATATCTTTGTAAATCACATGAATGCCATTACAAATGGTATTAGTGATTTTTTACATTCTTATCCTCAATAATGAAGATGAATACATGCGACTGACAACCATTCAGTATTCAGTAATCATTAATCACACCATATCATTAAATCATTATTTGAATACGGAAACCACAAATTTTGGAAGGGTCTTTCCTTGTTACATTACTACTTGTTAGTTCTCTAACTCAACGAATTTTATAGTACTTGGAATGGTAGATAATTGCACAAAACATAAATTTCCTAAATTCCCATGCACTTTAAAATTTAATACTTTCGGTAATTCTGGTGTACATCCAGGTAAACTGGAAAATATTTTACCCGCTTACGGCCAAAACTGTTTAAAATGCAAAGATAGTAAAGTGCAAGCTCGAATTTATTTATGTACATGCCAGCTTATTATGAGTAAGCTGTCTGTAGAGTAAGCACGGAAGACATTTTAATAACAAACTTGTAATGTACATACAGGCTGACGGATACATAATTTTGCTTTATGCCTCTTCCATTATTATCCTGGTGCATTGTGCATTGATTGTGCATACTTTGTTCAGATAGGCAGATTTGCATTAAATACCCAGC
Source organism: Yoshiicerus persimilis (assembly GCA_020352615.2). Classification (NCBI taxonomy): domain Eukaryota; kingdom Metazoa; phylum Arthropoda; class Collembola; order Entomobryomorpha; family Tomoceridae; genus Yoshiicerus; species Yoshiicerus persimilis. The sequence goes on from CM036941.2 coordinate 24,732,841, forward strand.
GAACAAAGTAGCTTACTATTACAAGTTTATCATGAAAAGCATAATATTGACGTTTTAAAGTAAATGTATCTTATTTATACGCATCTTTATATCAATGTAAGCCAAGAATTTTACCGGTACAGAGGTTTTTTACTATTAATCACTAAAGTGGTGCACTCAATTTTGGCAAAAGCACAAAAAGCGATATGAAATAGGTTAATTAATATTCATAGACGGGATATCAACTAAATATGCTAGTAAAAATGAAACACAACCACTAGTGTGTACATAAGTTAATCTGATATTTAATGAAACCTTAGCGAAAGTCAAAAAGGAAAATGCATTTCTAAGTTGGGGATAATATTCAAACCCGCTCAGATTAGAGATTAAGGAAAAATATGAGAAGGGAGTTAAAACTTGTCGGCATAACCATTGTAGTGTTACATTAATATACTAGCTCACGTAGAAAGTTCTCTAGAGGCTGAATATATCGACATATATTATATGTACACTACAGTATTTGGTAACAGTTTGCAACTAGATAACTGTCCATATTATAAGGAAGTACTGAGTACTATTTCCTTTTGCTGGTTTTGAAATGGAAAGTATTAAGGATTGTTTTTCATTAAAGCTTATTAGACTCTGAGTCGTTCCGGGATATTGCAGTGTGGAATAATTATTTTCTCCTCTACGTCGTACCTTTAGATTGTTCTCGACCAACAAGCCATAATACTGTACGTGTGACGTGTACCTTAAGTGCTTTCATGCATAGTCTTACTTATTCTGATATACGGAGCTGTAAATATTGTCATACATTTTTTAGACGTTCGTTTCGAAAGAAGAGTCTGTGTATCCTGAGTCGTGGAAAAGGACATACATGTCCAGAAAAAGAAACAATGAGAAAATTGGACAGGCCAGTGAGCCAAATGCTAAGAATACTAAATATACATGTAAGCAAACAGTGGTCTGTATTTTTCGCAGCTTCCTGCTGGCTTTTAGGTTAGCTATAAAAATGATATTAGAGCTGCAGGGGCTCTGTTTCCCAATGGGAGCTGCACTAAAAGTAAAATAGAGAAAGTGTCATTACGCAAAGTTACTTTACATTACGTAAACTAAATGTTAGTCTACGTTACTGCTGCTGCTTCCCTTCCTGTACTCGCTCCAGCGCTTCCAAATCCAGCAGCACAATTCCGCCGTAGTAAATACAAAGTGTATATTCGATATGACGTAGAAAGTAGAAAGGGAAGAAGAGAGATGCATCAATTGCCACAGAACACACAAGCCAGTTCGGTCCATTCAATATTTTCGGGGCAGAAGTAGACGAAAATGTAAACGTGTAGGAGAGATAAAGTAAATACCCTGGAAGAACACAGTTTCAGTTTTGGTTGCGGCAAGTCAAGTAAGTGAAGCCAGCTCAGTTCTATCTTTACCTCTTCGCTGAAAAGAGATGTGTTCAACTTTCTCTCTAGATCGTGTGGGTCTGACTCTGACTCAGTCTCTGAGACTCTACTTTTCGTTTACGTGATGTTTGACACTTAAATTCACTGTTCACCAATACTACAGCACAGATAACACAACACACTTTCTCATACAACAAAGTGAAGTAATCATCAAATTTACTCTCGCCCGTTTTATTAGTCAGTTCAGACAGTCTAGTTTCCTTCGGTTTCCTTTAGTTCAACTAAATTTGACACAGTTCTACCTTGGTCTCGTTTGTGGTCAAGTAAACTCTTAGGAATACATAAAGTGGGAGAAATATAAACCGAGTATACTTTATTCACTACCATTCACACGTATCAAAGATGTAACCAAAGAAAAAGAAACCAAGGCTAATTTCGTGACAAAAGTTTTCTACTTCTTCTCACCCTTACATTACTCCGGAGCTACTTGTTTCATTTAAGTACCTTTTCAAAATGATGAAAGTTCCTTCGGACAGTCGTAAATTCTCAGTGAGCTTTGTAAGTGAAGCTATACCAACTATTTCCAATGGACCCAATTTGGGGCAGACTGATCCTGCTCTCAAGGCTCTCCAACAAAAAATACTTCGCCTTCAAGTCACGCAGGTTAAAATTTTTATCCCTTTCACTCAATAGAAATGGATATAATTCCAACCCTTTCATTTGTTACTTTATTATTCTTTTCGGATATTATTACAGAAATCGAACCTATAATAAAATATATAATTCTCTGTCTGTGAAAAAGAAATTAATAATGTAACTCAACTTAATGAAGTAAATAGTAAGTACTGTAACGATCTTTAAGAAATACAAGGTTTCGGTTTGCAAGATAAGTTGTGGTTGAAGGGTCAATTTCCACCTTAAAATAGATTTGAGGGGAATACATCTTGGATAAGAATTGTTGCTTACAAATACCATTAGGATTAGGGTAAATCAAATTATAATTGGACTATATGCTCACACATAGTTAGTTATACGGTATAGTTTTGGAAGGGTTGTGATTGTGACTGTGCAGAAATTGCATTTTCACTTCTAGAAATACATTTTCGATTACATCTTCAATTAATACATCAATGCTTGCTACGTACTGAATTCTCTTGAGGCTGTCTTATCTTTTAACTGTGATCTTTTATGAAATCCAATTTCTCATCATCCTTCTGTATGTATGCCATATATATGAATGGCTGGTGACCACTAAAACTGATGCGTAGCAATAAGTCATTCATGGGATATGAATTGTATATTGTACCTACAGAAACAGAGATCACATTATTGACGTTGCGTGTATTGTATATGTGTATGCGAAGTTATATATCCACCCTAATTCGTATAAATGTAATGCATTGTGTGTCTGGTGTGTTATTTGAAAGCTTTATTCGTTTACTCACTCTTGATGACAGAAGCAGTCATTCGTGATATTGCTGTTTCTGGGGATAATATTGAGGGAATTCAGCTTCACTAGTTTACTCTTCTGTTCTCTGGATCTATTCATTAATCTTGAGATACAATCTTATCTTACACAAATAATAATGGAACATACAATATCATTGTGCCCAGGGAGTATAATACTTACGTTGTTGTCACGTTCACGGATAATACACGGTTATAACATGGGAGTATGCACAACTAAAGCTTGCACAACTAAAGCTAAATTGTAGCACGAAAGTCAATAGGATTATGATTGCTATGGACTAGAAAAGTATAATAGCGTGTTTGCAGAGAAAATTAAAGTGTTCCGTCATTCCATGAAAGTTATGATAAGAATGTCGTTTTTGAGCTTCAGAAACACTCATGACATTCTTATACTTAAGATTTTTGCTAAGATAAGTTTGGAATTTCTTATTGTTGCACGTTATTGGAATGCAGGCAAGGAGGCAAGGCAAGAATTTTAATGCATGCTTATGGAAATAACGTAAAGAAGGTATAGAACTAATAAAGCCCTTACAAGAACTTTTCAACGAAAAACTGTCTTCAAAAAGCCTACCTATGTAGAGCAGATTAATTAAAACATACATTTTTCTATTATTTCACATTATTACCAACGCTGTTGTTTATTCCTTTCATAATCCTCTCATAGTTCCATTCAGTAAAATCCAGTTCTCTGGACTCTCGACGAGTTGCTCTCAAAAATCCATGAAAGTATAAATATACCAAAAAAGAATCAGAGCAGCTGTGTTGTTGTACCATTACCAGTTTACTCAAATTACTTATGATATCAATAACTTTATCACACTATTATTATCTTTTCTAATATAGGCTACATAGGGAAATAAGACACTTTTAGTAGGAAATGGGAGTGGGAGTATGGGTTTTGGTTAGCTTGGTTCAGGTGGGACACTATGTTGAAACACTCGATATTTATCAGTGTCACTGCCTCAAGCATATTTTACTAGCTTATATTTCATCATCCAATCAATTATAATCCTGTCTAATAGACAATGTATCACCATAATATTTAATATTTTTGTTCATGAACTACTTCTAAGAGCTTACCATTAACAATTAGTTAGCACAGTATAATATTTCATGAAGCTGAGCATTAACAGACATAGGCAACATAACTCTTCATGGACTCACTAATTTATTGTTTATACCTGAGTCTTCCATTCCAACTGTAGGTCCAATAATTAATGAAAGACAATTGCCTAAATACATAATGAGAAAGTTAAATCCCTTATCAGAAGGAGAACGATGCATTGCGTTTGTAATATTGTTTGAAAACTTTTTTAGGCTATGGAAAATACCGTCAAAATGTCAATAACCTTTCAAAATTTGTTAATCAATAATAAATACAAATTTCATAATAAAGTCTCCGGCAGTTGTGGACAGTATGGCCTTCTAATGTAATTTACACGGACTGTGGCTTCACAAATGTAATTAGCATGGGTCGAATGTACACCACGCCCGATCGTCTCATGTCGCTTTCACATAAATAAATCTACAATGCAGTTGCCCTGTGGAGGTAATATTTCGTTGCTTGCTTTCTACTTGTCTGGTGCATTTGTTCGTGACAAATTTATTATCTGAAGCACAATTCAGCAGGCTGTAGCATTAGCGTATAAATTCTTTACACTGAAAAGCCGAATAAGGCTCAAGTGGAATAAAGCTACATTTCAGAAGGTTAATGGCTCACTTGGCTGTAATGAAAAATTCAGTAAATTAGTCCAAAGATCCAGTGAGAATTGTCAAGACTAGATTCACGGGGTAACGCCCAATCTATTGTCACACTACGACACTACAAAAAGCTGTAGTAGTTTCTTGGTTTTCTGAGTTTTTTGGTACCTGAAGCTGCACCTTAAATTTTGGGTGGATGTTATAATGTGGACAATTACAATTACGTCTACAGTGGCAAAAGAAAGTCACGTTCGTTTGAATGACTGCGTAATAATTATTACATAGTACTATTTGTAGCTTCCTGCAGAAGAATGTATAGAAACTATTTCTAAAACTTTTACTTTGTTGCAATATTTTATGACTAGTATCACAAATTTATACTTAATTGCGATTTGCGGTGTTTATCAAGTACTATCGCTTGTTAGTGGAATAACTTCCTCGCTCTTTCAAAACACTTTTAGTATTAGTAACTGATTTCACTGATTTCCATGAATAAATTTTTTGATTCGTAGTAATTACCTACAAAACCGAATGAGGTCATATATATAATACTAAGTGGATCGCGAAACAAATAAATTCAAATATATTTTTAGTGATTGAGTGGGTAGAGTTTAGCAGTAGAAAGTTGGGAATGAAACAAATAATGGTTAGATATGTCAATTTGCTCAAGGAGACCAGAGAAGCGGAATAACTAGTGCTATTAGTGACGTTTTGTCTAGAATGTCTCGTCCTTATCTATCCGGCAGACTTCCAGAAGTATGTCTGCTATAGTATCTATTTAAAAATAGAAGCAAAAGTTTGTTCCTAACACATATTACACTGGCTCGTATTCTGAAAACATTGTTTGCACTTTCCTGTGGAATTCCTTCTCTCCAGTGAAAGTTCAATTTCCTTTCTCCGCTTGACCGGAATACCGACTACCGAACATGATTACCAATGCTACATAAGGCACGTATCAGTACAGGGTAGTCATACATAACTTATTTGCAAAGAAGAATACAATCATACACTGTATATTACTAGTCCTTTATCGATTGTGATTTATCTTGAAAGAATTGGCATTCTCGGAAAAGTAGCAATATCAACTCTCAAATCATATTACTTACTTATTATCATGTATTCTAAAGCTAAGTGGACACAAATAGATAAAATCAATTATTATATCTACTATGTATATCGTAAGAGATGGTACGAGTTACTATATATCCGACTCCGACATCACATCATTATGTAAAAATTTTTCCGGTAGAAATTCTATATTTATGCAATAAATGAGGTAGGTAAGTGATCCCTTCCCTAGGATACGTTTCTTCAATTTCTCAAGAGGATATTGCAACTATATGTTTACGCTTATGTAATGCGTATCATAAGAAGTAAACATCACACCGCATCTGAGTTTTCCAAAGTTTACCGTTGTTATAATCTTCATAATATTATGTGAGCATGAAGGGATATTTAGTACTAAAGAGATTAACATATCATTGTACCAACTTTGACAATTACTTTAGGTTAGCATTAGTATTTGTTTACATATGGCTTCATACGCGAAGTAATGCGCTTGATCTTGTTTTTCGCTATATGCTGAATTGCTTATTAAGTTGAAATTCCTTCAAGCTTTGTTTTAATCAAGTCGAACCTTGGGATTTAGTAAATCTGTCCTCAGATTTAGTCATCACTAATTAGGCTAATCTTCCCGTAGAGCGATATTATTTAGGTTGAATTCAGTTGACCACTACAAAATGAATGATAATTGGTAACTGATATGATATTCAATCTATATGTGCCATGCTGCATAAATAAGGAAGAACAGATAAAGTAAACAGTAAAGTAATTTCAAAATGCTTCAGGTCCAAACTCAGATTACTTAAATTAACTGTGCAATTAACTTTGTAAAGAGCCTTTTAGGCTAATTTATTACCAGTTGATCAAATAGACGTTATGATTCGTCGGAACAGGACTCTCAATTTCAGCAAATCAGGGAATTGCTTTTACATAGGTACCTTCTTAAAATAAACAATACTAATTGAATTAAATATTCCACAACACAAAGAAATGAAGTTCCCAACTTGAAAGCAAAATTATAAATTAAGATTTGTTGGAATATTTATGTTTTGAACCATGCGTGGCACAACAGGTATGCATACAGCTTAGGGTAACTATTAATCAAAAAGCAAAGTTTACAGGTTTGTAAAGTAAACAACTGAATGTAACATGAAATGTCAAGTGCATACAAAACTTTAAATATTTGCAGAATAATTCACAAGGACTCAAATTTCTTGAAATTGTTTACTTAGCTGAAGCATGCCTTCAGGCCAAAATGTGCACATAATAAATTAGCTTTTCATGAGCCCTGGTCTACAATAGTGAAAAACTATAACAATTTTGCATCTCCACATCATTGCATAGCATTGTCTTGGTTAAGTCTTGTAATAAATTGTATTTTCTTGAACAGAAAAGTACAATTTCTCCATTGACATGCATACATCTATTTATTACATCATTATTTTCTATTTAGGTTATGTAGGTTGCAGACAATAATTTTACTCAAGTAGCACACACACACAGCATACCCACACAGTCAGTAGTCAGTTTAGTATTATTATCCGGTATGTAAAGTCTAACATAACGGGAATGGCCTACGCAGTTAAATTTAAGTTAAAGTTGTAAGTCTGGAAGAATAATTCCAATCCCAATTTATGATAATGATGTCACAGTTGTTACCCAACGGAACTTCAAAGAAATAACATTGGAAATGGTGAAAGTGGGGGGAATTAGCTGAAAATCGTTATCTTGTTTGTGCACATATTCTATCCATTAACCAAGTGCGACTCTCTTGAAACCCTATCAGCTTCCTAATTATACACAGCACAGTTGTCTCTTATTTCAGTTATGTCACCAGTGATCTTGTATTCTGTAACATGTGAACATAATCTGCAACTTTGTTGTTCAAAAGTTGTTTCTTACTTAACCGAATTTTTTACCTATTAGGGATATCACTGAAATAAAAGAAAATCATACTATAATATATAAAACCCATCATATTCATATCACTACTAATAGGGAATTAGAAATGCTGTAAAATATTTTCTATTATTATTTTTTCTCATTCAGTTTGAAAGCATAGTTTTCCTCCTACATCATAATGACAACGGTTGTGTAATGTTTCGCGTAACAATAACAATTGTATAGGCTACGACATATAGCTTATTTGGTACAGTCCCAATATTGCGATAAGTCAGTTCTATGTAAGTACTAAGTACAAGATTGACGTTCGTTCTATTTCTAGACTTAAATAACACTTTACGTAAGATGCTAAATTCTATATTGCTTTCCCCACAATCATTATAATTATTTAGCATTCCACTAGTATTTTATGCTATTTCCAATATAGTATACTACCCTAAACCCTTAATAAATGGAAAACTGCACTCTAATATAAAGCATTGTACTATGAGTTTAATAATACTTCGGTTCACAACGTGCACAGGGTACATTAAGGCCCAATGAAATTTTAGGATAAACGATTTCCCTTATCACATTCTACCCGGGAAATCTAATAGGAATTTTCGGGAAAACTAAACCTCTCGTGACATTCATAAAATACACGATGTAGATATAAGATTGTTTCCATTATGTATTATTTACATTGAATCGTACATTTTGGGTAATGTACGGTCGTATAATATAGTTAGCTAGTTATGTATATGATATAAATCGTTAGTCTTTGCATGCATACTAAAATAACAGAAATCTCCTGCTCCTGCCTTGAATTAGGTCTTGTAGACACTAAGAGAAAGTATAAAAATACACGAGGATAAGTGTAATAGCGAAAGCCATTCCATACCATATCACAATTTTACAGTTCCGTCCGCGAACATTAGAGTCTGGAGATTGTCAATGTAGACGCATTACGGCTTTGACTTGGGTAATTTGCACATTTACATTCTGGGTGACATTTGCAGTCATAGTTATGTTATGGAAGAATTGACATCATATATTCTTTTCAGAAGAAAATCCGAAGTGAAAATGTGCAACGAGACATGAAGCTAAAGAAAGAATTAGACAATAGACCAGAACGAAGAAAAAAGATCCCCATTGGATTTATATTTCTCCTTCTTTCCCTTTCATTACATCATGTTCGGAGTTCTCTATGCAGCATGCAGTTGTGTTCAGTCCGTTCAGTTCTTCCAAAGAGATACATAATTTGTGTTACGAACGAATACTTTAGTTATTTTGGATTTTTTCGCTTTCTTATCTCTAGACTCGAGACGTCTACATAGGTAGCCCAATATCTCTTCTTCTTTTGCAACTTTTGGTATTTTCTCTTTTTATAGACATCGAATCAAACAGAAAAAGAGTGAATGACGAATAGGTAAGTAATTTCTTTTCAACTTTTCAGACCCTATTTTCTCTTCATTCAATAAGCACGAATACAGATATCACCACCGATATCGCATCCCATAGCACGTGCACACTATACTTTTATGCCGTTATGACTTCCTGTTTGGACTTGACTTATAATACTTTTTGAATCGATACATTCGACATCTAATCCAAAGGTTATATTTCTAAAAGGAATGATTTAACGCTGACTTGACTACTATTGCATATATTTCTACCTATCTACTCACCTATGCGTAAGAAGAAAGTTAGTACACAAGAAGTACAGATAGGATATAGTGTAACATATTGTTATAAAGCTGCTTTCCATTGCATGGTTACTTAAAATGCTGTTTGAAATGGTAAATCGTAAGTAGTTACACTGTTCACTTGGCCTGGTTTGAACCAATTTCCAACAAATACCTCAATAAGCAAAAAAGTCAAACCCAACTTTCAAACTACCAAACTTTACTTACTGATGTACTTTTGACTTTCTTGCTTGAACTGCTGCGAAAGACTTCTTTGCAATCTCATTCACAGCAACCTTTTAGCCGAAATGGAATAATAAAATATCTACTATCTACATATATATTTTACATATGTTCAAAATACGGCATCCGTCTCACAGACGTGTTCTTCGTTACTCTTTGTGGCATCGAGACTTTTCGATTTGTCGCATGTTTCACTATGATGCATGGAAAAATGGTAAAATTATGAATCGTTACATAAAATATGTATTATGGAAATTCAAGAAGGCACTATAAAACATTTCGCCATTTCCTTCTCAAGTACAAGTTTATGTTTACTTTGATAGTCCTGTATAGTGCAGAAGGGAAATTATTCTGCTCTACTGCTGTTAACAGAGTTCAAATACAAATTGCTCCAGACAAAGTTGCTTCTGTGCACTTTACCACTAAAGTAATACTTATCAATCCTTTCATATTATTTTAAGTTTAGTTTTTATATTTACTACACTGTATTTTATATAAAATATTTTTATATTCTATTTACTAATGCTTTCATTAGGGATTGATGAGTATTATTTTACATTTGTAACCTTTTTAAAGAGAAACTGAATAATAAATTGTTATTAGCAAAGAAAAACATCGCCAAGCCGTAACATGAAGCGAGCCAGAGGGTATATTTGATATAAGTATACGTGATCCGGAGCCATAAAGTGGGAAACACCAAAAAAGTTAGCTTAGCGCTTCATAAAGTGGGAAACACCAAAAAAGTTAGCTTAGCGCTTCATAAAATGGGAAACACTAAAAAAGTTAGCTTAGCGCTTCATAAAGTGGGAAACACCCAAAAAGTTAGCTTAGCGCTTCATAAAGTGTGAAACACCAAAAAAGTTTGCTTAGCGCTTCATAAAGTGGGAAACACCAAAAAAGTTAGCTTAGCGCTTCATATAATGGAAAATACCCAAAAAATTAGCTTACCGCTTCATATGATAAAAGACACCCAAAAAAATGTGTATACCGCTTCTCAAAAGTGGTCACACCCAAAAACCATATTTTAGACCTAAAAGCCCTGTTTGAGTATCTTATTCAATACAAAGTGGAAGCGGTGTAAAATATTTTTTACTATCCCGCTAACAAACTACTAGAAGCGGTGTAAGATATTTTAGTACCCAAAACCCCATTTTTATATCTTATTGCTTATAAAGTGAGCGCGCGTTATCTCCGAAAGGGGTGGGGTGACCACGCCCATTTTAAATAGGGTTCCTAACTAGGTCGAGATGAGTCCAAATCCGAGGTTTTATCCAAATCGGTCAATGCCTTCAAGAGTTATCGTGTTCACATACATACATACATACGTACATACGGACAGACAACACGGTTCCATAAGAGAGCCTCTGGCTCGCTAAAACCAACATAGTTATCCTACAGAGAATATTTGGGTTGTAAGTTGTAAGATTATATACTATAAACTTACGTAAGTGCATTAAAATTAATTGTAATAAATGAATTTTCGCCTGCTTATAGTTCTAAGTAAAATATTTCCAACATTTTTCTAGCTACGTATATGGTATTATAATTTTGTTATCTGAAAGTGGACATAGAAGATATATTAATATTTAACTGTGGTCATGACCATGACTCTCTAAGTCTCTGGGTAAGTTAGGATGCCAAAATTTTGTAAACCACGTCTCTAGAGAGAGAGACTTTTTGTGTTGGCTAAAAGAAAGAACGCAGTTTAATCAAGCGACTTAATTAGCGGGTAAATTCGCCCTTTACATAGGGAGCAGGCTGCTAGTCTGGCTGGAATTCCCATCAGAGTTCGTTAATTAATTCGTTTACTCTTTTCTCGCTTACTAAATCATATAATTCCCAGTCGTTTTGACTGACAACCTGACTCAAGTTAGCAAATTTACTGCTGGAGAATGCGTTCATATTAATGCCTAATAATACAACAGGGTTAATTATTATTAATTGTAAAATCGACTTAGTTTTGCCACAGAAAAATATAAACGTCTGCTTGGGTAATGCAATACAAAATTCTTTTAATAGGTAAATGAAAATGTACTAACTGCATATTTTATAATGCTTTGATTTTCAGTCTTTTTCGAATATTGAATTTTATTAATAATTATTAATGATTCAATTTTGCATACAATGCATTGTAGATGTCATAATATTATTACATTTTAAAAGAGCGTCTCTATTATATTAATGAACAATATCGCTATCGGGTATGTAAAACAAAGTAAAAGTGTCTGTTAATGTCTACACTATCGTATTACTGTAGGGATCGGATACTATTCGTGATACGATTACGCAAGTTATGTATGTATAAAGCAATTAAAGACTAATAACACGTGGGTGTTCGGATCTCAAACTAAATTGCAGTTACAATACAATTGTCTCGATAATACTCTGGAGAATGGAACAGTCTCTTTGTAGTTTGGGTATTATTACTTTGACATAATGTCGATGTCACAGTTACACTATTTGAGTTAGCGATTCAATATTCATTGCATTAACACTATTAGTAGATGACGGTTATCATTTGTACGATACTTCTCCTACATTTATTTCATGAGAACAAGTATAGACACATGCAAAATTAAGGAGAACATAATTAGTAAAATATGAGTAGAATTAAATTACGTGACTGCCATGACGTTGGTCCTCGGCAGAACAAAGCAGTCTTACATATTATAATGGCATGTACTAGTTGTAGAGTTGGTAGTTGTATTAGAGACGATATCATTAAAGACCTTAAGCTCAGTGTTAGTTAGTTAGTAAATTGAATAGATAATAGATAAGAGTTTCATGATGGTAATGTGAAAAGCAGATGGTGCAGACTACAAACAGTAGACATGTATAGAGCTCCTGCGTATAAGTATGATACTCAGGATTATTTAGTACATCACTAAAAGGTTATAATTTTCTTTTAAGTTTCATTGTTCTGTCGGTTTACTTTACATAGTGTTCTGTGCAGTGTAGTGTATTGTTAGTTTAGGCATAAAACTGCAATAAACTACGCTACTTGCTTTGTAAGTCTAATTCCACCCTAACTAACCAAACATTGTAAAACTGTTCCATCCATTCCAATCTACTTTCTGCTGCTCGCTCGTGCGAAATGCATGATTTACGAGAAAAACGGCTTGCAAATTGTTAGCTGTTATGTTACTATTTCTCAAGTCCAGAATCCAGAATAATCTTTGTAATATTATGTGCATATATTCCCCTGTTTGTATCTGAGAGTACCATTCCAGTCCTGACTACACCAGATACTCTCTCTCCCATCATTTCTGCTAAAGACCTCTGATAATTTGCGAAATAACTCTCAATTATTGTAATTCCTTAATTTTACTACCTCGTTCCATGCAATCACCGTAGGAAATGGTACAAATATTTCCTTAATCACAATTGTGTGGTGAGACTTGAATATTCTATCTTTTTAAAGTGGAAATCAATATGAATTATTCATATTTCATCTAAAAGTACACACTGTGTTACTACTTTATTAAAATTCTACAACAAAGTTGCTGCAGGTATAGTTAATGCAAGGTTCAGGTTCGTTTTATGTTGCTGTTAGTTTAATAAGTACAAACTAATGATACTTTAGTAAATAAAATGGAAGCTTCTGGAAGAAAAACCAACAAAAGAGAGTTAACAAATTAGAAGTCCTATGTTGACACTGGAATGCATGTAAAAGAAATATAAGACAGATGAGTTGATTAAAGCAAGGGAATGCTTCATTTAACAATCAGTGATGTAGAATTTAATTGGGAGAATATACATGACGGAGTGAACATTTTCACATCTGTAGCTTAGCAAACTCAGACCTGCCTCATTAATTAAAGTCTTTCTCCACATGTCTGTCTACATTTGGGTTCGAATCGCTACTGTATAATATAATATACTATATACATAGGTATTGGATCTTGCTATTTTTATACATGTACAGACTACAGACTAGTTAATATTGTAATAGTAGCAATGCAGTAGGTTATGCACTGACCTAATAATAATGTTCTTTCAATTCGCTTTGATCCTCATTTACAATGTGATTTCAATCCAATTGAAATTTCACATTAGTTTCATGTCATAACCCATTTGCCTCACGTCGGTTCCAAGTTCCAATAGTAGATCTCATTGTAAGAGTGACGAACTGCAATTGGTATGCTTTTATGGATAATATACCAATATACTTTGTGCACCGGCAAGTGAAATTCGATATATTTCCGACTGGTTGGAGTCTCATACTTTTCCAATATGTCACAGCTACACGTAAGAATGAATTTTTAATAAAAGAAAATTGTATTTCTTGGCTGACAAAAAGAACATCGCACGGGGGTCCATTGTTAGCAGGGATCAGTGAGGATTCTTTATTTTTTGATATGTTGTAGAGTGTACCTCAGTGGTCATTTTTGAGTAAAAGTTTTTTTCAGAAAGGTCAATAGGGTGCCCCCTACAGCCCTCCAAAGTCACGATTTTTCCCCTTTTTTCACACATTTCGGTGTGTATTTTGGGATTCCGTTGGCCTACAGACACAGGAGTTATACCATTCGACGGGAAATACAATGTAGAACAACACTGCGTACTCAAAAGTTAATTACCACCTACTTGGGGGGAAATACCCCCCGCCCCCAAAGTGGGGGGATCTTGTTCATATTCACTAAGGAGGTTCCAAACATCATTCTAAACCTCCAATAAATCGCTCACAACATTTCACTGAGCCGTTTGTCTTGTTTGGGCGGTCCGCTAGGTCTATTAGGCTCATATACATAAGTTAGCTCTTTATACCCTCCAAACAAAACAAACGGCTCAGTGAAATGTTGTGAGCGATTAATTGGAGGTTTAGAATGATGTTTGGAACCTCCTTAGTGAATATGAACAAGATCCCCCCACTTTGGGGGCGGGGGGTATTTCCCCCCAAGTAGGTGGTAATTAACTTTTGAGTACGCAGTGTTGTTCTACATTGTATTTCCCGTCGAATGGTATAACTCCTGTGTCTGTAGGCCAACGGAATCCCAAAATACACACCGAAATGTGTGAAAAAAGGGGAAAAATCGTGACTTTGGAGGGCTGTAGGGGGCACCCTATTGACCTTTCTGAAAAAAACTTTTACTCAAAAATGACCACTGAGGTACACTCTACAACATATCAAAAAATAAAGAATCCTCACTGATCCCTGCTAACAATGGACCCCCGTGCGATGTTCTTGATTCTTTCTTTACATTTTGTATCGAAACATATTTCGATACAAGGCAGAAATGTTTTTCTACACAACACAATACAGAAGAGTAGAAAAGATATTTTATGTTGAGACTTTAGCTGATAGTTTAAGATGCCATCAAATTGCATGAACTATAAAATTCGTCTTTGTCTCAATTCTCGACCGAAGTCATAAAGACGAAAGTTGTATGTTGTGCTCTTTCCTGATATTCTGAGTTTCTGAGTATATGAAGGTTCTGCCATTTTTATTTTCTCATATAGTAGTAACCAATAAAACCCTTAAAAGGCTAAATAGGGAAGCGGAACTTGGTAAAAGCTTTCTTCTTGAGACGACTAGTCTGCTTACATTTTGCTTGGTTTACTGATATGTCTACTATATATAGCTAAACCATAGAAGATAGTATGTTACTCTCCTACTATAATATACACATTTTACTTCACGCTATACTATTTATTAACAAGAAACAAATAGTGTTTTTAAAGAAGATATCTTAAGCTAAACGTATACAGACAGAAAAAGTGAAATCTAAAAACTCTCACAATTAGATTTTAATAAAAAGGAGGTTGCATGGCGAATTTACGTCAAAATGAGCTTGTATACATAATCTACTATGTATTCTAAAGGTAAAAACGATGAAAATGACTAAAATGTAACGTAACACACAACAATGTCAAAAATAAATCTTAAATTTTGTTACAAAATTAAAAATGAAAAATATGGATTTTTTTAATTAACGAATATTTTCAAGCGAATAACAAATACTTTTCAGGATTTGAGAAGCCAAAATGTGCGACATAAAAAGCTAAGTTTGAATTACAGGTTACACATACATTTTACAGGGAAGATTTCAAAATTTTATTTGCATTGGAGACATCAAAGAATTAGAATCCAAAATATGACTTGATATGGTTCAAAAAGACATTAAAATCATTAATGATTACATGATTAGGTTCCAATGGCACGAAAGGCGAAACGCGCATAACCACATCACGGGTTTGTACGAAAAAACTGGTTTGCCTACCTTTGCTGCCTCTGCTCATCACATTCAAAATAGAAATACTTTTAGCGTTATAGCTTCAAATTCAATCCAGCAGAGCACAACAGCAGAAGTACTTTACCCTTCTCTCATCCTCATCTCATCTTGTCTCCACTGACAAATGAAATGAACAAACTTCAGTCTCAACTTTAATACAAAGTTTCCTTCCTTAGCTCTTCCTTTCTCCTCAGCAGCACGCATACTATCATAATCTGCCATGCCACCAAATTGCATTTTGTCTGATATATGTATAAAAGTTATATTTTCACTTTGCAGTCTGCTCAGTACGTATAGCATATTGCAGTGAGAGTCGGCATTATAAGCACGCACAAAAGATTTATTAGTCCCAATCCCAATGTGAATTGCTAGCAATCTAAAGTTACCCAAAGTAATGGAATTTTGCATTAAGAGTAACTTAACTTAATGAGTACGTATAAAATGTATATTATATGAATGCATAAATACAACCAACGTTAATCTACATAGGAATTATAGTTAATATTGCCACTATCTGTGCTTTTAAGCTTCTTTTGGACTTTTGGAGGTTACGGTGGAGAATGTCAAGGAAGGGATTCTGTTAGATGAAGAGATGAAGAGGTAGACATATAATATACGACAATTGTCTATTTCCGTCTTTGATAAGGACTAACCGAAAGTTTAAGTTATTCATTTTCGCATTTCAAGCTTAAATGTAGACAACATGGAATAACAGTATACATACTATTTAGTTTATAGTCTTCTTTCGCAAAACGACATTCGAATGAAAATACACTACGGTTGTTGTAAAGTCAATGAATAGTATTACAAGTTTTGGTATACCCTGTAGCATCGGCCACCGACCGTCTTTGTGATTAAAATAGTTTTTAACGATTTCATTTGTTTCTTCGAATTTTGTAAAACTATTAAAAAACTTTAGCATGAGATGCGATGTGAAGAACTGTGATGTCATATTAAAGCAGAAGCAGGCAAGCAGGTGCATGCAAAAACAAATAAAATGTAAGAAGCAAAAAAGGCCCATTTGCAATAGTCCCGTTTTCATAAAGTGGTGAATTAAAGCAAACCGAATCCGAATATGTAAAACCTGAGGTCATCAAAGGGGAAAAGCTCCCCAAAGTCTCTGAAAATAGATAATATACTAATTCTAAGTTCAGATATTATCATATTTCATATTTATCGCTATCATATTTCATACATATCAAAATATTGATTCGAAATTTGTAAAGGGCTTTGCAGTGTATGATCTAAACACCATATATCCATTGTATTTCTCGAAGGCCCGGTAGTGCAGATGATGGAATGGACAAAATATCTGGTGTAGCATAGCACTCACAAAGTTCCTTTCAGGCTCAACCCTTCTTTTGTTCGTGTTAATATTTTAATACCTCGATTTTTTAAATATGGCTGAAAAACTACAGATTTCGAAGAAACGAAAGGTAATTTTGCATTATACATCTCATTCATTTTATTAATTACCCAAATATCTTTGCCCAACATAATCTAATAGTATTTTTATTAATGTTGAATCCTTAGTTCGTCAGAGAAGGGCTTTTTAGAGCTGAGTTAAATGATTTTCTAATGATGGAATTAGCGGAGGATGGCTACTCAGGATTGGAAATTCGGGTAACACCTAATCGCACTGAAATCATTATCATGGCTACGAGAACCCAAAGCGTCCTGGGTGAAAAAGGAAAACGGATTCGGGAGTTAACCGCAGTGGTGACCAAACGTTTCGGATTGCCACCTGGTTCCATTGAATTGTATGCAGAGAAAGTCGGGGTTCGAGGACTTTGTGCCATAGCTCAGGCGGAATCATTGCGGTACAAGTTAGTTGGTGGTCTGGCTGTTCGTCGAGCATGTTACGGTACATAAGAGGATTTATTTTGGATATTTATAAAATTTATAATGATAGAATTCTTAAAGTATTTTACTTTTTTAAGATATAGGCTTCCTTAATTTTCCAGTAGATTAACGATTTGAAAACTGTAATACTAGGTGTTCTGAGATTTATCATGGAATCTGGTGCAAAAGGGTGCGAAGTAGTCGTTTCTGGAAAGTTGAGAGGTCAGCGTGCAAAGGCAATGAAATTCGTTGATGGCTTGATGATTCACAGCGGAGATCCAACAAACCAATATGTTGACACGGCCACTCGTCATGTCCTCCTCAGGTTATTTTGTTTGGTTATTGTTATTAATTATCTAGTTTCTGTAAGGTTGCAACTTAAAATGTAATGGGTAAAGACTTATTGTTAACAACTATTCTGACAACGCAGGCAAGGTGTACTAGGAATCAAAGTGAAGATCATGCTGAATCATGACCCTACGGGAAAAATTGGACCGAAGAAGGCGTTGCCTGACAATGTCAGTATTGTTGAACCAAAGGAGGAGGATTTCAACAAAAGAACAAACATAATAGCATCACCGTCCAATTCTGATCACCATGATCTCGACCTTGGTCAACAGGAATTAGAATATGCTACCATATGAAGCTAATACATTTTTACCAATGTTTCTTAGCACTATCTATGAATTTGAAATAAATATTCCTTTTTGGCAAAAGTTTTAAAAAAGAACATCTAAATGGTTTCATTTGACATTCTTTAATCATTACATGTTTTACTAATTCCATTTTAAATAACATTTATGTGAATCCGCTCTTCTTTTCGCTCTTCTGTTTGATTTCTTCGTTAATTACCTAGACTCAATTCAATGCTGTTCCCGACTACTGCGTATTAGTATTCCATTCTATTCGTATACCACATAGGGCAATTTGAAACAGAATATGAAATATATGTATAAAGTTTTAATTATACTATGAGGGTATTGAATAAGGGTAGGGTAGGCTAATGAAGGTTTGCAGTTCTTTTCTTGCAAAACAAATAATTCAAGCAGATAAGTGATTGACCGGTTATCTATACCCTTTACCTATAGACAGTACCATAAAATTCTACCTACTACGTTCACAAGGTACTAACTATCTTTCTGCTGAGTTTGCAGCAACTGGAAACTGGGCTAGTGCGTAATAATAAAGTAGTAATTAATTAAAGTTCCTGTGAAATTCGGAATGTTTTAATAGGGAAATCATATCTATACTTATATCTAACGAATATAAGGTGCACTACAATTAGTATTACTAAAGTTCCCAACTTCCTAGTTAGTGGGGTAAAAAGTAAGACGGGAAAAATAATAAGGATTCTATCTTCTCTGTTTTCCATGCGAGGGGCAAAGTTCTGTAAATAATGAAGAGATGTTATATTGATTTCCCATGTTTTTGTTTGGGCAGGTGGTGCTGGGACTGACTCTTATGGTGTTGAGTGCTGTGGCCATAATCGAAGAGCGCGTTTTGCTCGGACTTGGCTTCGGAATCATTTCCGCTCTACTTTCCATCTGTTCTGCAGGTTCTCCAAAGATTCTTTCTATGCTTTTGTTTAGATTCACAATCTACAATAACACCATCAATCATTCATGCCAAATGCTTTTTACCCTAATCTGCAAATTAATTCATGTATGACAAGTTGGTAATATTATGAATTTGAGGGTAAGATCGATAAGTGTATACTCTAGTATTGAAGTAAATATAACCTTATATTTGCATATTGTTAGCGTTTTTGTAGTGGAACTTCGGATATAGTAACATCTACCCAACCCATATTACACTAAAACTCAATGCTGATACGCAAACCAAAATTCTAGAGAAAAGTTACATTTTTTGAACACTAGTACACACCAAATCTCTTATTCACCTAATACTGCTTTTGCAATAGTATCATTTTCAGACAGCGAAATTTACCAAGATTTGTAGAATTGATTCCAATCGTTACTTGCTCATACTACCAGAGATATCATTCAGATCTGTACACTTTATGCCACTTTATGCCACTTTATGTCACTTTACTGACAAATAAGAAGGTAATACAGTATATATAAGGTAAGGAATTATACTATATTTGTAGTAGTTGTATTGAAAGTGTAATGGCGATGATAAAGCGTAGTCAGTATTTTGTTTTCTCGCAATTATATACTGTTTTAAAGCATATATATAATAGCTGTTACCCTAACCAGGGTTATCTCAACTAAATCTGTATCATACAAGGAAATGAAGTTTGTTTACCTTTAAAGTTCCTTCTTTAGGAAAACGCTTTGACTCGTTTGATATAAATACGATACTTGGTGGAACTTCAAGTACCATTCACAAAAGCGCTTATTCTCACTCAGCAACTGTTTGCATTTGGTGAATCATCAGTTCACTGCACTGATGAAATTGCCTTCAGGCATTATGTTCAATCATATCATGTCTCTAGAAAACTTGGTATCACCGGTATCCACTTCCTTGCATAAAACGCTATTTAAGGTAAACAGTACTTTACACAAAAAGTTGGATTTCACTTTCTCTTGTTTCTATATAACCGAATGGGAATGGTAAGATATTAGCAATTTTCCAAAATAGTTAATGCTAACTGTATCACCATCACCGGAACAAAGTGCTTGTGTAGTAGAATTTGCCTCGTGGTGGATATCCACAAAACAAGTTCCTCTGTAAATTATTCAGTCCATCAGTATACTGTGCAATGTTTACAAAGTAGAAAAAATTGTTATGAATTTAATTAGAATTCTGAATTTTTTAGTGCACATGTGCACATATAAATTGTCAGGACGCGTGTTTATGAAAAATTGTACCTATATAGATTGGAAAACAGATTGGAATACATTACGTAGTTTAAATTTCCATTTACTATCTATTGCAACATCCAATAATAGGTAATTTCTGATTCATTGTGCACACTCAGCCATCTCTAGTACCCAGCTGTATCATAAACCCTTTTTCATGTTCAAGGAAATTGTTTTTGCCTTTGTTAGTTTTATCGTAAGTGCACTGAAAAATATCTGCAATACACATTGAATGGATTCAAAAAATTGTTAGCTCAGTTCATGCGAATTCTATTTGCTCTGTGTTGCTTATCCTTTCTCCATTTGAGTCAAACTAACTTTACTTTTGTTAAGCACTATTATGTACTACAACTTTCCTTCTTCAGTTGTTCAGAGGGAGGCATTTATGTATTGTGCAATTTATGGCAGTAAGTGTTTGAACAGATACACATTGAGAATTGAGAACATTGAATCGAGCTCAGGCAGAGTACAATATGTGAAACAACCAGATGCGTTCGATCTGAAAAGTCTGAAATCTGAAACTTACTATCATTTAGAAATACGGAGCACATATGGGGTATAGCCTTTGCTTGAAATATTATTTACCTAAGAGTATCTGCTTTTCAAAATGCTATTGGTAGTGTGCGCATTACAAGTACAATGATCCTTATATGACACGACTTGGAGTAATAGTTATTATCTACAGAAATTTATTTATCCTTCTTTCTCTTTCTATTGAAGATTCTGCTTGCCAAGCCACATCCCATTTTGCTTAACTTTCATTGCCTGAAACTTAACTGAAAGTAGCAGTAGTTAATTTATGTTCCATTGTGTTTTATCTTTTCTTAGAGGGTTTCTTCCTTTAAAAAGTCTTTTCTTCGTTTCCTTCTCGACAATTTAGTCGCT